>SRLM01001188.1:75401-195187 GCA_015708895.1 Populus ilicifolia | reverse complement strand
TGATATAAAACCATGATAAAAATACACTTTTGAGTACTAATCATTAAGTTTATTATGTCAAGGTGAAAAAGTTATTCTAAAGGTGTAAAAATAAGAATAATGTAAACTTAATATGGACTTTAATGTTTGATACTAACATGTTTTATATTTGTTATCTTGTTCACCCTTTAATACTTTGCTTGTTAAATGACTAATCTAGATTTATGTTGTATAACACTTAGTATAACAAATGCTTGGCACCTTCACATGCTCGATATAATCTTGAAAATCTGACTATAAAAGGCCATGTTTGCTAGTTTTTAAGAAAATTGGATGGGACGCCTATCTCCAACCTATAGAGGACATTTAAGCTGTTCTTGGATATAAAACCAAGAAAAGATGTGAGCCACAATCACAACTACGATTTCAGCTTTTCTTTCTAAAAATTTATATCTTTTCATTTTATTAATAGCATAATATTTGTGTTTTATTATTTTTTATATTTGTTTAAGTTTGTTTCAGGTTTGTTAGTGTTTTTTGTTTCAGGTGATGTCTTCTATACTCTATCTTTCTACCTTAGGATATTGATAATAATGTCTCATTTTAATTGGATGATTAGTACTTAAAAGAGTATTTTTATCAAGGTTTTATATCATCATTTTGCATTAGAAGTATCAATAACTATTTAACTACAACATGTTTTAGAATAACATATCTAATAATATAAGATAATTTTAATTTATGGTAAATGCTCATTTTAAATGCAGGCCTATCATATAAATAAAAGGATTGATTGATGAGTTTAAGTACTGAAATTGAAAGGACAAAGAGATGGCCAAACTTAAAAAAGATATGTCAAGGTAAAAAGGTTACATTAATGGTGTAAGAATAAGAATAGTGTAAACTTAACATGGACTTTAATGTTTGATACTAACATGTTTTGTATTTGTTATCTTGTTCACTCTTTAATACTTTACTTGTTAAATGATTAATCTAGATATATGTTGTATAACACTTGGTACAATAAATGCTTGATACTTTCATAGTACAAACTGTATGGTATAACCGACATCTATGCTATGAAAGGAACTTGATTTGTTGTTATCTTAAGTTATAATCATGAATGTCTGATAATATGTACAAGTATTAACATTATTCGAATAAGATAACTAATATAATCATGTTAATAATTTATAATCTGATTGGAATCTTCTTTATGTATGGTTTTCATTTGAGTATAAAGAGTTTATATTATACTTGTTTGAAATACCATTAGTGGATCCTCTAACCTTGATATTTATTATTATTATTATTTAATCCTTACATTGATCTTTCATCTCAAAGTTCTCATCAACTTTTTCTTCTTTTTCTTCTTCTTCTATTATTATTATTATTATTACTACTATTACTACTACTACTACTACTACTATTATTGTTGTTGTTGTTGTTGTTGTTATTTATACTTTATACAATTAACCTCCTTGTGGTTTGACCCTATTCTTTTTAGGTTATTTATTACTTCAACATACCTACACTTGAAAGAAGATATCAATCTTTTGATCGTGTTAATGAATCAGTGAATGAGCATGCTTAGATCAATTAAGGGCAAAAACAATTCATGCTCTAGTGAACCCCAATAACAATTGAGAGTGGTGCTCCACTTAAAGGACATCTTCATCTAGGTTTAACCTCTAAAATATGACTATAATTTCCAGCAGATGTTATTGTGCGGTTGATTAGTACTCAAAAGTACATTTTTATCATGGTTTTATATCATCATTTTACACTTGAAGTATCAATAACTCCTTATCTAAAGTACGTTTTATAATAATCTATCTAATAATATAAGATACCTTTAAATTATGGTAAATGTCCATTTTAAATGCAGGCCTATCATATAAATGAAAGGATTGATTGATGACTTTAGGAACTTCAATTGCAAAGGCAAAGAGATTATCAAACTTAGAAAAGAGATGTCGGTGCAATCCAAACCAGAACACTATTCGGTAACTAGGTCATATCTGGAGTTATAGATCTCAGATTTAGGTCTATTTTATATGAATGGAAAGTTAAGACATAGGCCTACAACTTTCATATGGAGCTCAAGATCTAAAAAGATGATTTTCAAGTCCAAATTGTTACAACAACAAAGAAGTCCGAATCTGTCCTCTAGCCCGAGCATTGTTCAGTATTTTGGCCATATCTGGAGTTCTAGAAGTCGAAATGAGCTGAATTTTTTACACAAGAAAGCTGAGACAATTGCCTAGAATTTTCATGTTTCAAGTGACTCTAATTTTGACGTCATCAATGATGTTTTGGGCAGACAAGAGAAGATAAGGATTGTCACCAAGTCAAAGGTTGGCCATCTACTCATCAATTAGTCATCAAATCAATAGTTCCTAATTTTGGCCTATAAAAGGAGGCATTTGCGATGCATTTAGGCATCTTGGTGTCCAGATCAAGATCATGCTCTTGTTTTCTCTCTTTGTATTCTTTATGCTTTGTTTTCATTAATATCAAGTTTATACCTTTCATTTCATTTCCTTTGCTTTGTTAACTCTTATCTTATTTATGTTCTTATTTTGTTTATCTATTTTTCTTTCTTTCATTATGTCTAGCTAAGTTAATTATGTCAAGGTGAAAAGGTTACATTAATGGTGTAAGAATAAGTATGGTATAAACTTAATATGGACTTTATTGTTTAATACTAACATGTTTTATATTTGTTATCTTGTTCACTCTTTAATACTTTGCTTGTTAAATGACTAATCTTGATTTATGTTGTATAACAATTGGTACAACAAATGCTTGGCACTTTCATAGCCCATACTGTATGATATAACCGACACTTGAGCTATGAAAGGAACTTGATTTGTTGTTAACATAAGTTATAATCATGAATGTTTGATGAAATTTACAAGTACTAGCATTAATTGAATAAGATGACTAATGGAATCATGTTAACAATCTATAATCTGATTGGAACCTCCTTTATATGTGGTTTCCAATTAAATAATAAGAGTTTATACTATACTTGTTTGACATACCATTAGTGGAACCTCTAACCTTGACATTTGATATTATAACTATTTAATCCTTACATTAATATTCTATCTCCAAGTTCTCATCATCATCATCTTCTTCTTCTCTTTCTTTACTACTACTACTACTACTACTACTACTACTACTACTACTACTATTATTATTATTGCTATTATTGGTATTATTGTTGTTGTTGTATCATTGTTATTTATAATTTGTACAATAACCTCCATGTGGTTCGACCCCGGTCTTGCCGGGTTATTTATTACTTCGACACTTCTGCACTTGGAAGAAGACATCAATCTTTTCGTCGTGTCAGCAATTGCATTGGAATGAATGTCAAAAAGATGCATACCATCAAGACTAACTATAGGACCACCTATTTTGAAACCTAGAGACGCACTTCACTGTATGAATATGCATGATGAGCATCATTAATGATGTCAATGCATTTTCTTTTCATAATCTAATTAGATGAGCTAAAAGGGATCCATTAAGAAAAGCATGAAGCCTGTAACAAAGAGCCTTTTACTACAAGCCATGAGATACATGTTTGGATGACTTGACAATTTAATGAAGGTTGATGATAACATATACATCAAGAGTATTGTTATAACTAGAGGCAAGTTCATGGCTGATTGGCAATCTAAGACAAGGTTGACGCTAAAAAACTAATTAGTACTTAAAAATGTATTTTTATCAAGGTTTCATATCATCATTTTGCACTTGAAGTATCAATAACTTCTTAATTAAAACATGCTTTATAATAAAAAAAGTCTAATACCATAGATACCTTTAATTTATGGTAAATGTTCATCTTAAATGTAAGTCTATCACATAAATGAAAGAATTGATTGATAAGTTGAAGTATTGAAATTGAAAGGACAAAAAGAGGGACAAATGTAGAAAAACGATGTTGGTGCAGTTAAAACTAGATATTATTCAGTAATTGGGTCATATCTAGAGCTATAGATCTTGGATTTAGGTCTACTTTATATAGATGAAAAGCTAAGACATAGGCCTAAAACTTTAATAAGGAAAACTCAATTTTGTTGTTTAGAAGTTTAAATCTTAATAATAACATAGAAGTCTGAATATATCTTATAGCTAAGATACTGTTCAGTGTTCAGCCCATATCTCAAGTTCTAGAAGTCCAAACAACCTTAATTTATTTTTTTTTAGAAAACTGAGACAATTTTCTAGAACTTTCATGGGTAAGGTTGGTTCAAATTCTGATATTATCAATGATGTTTTATTCAGACAAGAAGATAAAGATTGTCATCAAGTCAAGATATGGTCACTTATTCAACAATTAGTTAATAAATCAATAGTTTCAAGTTTTGCCTATAAAAGGAGATATTTGTCATGCATTTAGGAATCTTGGTTTTAAGATCAAGATCATTTTCTTGCTCTTTCTCTTTATATTTTTGTAATGTTTAAGTTTTGCTTTCATGAATATCTTATTTATACTTTTCCTTTCATTTCCTTTATTTAGTTAACTTTTATCTTATTTATGTTTTTATCTTGTTTATTTATGTTTCTCTCTTTTATTATGTTTAGTTAGGTTTATTATGTCAAGGTCAAAAGGTTACACTAATGGTGTAAGAATATGTATAGTGTAAACTCAATATGAACTTTAATGTTTGATACTAACATAATTTTTTATTTGTTCTCTTGTTTACTCTTAATACTTTGTTTGTTAAATAGTTAGTCTAGATTTGTGTTGTGTAACACTTCATACAATAAATATTTGTCACTATCATAGCCCAACCATATGGTATAACCAATACTTGTGCTATTACAAGAACTTGATTTATTGTTAACATAAGTTATAATCATAAATACCTGATAATATTTATAAATATTAGCATTATTCGAATAGATAACTAATATAATTATGTTAACAACTTATAATCCGATTGGAACCTTCTCTATGTGTGGTTTCCAATTGAGTAATAAAAAGGAGTTTATAATATACTTGTTTGAAATACCATTAGTGGATCCTCTAACCTTGACATTTGTTATTATCATTGTTTAATCCTCACATTGATTTTCCATCCCAAAGTTCTCATCAACTTTTTCTTCTTTTTCTTCTTCTATTATTATTATTATTACTGTTGTTGCTGCTTCTGCTATTATTATTATTATTATTATTATTATTATTATTATTATTATTATTATTATTATTATTGGTTCGCACGGTCTTGCCGGATTATTTATTACTTCAACACTCCTGCACTTAAGAGAAGACATTAATTTTTTGATCGTGTTAAGTTTTTAGTGTCATTACTAAAGAGGTAAATTCTTGTATAAGTTATAATATTTATTTTATTTTCTCTATTCACTTTCCTTGTATCTAACTTTGCATCTTCTTTTATTTTATTTTTTTTATTATATTCCTACATGTGCATAAGAGTTTGGTCACATACATTAAGTGGTAGATTTTATAGGATATCCTCATCATTTTTATAAAATATGGTCGTAAAAGATAACAAGTCCCTTCATAATGAGAATAACTATATTGAGTTTATACTATACTTATTCTTGCACCATTAGTGTAACCTTTTCACCTTGACATAATAAACTTAGCTAAACATAATGAAGAAAAGAAACATAAACAAACAAGATATGAAAATAAATCAGATAAAAGTTAACAAAGTAAAGGAAAGGAAATGAAAGGCATAAATAAGATATTAATGAAAACAAAATATAAGCATTACAAGAATATAAAGAGAGAAAGCAAGAGCATGATCTTGATTTGGAAACCAAGATGGCTAAATGCATGGCAAATGCCTCTTTTTATAGGCCAAAATTAAAAAGTATTGATTTGATGACTAATTGATAAGTGGGTGACACGATCAAAAGATTAATGTCTTCTTCCAAGTATAGGAGTGTTGAAGTAATAAATAACCTGACAAGATCGGGGTTGAACCACAAGGAGGTTAATTCTATAAATTATAGATGACAATAAGATAAAAAAAAATAACAACAACAACAACAACAGTAATATTAGTAGTAATATCAATAATAAAAATAAAATAAAAAAGTAAAAGATGAAGATGATAAGAACTTTGAGATGAAATATTAATATAAGGATTAAACAATGATAAAAAAGAATGTCAAGGTTAGAGGATCTACTAATAGTTTGTCAAACAAGTATAGTACAAACTCTTATTATTCAATTGAAATCCACACATAAAGAAGGTTCCAATCAGATTATAAATTGTTAACATGATCACATTAGTTATCTTATTCAATTAATGTTAATGCTTGTAAATTTTGTCAGACATTTATAATTATAACTTATGTTAATAACAAATCAAGTTCCTTTCATAGCTTAGGTGTCGGTGATACCATACAGTAGGAACTATGAGAGTGTCAAGTATTTGTTGTACCAAGTGTTATACAACATGAATCTAGATTAGTCATTTAACAAGAAAGTGTTAAAGGGTGAACAAGATAACAAAAATAAAACATGTTAGTATCAAATATTAAAGTCTATGTTAAGTTTACACTATACTTATTCTTACACCATTAGTGTAACCTTTTCACCTTGACATAATAAACTTAACTAAATATAATGAAAGAAAGAAAAATAAATAAACAAAATAAGAACATAAATAAGATAAAAGTTAACTAAGTAAATAAAAGAAAATGAAATGCATAAACGTGATATTAATGAAAGCAAAGCATAAACATTACAAAAGTACAACAAGAGAAAGCAAGAGCATGATCTTAATCTAGAAACCAAGATGCATAAATGCATGGAAAATGCCTTCTTTCGTAGGCCAAAATTAGAAATTATTGATTTGATGACTAATTGATGAGTGGGTGACCAACTCTTGACTTGGTGACAATCATTATCTTCTTTTGTCTGCCTAAAACGTTATTGATAATGTTAAAATTGGAACTACTTGAAAATATAAAAGTTATAGGAAAAATTTTTAGATTTCTTGTGTAAAAAATTAAGATTATTTGAACTTCTAGAACTCCAGACATGGACTAAATACTAAAAGGTGCTTAGGTTACAGGACAGATTTGGATTTCTTTGTTGTTGCTATAATTTGGACTTGAGAATGATCTTTTTAAGTCTTAGGTTCCATATGAAAGTTGTAAGCCTATGTCATATCTTTCTATCCATATAAAGTAGACCTAAATCTAAAATACAGCTCCAGATATGACCCAATAACCGAATAGTGTTCCGGTTTGGACTATATCGGCATCTCTTTTCTAAGTTTGGTAATCTTTTTGTCATTTTAATTTTAGTTCTTAAATTCATCAATCAATCCTTTTATTTATGTGATAGACCTGCATTTAAAATCAATATTTACCGCAAATTAAATGTATCTTACACTATTAGATATGTTATTATAAAGCATGTTTTAGTTGAGTTAATGATACTTCAATCCAAAATGATGATATAAAATCTTAATAAAAAATACACTTTTAAGTACTAATCACACACCCCCCCAACCAACTTATTACTAGTCTTTAATAATCAAAGCATTAAAATAGAAAAATAATTTATAAATTCCATAAAGCAAGGTATTCATCATTCAACTTTCATTAATCTATCCAGATAAATAAACTCTCATTAAATTTATATATCTGCTTAAAACCTCCTAAATAAGATATTAATACACCTTTCTTTTGTGCTCAATATATCAACACATAATTATATATCTTTACTTGGAAGAAAACAAAATTCTTGTTCTAATGTTTAAGATTAACTTCCTTAGGTTGGGATTTTTTTTCTTTTTTTCTTGTTTTATTGAATATATATACATGTAACTTAAAACACAATGCATCTTTAACCTATGTAATGAGCTTTCAGCTAATGACTCCCAAACAAGTTGATCTTAGGGTATTAGATGTTGAGACAACTTTACGAGCTTAGTAACTCAAACTGTAGATATTGATACGTAGATAATGCAATGTTTAATTCCCTTAAGCTTTTCTCCTTAACCTATATAACAAATGTTGGGTCAATAGTTCCCAAGTCAATTGACTTTAGGGTATCAGATGTTAAAACACCCCTTCGGGCTTAATTACTTAAGTTAGGGAGGTTATGAAACCAAACTTATCTATATTTTTATTATCATCAAAGAAAAATTGCTCTTTTTTTTTCAAATTATATACTATCCATTTCCCTTAGTTATTATCTTTAACAAAAGAACATAAATAATATAATAATTTAATGTGTAACCCACAATCATATATTAAAGTGTGTGTGTAAAAATTAAGGTTTAAGAATACATGTTAAATGAGTATATGAGCAAAATTGAGTGATAATAAAGCGAGAGTTTGTAAACCTGAATATTTCAAGAAGTATTATAATAGACCTTGTTAAGAATGGTTAATAAGATGCGTCTCGAGAGTCACTTTAACAAAACAGCTCTTTTGCTCTGCCATCCTACTAATAATAATTTTGCACATGCTTTATGAAATAAAAAACATAGTTAGTTAATTTTTTTTGAAAGCTACTACCCTCTCCCCCCAACCAAAATGAGACATCATCCTCAATATCCTAAAGTAGAAAGATAAAGTATAGAAGACATCACCTGAAATAACAAACACTAACAAACTTGAAACATACTTAAACAAAAATAAGAAATAATAAAATAAAAGGACATAAAAATTCACAAATGAAGACTCAAATCCAACCTAAGCTTTTTATAGCTTTTCTTAGGTGATCAATTTATGCAACTTATGGAGGGATCAATTATAGGAATGAAAGATTGTAGTTGGTCAATCAATTGTTCAACAATAGCAGCAGAGATTATGATTTGTCATGTAGAAGATGTTAGAAATTCCTATTCCACAGCATGATCAAAAAAAGACAACAACTTATCATAATAATCATTAACATTTAACAGACCTATAGGTTTATGATGAATGTACAGTTGGGCCCAAAAGGTAATATGAAAAATCTCTTTCAATGTGCTCAGACAACCTGGTAAGGCAATGAAGGTATCAACATGGTTAAACATTGCATTCATCCGAGACATTATGAAGACCTGTAGTTCCTCTCTAATTATTTTTCTAATGAGGTCCCCTTATGCTAGAGCTTTCAGGAAAACCCCTACAACTTGACTACCTCTTAAAAATACAGCTATTGACACTCCCCTTATTAATCCAAGGCTACCTCCCCCATACACTAAATGAATCTTTCTTTTAGCTAGTACCTAACTAAGATGATTTCTTAATCTAAAAACTTTATTTCCTTCCCAGGACTAGATCCATCGAATACACAAATGTTTTTTATATGATAACTTAAGGAACTTGTCATTTCTACACGCTTTTATATCTATTGAATGTATGACTTGAGTAGAAATGAATGGAAGGAAGAGAAGATTTTATAAATAAGAACTTGGAAATGCAATCATACCACCTATATATAAGCCAACTAGAGTCTCATACTCTCTCTCTCTCACTCTCTTTATTTATTTATTTATTTTAAAAAAAAACATGTGTATGTATAGATAGTTGTGATTGTGGCTCACATCTTCCCTTGGTTTTACATCTAAGAATGGCTTAAACACCCTATATGAGTAAGTGATAGGCTTCCCATATAGTTTTCTTAAAAAACTAGCAAACATGGTCTTTTTTAGTCAGATTCCCAAGACTAAGTCTTGATCATTTTCTTTATGCAATTGTGGTCATACATCATGAATTGCACAATGCATATCTCCACTAGGATGTGTCTCAAGAGTTAATAGAAGATTATCTAAAAACCCCTTACTCAGTCCATCCTTAATGAGCTGTATTTTATCTTTAAAGTTTACAGATATCATTCCTAAAGAATGAAATGTTGCATTACAAGTCCATCTCGCACATCTATGACAAACTTTCAATCATTTTGCATGACATTTCTTTGTAAAAGTACTTTTACTTGTTCCATGCATGTGTGAAATGAAGGAATTGGAGAACTCATATAATAATCAAACCTTTGCTTCAATCAACTAGAGAATATCTTCAAGAATTCCACGATTTATTAACAATTTTAATCCTGCATATCTATCATAGTAAATTTTTATAATCACATTCTAAGACAGAGTGAGAAATTAATTTTTCAAGAGTGGTGTCCATTTTCAAATGAGATTTGAAGGAAAGATTCTAAGAAAGAGGAAAGAGCAAAGAATTGCATTAATATATATACTAATATCAATTATTATGAAAAACTAAAAGAACCAACTTAAGTTACGAAGTATCGTTATCTATCATCTGATCGGGGTGAGAGAAACTAGAAAAAAAATTAAAGAAAAACAAGAAACAAAAAAATAATATGAGGAAAAAAAAACCAATCTTTATATGCGAGATCACCCAATTTAATAAAGTTATTTTCATCTAAAAAATTATCAAAGTACACTTTCAAATTATGTCTATTTACCTTGAAAACATTATCATTCTTTGGATTCTAGATATCAAATACATCTTATGGATACACATGTTTCATAATAAAAGGATCAATCTATCTTGATCTTAGTTTTCTAGAAAATAAATGGAGTCTAGAATTATAAAGTAAGATTTTTTTACCAACATTAAATGTTTTTTTCAGTATTTTCTTGTTATGAACTCTTTGATTCTTGCTTTATGAATTCTTGAATTTTTATATGCTTCATTTCTTATTTTCTCAAGCTTATTTATTTGTAATTTTTACAGTTGACTAGCATCATCAAGGTTTGAATTGAAATCTTTAATAGCCCAATAAGCTTTATGTTCAAGTTCAAGTTCCACAGACAAATAACAAGGTTTTCCATAGATTAGTCTATATAAGATGACATGCCTAATAATATTTTATAATCAGTTCAATAAGCCCAAAGTGTACCATTAAGTCTTAAAGACTAATCTTTCTTATTATGATTCACTGTTTTCTTCAAGATTTGTTTCATCTTCCTATCAGCAAGCTCAACTTATCTATTTGTCTAAGAGTGTGATAAAGGGTGGCAACTTTATTGTGATTCCATATTTCTTCATTAAATACTCGAATAACTTGTTGTAGAAATGTGTTCCACCATCACTTATCATGGCTCAAGGGATTCCAAATCGACTCAAGATATTTTCTTTTAAAAACTTTATCACTATTTTATGATCATTGTTTTGACTTGGAGTTGTCTTTATTTATTTTAAAACATAATCTAATGTGACTAATATGTACAAGAAACCAAATGATGAAGGAAATGAACCCATGAAATCTATACCCTAATAGTCAAAGATTTCAATGACAAGAATAGGATTCAAAGACATCATGTGATGTTTTGAAATAGATCCCAACTTTTGATAATTTTTACAAGTCTTGCAGAATGCATGTGAGTTCTTGAACATGACGAGCTAGTAAAATCCACTTTATAAGATTTTTACAATTGTCTTTCTTAATGAGAAATGGCCCTTACATGCCTTAGAATAATAAAATTTAATAACATTACCTACCTCATTGTCAATAATGCATCTTTGAAATATTTGATCAGGACAATATTTGAATAAATAAGAGTCATCCTAATAAAAGTTCTTCACTTCATTTAAGAACTTTCTTTTATCTTGGGTATTTCAATGAGCTGACAATTGTTCTAAAAAAAGAAAATTTACAATACTAGTAAACCAAAGCAATGTAGAGATAGAAAGTAAAGATTTATCAGGAAAATAGTTATTAATTGGTGTGATATCAATTTTTGAATCTATAGTCAATCTTGACAAATGATATGCGACAATATTTTCGATGCATTTCTTATCTTTGATTGTGATATCAAATTCTTGAAGTAATAAAATCTACCATACCAATTTAGCCTTAGAATATTTTTTAAAAGGAAGATATTTCAATGATGTATTATCACTAAAAACAACAACAGGTGAGTCAACAAGATGAGACTTGAATTTTTCACATGCAAATATTACTGCAAATAAGTCTTTTTCAGTGGTGGTGTAATTCATTTAAGCACTATTTAAAGTTTTATTTGTATAGCAAATCACATAAGGTTTATTATCTTTTTTTTATCCCAAAATAGCACCCGCGACATAATCACTAACATCACATATTATTTCAAAAGTTAATGACCAATCAAAAGGTTGAATGACAAGAGCAGAAGTAAGTAAGTTTTTAAGTTTAACAAATATTTTTTTGCAATATTCACTCCATTCAAAAATATTATCCTTTATTAGAAAGTTACTTAAGAGCTTTGATATTACACTAAAATCTATAATGAACCTTCTATAAAAACTAGCATGTTCTAAGAATGATCTAACATCTTTAATAGATTTTGATGTTGATAAGTTAGCAATTAACTCGATTTTAGATTTGTCAACCTGAATTCCTTTTGATGAAATAATATGACCAAATACAACGTCGTTTGTTACAATAAAGTGACATTTTTTTCAATTCAGTACAAGATTCTTTTCTTCACACCTGCTCAAAATCATTTCTAAGTTAGTTAAACAATCATCAAATGAATCATCAAAAATAGAAAAATTATCCATAAAAATCTCAAGAAAATGTCCAACCATATCACTAAATATACTAAGCATACATCTTTGAAACGTGGCTTGTGCATTACATAATCTAAAAGGCATCCTTCGATATGCAAAAGTACTAAATGGACATGTGAAAGTAGTCTTCTTTTGATCTTCCAATGCAATTTCAATTTAGTTGTAACCTGAATAACCATCTAGGAAACAATAAAATTCATCACCTGCAACTCTTTCTAGGATTTGATCCATGAAAGGTAAAGAAATATGATCTTTTCTAGTTATTGAATTAAGTTTCTTATAGTCAATACACATGCGTCAACCAGTAATAGTTCTAGTTGGAATTAACTCATTTTTTTCATTTGTTATCATAGTGACTCTAGAATTTTTAGGTACAACTTGGGTAGGACTTACCTATTTATTGTTAGAAATAGGATAAATGATTTCATTATCTAGAAGTTTAATGACTTTTTTTTTACTATTTTTTTCATATTAGGATTCAGCCTGCGTTGTATTTCTCTAGAGAGTTTAGTATTTTTCTCTAAATAAATTCTATGTGTGCAAATCAAAGAACTAATTCCTTTTATGTCAACTATAGTCCATCCTAATATATTTTTGTGTATTTTTAAAGTTTATAATAATTTACCTTCTTAATGTGCATTAAGTTTGAAAGAGATTATTATCGAAAAAGTTTCATTTTCTTTCAAAAATTAGTATTTGAGATTGAACGGTAACGGTTTCAAATCAAATTTAGGTGGTTAAATACTTGAAAGTATGGACTTAATTAATTGTGATAACAATTTCTCAATTTGTGGTCTCCAAATACTTGCCTTTAATTCTTCTTGAAAATAAACCATTTATAAATCGTCAAATTCATCAATCTCAGTTTCACTTGAAGTGGTTTGAAATTGATCATGAACTAATTTTTATGCAAAGTCCACTTCTTGTAAATCATTATCATCTCTAAATTGCTTGCAAAATGTTAAAAATATTCATCTCCAATGTCATGTTTTCAAAAGATAGTTTCATCAATCCATTCTTCCTTGGTAAAGGCGTCAAAAACTTGACACGATCAAAAGATTGATGTCTTCTCTCAAATGTAAAAATGTCGAAGTAATAAATAACCCTGCAAAACCGGTATCGAATCACAAGGAGATTAATTGTATAAATTATAAATAACAGCAATACAATAATAACAATAACAACAACAATAATAATAACAACAACAACAACAACAGAAATAGTAATAGTAATGTCGCACTCGACATCGCGACAACCTTAAAAATTTATTAAATCTTTAGAAAGAACAGATTTTTGGCATCTTGTTTTTTAATGAGGATATTCTTTGTTTAAGGAGTCACTACCTAGTATTATAGTTACTAAGAACTCTAACTGGTCAATAGAGATTTTATGTTTCGAAACTGATTGCACAAAAAAAAAGATATTATCACCCCTTTAGCATCTTACCTAAGGCAAGCTGCATTGCTGACTTTGTCAATAATTGCTAATGTTTTGTTGGTTTATACTATGGTGGTTTTGCGTGTAATATTCCTGACTCTAACTTCAGTGAATATTTAACTATAGATATTTTCAACTCTGGCGTTGGTAAATATCACGTAACTATAAAAATAAAATAAATTTAAATCAGTTATTTTTTTATTCCTAACTCTAGCGTCAGTGAATAAACAAATCAAATAAATTTATTTTTATTCATCACACAAAAAATAGAATAAATTTAAATTAGTATTTTTTATTCTCGGCTCTGGCGTCAGTGAACAAATAAATAAAAATAAATTTATTTTTATACATGTACATATTTTTTATTTTTTCTAGCTAAATAAAATAAAACAACGAATAAAAATAATATAAATTTGAACTGTTATTTTTATTCCTGACTCTGGCATCAGTAAATAAACCAATAAATTTGTATTATTTTTTTATTCATGCATACATATTTTTTTTGTACTTTTAATATTTTTATTTATGAACTTTTTATTTTTTTTTATTTTTTATTTTTTATTCTATTTTTGGGCTGGGCCCAGATCAAACCATATGGGCTGGGCTCAGCCCAGCTAGCCTGGCCTAGCCACTGGCCGAAGCTAGTGGCCCGGCTGGGCTAAGCTAAAATGCACGCGTGAAGTGAATTCATGTGCGAAGGTAATTAAGTTACCTTTGCACCGTGTTCTTGCAACACAATTCAAAAAAGGCAAAAAACAGAATGAAGAAGGGGCATACCGGTTTTGTTGAAGATGGCGAAGATGCTTGCAGCGTGGTGGTCGCCTCTCGCCTGCCTATGACCTTTTTTTGCTTCCTTTATCTCCCAGCTATGCCTGCTGTTCTCTCTTTCTCCGTTCTTTGAGATGAACGAGCTAAGAAGATGATGGGTATGCCGGTTTTCTTCATGGTTTTTTTTTTTTACTGATTCTGAGTTACTCTTTTTCTATTTTTGGCAATTGAAGAAGGCTGCAACGCTGGCATGACTAATTTGATTCGGTTGCTTTCTGTTTCTGGTGATGCTGAGGAAGGTTGCAGTGCCAATGTCGGTCCGATTGCTTTCTATCAACAACCAATGGTTCGGTGATCAATGGGTTTTTTACAGGGATGAAAACAGGGTTGTTGTTTCGGTTCTTCTCAGTATATATATATATCTTGTGTTTTGTTTGCTTTGTCTTTTTTCTTGGGTTAATTGCTCTGTTTTAAGCTTCCTTTTAAGGTTTTTTTTTTTAGAATTTCTCTTTAATTGTCCTTTTTTTTCTTTTTTTTTCTCTATTTTTCTGAATTAATTTTCTATTCTTAGATTTTTTTTTCTACTGAGATGTATATTAATAGTGCTAAAGTAATATCAAGCGTGAGAAGTAAAATCTCAATCAAATTTAATTTTTTTTAAGTTTAAATTAGAATTGAATTTGAAAGCAAACAACTATTATTATTTTGAGGAATATTTTGAATAAGATAAGGATTATCTTAAGGATAAAACTCAAATGAAAAAAAACACATTGTAGTTTTTAATTTTCACGAAAGTTGATAAATCATATTTTTTATCGAAATAAATCTTCAATCTTTTATTTTTTTTTCATTTTAAACCCTTTAAAAATTAAATTAGAAGTAAAAGATCCAAAATTAGTTTATGACAAGTAATAATAATAATAGTAATAGTACTGAAAAAAGAAGATTATAAGAATTTTGAGATAGAAGATCAATGTAAGGTTAAATATTGATAACAACAAATGTTAAGGTTAGAAGATCCAATAATGGTATTTCAAACAAGTATAGTGTAAATTTTTATTAATCAAATAGAAACTACATACAAAGAAGGTTTTGATCATATTATAAATTTTTAATATTATTATATTAATTATCTTATTTGAATAATATTAATACTTGTAAATATTGTTAAGTATTCATAATTATAATATATGTTAACTACAAATCAAGTTCATTTTATAACACAAGTGTCGAATATACCATATGGTTTGTACTATAAAAATACCAAACATTTGTTGTACCCAAGGGTTATACAATATAAATTTAGATTAGTTATTTACCAAGCAAAGTATTAAAGAGTGAATAAGATAACAAATACAAAACATGTTAGTAACAAACATTAAAGTCCATGTTAAGTTTACAATATACTTATTCTTACACCATTAGTGTATCCTTTTTACCTTAATATAATAAAATTAACTAAACATAATGAAAGAGAGAAATATAAATAAATAAGATAATAACATAAATAAAAGAAAAATTAATTAAATAAAGAAAAGAAAATGAAAGGTATAAATAAAATATTAATAAAAACAAAACTTAAACATTATAAAAATATAAAGAGAGAAAGCATGAGCATGATCATGATCTGGAAACCAAGATGCCTAAATGCATGGCAAATGCCTCTTTTTATAGGCCAAAATTAAAAACTATTGATTTGATGACTAATTAATAAGTGGATCACTATATATTAATTTGGTAACAATTCTTATCTTTTTGTTTAAAAAAAAACATCATTGATAATGTCAAAATTTGAATTAAACCACATGACAGTTCTAAAAAATTATCTCAACTTTTTAAGAAAAAAAATTAAGATCATTTGGACGTCTAGAACTCAAGATATATATTAAAAACTGAATAGTGTCTGGGCTGTAGGATAGATTCGGACTTCTTTGTTGTTACTACGATTTGAACTTGAAAACGACCTTTTAAAATTTGGACTTCTTATGAAAATTGTAAGCCTATGTCTTATATCTTACCTTTTCATTCATATAAAGTAGACTAAAATTTGAGATTTACAGCTCCATATATGACCCAATTATGGAACAGTATTCTACTTTGGACTGCACCAACATCTCTTTTCTAAGTTTGACTATTTTTTTGTCCTTTTAATTTCAATACTTAAATTTATCAATTAATTATTTTTTTATGTTATAGTCCTGCATTTAATATGAATATTTACCACAAATTAAATGTATTTTATATTATTAGATATGTTATTATAAAACATGTTTTACTTAAGGAGTTATTGATGCTTTAAATAGAAAATAATAATATAAAATTTTGATAAAAATATATTTTGAAATACTAATGAATACCTAAACTCAAAGATTAAAGGTTGACTAAACAAAGCTATAAACATTCAAGGTTTTCAGAAACCTTAAGCCTTATATTTAAATGCTAGAATGAGATCTCATAATTGTTCACCCCAGAGGAGTTGTAGGCAAACCCAAAATCCTATTATTATTTTTAATTAGGATCGCAAGGCTAGTATTAACATTGTTAAGGACTACAAATGAAAAAATAACAACTAGGCTATGATAGGCTAGTATGAAAGCCAAAATGCTTTTAATAAAAATAAATAAAAAAGTGTTAAGAACAACAAGGATAATCACTTTTTATTTTGGCTTGAAAGCTAGCATAACACATTAAACAATGTCAAACATGTAAAAGAACGACATTAAAGTTGATCAAAGCGATGCCTAAATTAGACCAAACAACGATGATGACAAGGTTAGATTAAGAGAAAATAAGATGGAGAATAATTAGGATTTTTAATCCTGGAGGCTAGGTTTTCTAATTACTCTTGAAAAAGAAGATAAAAGTCATCCAAGCCTTTTATATCAAAGCTTTGAAACGGAGTCGTGTGACCCTGATAAAATATAAATTGGCCATTAAATGTTAGTATCTTTTTTGTTTTAATACCCTTCAAGTTTTAATTGTGCAATATGGCTTAAAGTTGAAGTCAAATCAATAAAATTTCACAACTAGGTCCTATGTCATATTTAAATGAAACTCATAACTTCTCTATTTTTTCAAAATAATTCCTAGATTTTCAAACAATTAAAGTTATAATCAATTATAAAAATAAAAAAAAATCCAGTCCTTAATTAAAGTAATTGAATTTCTTAAATTTTATCAATTTCTTCCTTATTTCTTTAATTTTTTTGATTATAACAAACTTAATGTGTCTTTTAAAAGTTTGTCTTGTCAAAACATGAGAAATTTTAACCAATCAAACTTAAAATAATTTTTTAATTTTCTTGTTTTTGCTATGTAAAAAAAAGCCATAGGGGTAAAAATGAGTTCTAATATGTTAAGTAGTGTATAATGATATAGTTTTATAATGAGAAAATTAAATAGATAAAATACAAAAATTTAATTAAAAAGAGGATATATATATATATACGTGCGTGAGAGATCTACAATAAAATATTGAGCTGTTTTTTATATACCTTTTACTATGAATCACATAATGCACTATGAATCACATAATGCAGTTTATTATGAAAAATAAATATTTTTAGATATATTTTTTTTGTTTTTAATGAATAATTTTTTAATTTAGTTTATTAATACTAATTTTTTTATTTAATTATCAAAATTTTATAATATTCCAAACTTAATATATATATATATATATATATAGACACACGCTAACACGGAGGGGTACTCAATTGAGGATATTTACTGAACTAAGGGCCTACGTAATTATTTTTAGACTTGGGGTTTTTCAATTTTGAGTCAGGTCCAATTGCATCACCCACAGCCACAGTCGAATTCGCAACGAGTCAAAGTTGGGGAGCCAGAGTCATATTCCAAAGTCAAGTATTTTTTGTGCTTCTTTCCAGGAAAACACCACAAGCCAGCCACAGGCAGATATTGGCTAAAGTTTCAAGCTGCAATCCAAGATTCCAGTCCTCACTATTTCTCTATTTATTATCTGTCTGTCTCTCTAAATTCCATCAAAACAGTCAAATGGGTGTTCTGGGAATTAACAACTTGATCGATTGGGAGTCAGAGTCATACCCAGTGGCCACTGACTTCATGGCCATTCCATTATTTGCTGTCTTCTTCTTTTCAGTTAGATTCGTTCTTGACAAATATGTCTTTGAGGTATCATCTTACCACTTCCTTACGTTCTTACTGCTTGTAATGGTGGACTTTTTTTTCATGCATGTAATATTCTGGGGTTGAGTAACTAATGGTTGGCGCCTTATCAAATTGTTGTTGTTAATTATTACCATTTATTTACCTGCTGTTGGCTGTTAGTTCTGCTTTTGATGTTGAAAGTGCTTTGGGAGAATCAACCTTTTTGTTTCTTTCATCGTTTGCCTTTTTTATTTTAGGGAAAATTCACCTTGGATGGAGCAATATTGCTTTTTCAAGTTTTTTATTGTATGTGAAAATATTTATCTTGCCAGTTAGTTATTCCATGGTAAATCAGAGGCGTGACAACAAACAGCTGTTTATTTCTGTTGCAGTGTTTAGCCAGAAGATTTATTTTTGGGAAGGGGCACGTTACTGTGGATGTTGGGATACGTGGAAACCGGAAGAAAGTTAATAAATTCAAAGAGTCCGCATGGAAATGTGTTTATTTTCTGTGTGCTGAGATTTTGGCTCTTTATGTTTCATATGATGAGCCTTGGTTCACTAATAGCAAATATTTTTGGGTAGGACCTGGTGATCAAGTTTGGCCTGATCAGAAACTTAAGTGAGCTCTCCAACTCTGTAAAAACATCTTTCCTATTATTACTATAGATAGCAGAATTAATCTAGTTTTAGCATTAGATTTTCCTTCCGTCGATGTTGTTAGGTATATGTATACAATTTCATGGTTTCATATGATCATGCCTAGCTTACTGATTATTCTCTTCGTGCACAGATTCAAATTGAAGGTATTGTACATGTATGCTGGTGGGTTCTATACATACTCTACATTTGCTTTGGTTTTTTGGGAAACCAGGCGTTCAGACTTTGGTGTATCCATGGGCCATCACATTGTAACTTTCATTCTCATTGTTCTGTCCTACATACTTAGGTATGTTTCAAAGGGCTTCAACTTCAAATTTGTTTTCCACTTCCTATGTCTTAAGAGCATTGATACTGATTATTTATCCAAAAAACAAAAACCCAACAATAATGTAATACTGATTATCAACAGCTACAGTATAAGAGGATCAATCCATGCAAACTCAAATACATTTTTGTCCCGGATAAGAACAGAGAAAATGTATAAACAAATTTAACACAATACATCCATCATACTGTCATACTTTTGTGCTAAAGATGCATGCACGTTGTCTTTATAGTCTGCTTCCTCTTGCAGGTTTGGTCGTGTTGGTTCTGTTGTTTTAGCCCTGCATGATGCAACTGATGTGTTCATGGAAATAGCAAAGATGTCAAAATATAGTGGCTGCGAATTGATGGCTAGTGTTTTTTTCCTTCTCTTTGTTCTCTTATGGACCATACTCCGCATCATTTACTACCCATTTTGGATACTTAGGAGCACAAGGTGAGTATCTGGCAAGGCAATAATTTATCAATAGTCATTGGTTTCCTCTTTTCCTTGAAATGTCACAGAACTTGAGAAACCATGAGATTCTTATGATGCATGAGGTCTAATTGAGAATTTATAAAGATAACCTCAAATGAGATGAGAGGACCTCTATAATTTTCTCAAGCCATTTTTATAAATAAGTCCAAATTAAAAAATTGAAAGTTTGGATCTAAATTTCTTTTTGATTAGATATCGAAGTACATCTTACATTTCTACCTATCTACCCTGAGAGCACTATCATCCTCGGCATTGCTTCAATTATTTTGTAAGACTCTTTAGGTGGATAAATAAAAACGCTTTATTAGAATTTTTCCCTGTGAGAACTGAGTTAGAGGAAAAATAGGTAGATTCAATTATTTACCATTTCAGCATTGCCTGGCTATTTCTAATATGATATAATGTCGTAGTTTTTGGTGAGACAGTGCAATTATGTATGAACTCTACACAGTTTTTTTCTTTGTGACCTTGCAATACAGGCCCTCTCGCATTCTGGTTGGTTTGCTATTATGTGATTGGTTTCACTTTCAGTACCTGTGGGACATACTAAATACTCTAAATAGAAGCCGCCAAAACAATCCTGCTGAATTAGGAAAATTTGCAATTGTGCTATTTTCTGATACATGTCAAGACAGTTTTTTCTTATTCAGCCCACAATCTTGCACCTATAGTTATCTTCTGGCCGATCATGGACACTTGTGGACCAATTACCACAACAGCTCGTTCCTTGTGTTATTAATGGAGGCGTTCATGGCCAGGACATCATGAATCTCATGTCTAATCTTTTCAGTTTACTTTTCTATTTCCCTTCACTCACTGCTTCTGTTTCTCAGTGCAGTCCAACACCCCTCCAATGTCAATATTCTTTCCATTCCAGCAATATAAAACATGTTTTCTTGGGGCCATAATTTGAACTTTCCATATATTCACTGGCGAACAGTTGAGCTTTTATAACTATAATTTATTAGAGATACAGATACAGCCTCCAACTCTTAACATTCTTTTTCTATAAATATGTCTTAGTGGTGGATTTTGAACTATTATAGCACTGTTAAGGATTGCAGTTGAGAGATAATATTTAATAGTAAGCATTTAAATCCAATAGACAGAAAAGGATAAAAAAAAGAAAGAAAAAAGAGTAGAACTCTAGGTGTAAATAGAGTATTAAACAGTGGCAATTCATTTTTTAACTCCTTATTATTCATTTTATCTTTTCTTATTTTTCTGAGAAGAAACATAATGCCTGCCTGTTATTTTTTTTCTGGTATTAAGTTTTTGCATCCTTCATCACAGCTATGAAATTATTGTGGCCCTCAACAAGGAAACGCAAATGGTGGATGGACCTATCTGTTATTATCTCTTCAACACTCTTCTGTTTTCCTTGCTTGTTCTTCATATTTATTGGTGGATCTTGATGGTTGGGATGGTCATGGCACAAATCCAAGCGGGAGGCCAAGTTAGTGACGATGTTCGTTCAGGTAAGGAGCATGATTTCCAAACACAAATTTGGAGCTTTGTCCATACACAAGCACAAGCATAAGCTTAAAAACAATGAAAGAAAACAAAACTCAATTGATGTCTATGCAGGGTGAAATTTTCATGAAAAAAAAAAAAAACTAAACTTATCATTGCTTTACTAATATTATACGGTAAGACTTGCATTTAGCACTGTTTCTTCAGCATGTGGAACATAGTAAAAATGTTTGGGAGTTGTTGGTTTTATACCCAAGGAAAGCTTGGAGGAAACAAAAGATGACTGAAGATTGTAATACGTCTGCATTATTAACAGTACTCTACATTGATTTGTTAGAATTCTATGATGTGATAGGAATGCAATAGGAATTCTTATTGCAAGTAGAAGCCACCATGCTCAAGCATTTAAGGTTCCTGTGAATGATAACTTAAATGCCTTTTGAATATTCTAGGTTCAAGAAAACTTATTGGTCAATGAAAAAAATTGTATTTCTCATTATTTATTTATTTATTTTTAAAAACATTGTAAACATTTTGTGGGTAGAGAGCCTCTAATTCATTGCTTTTTTATTCATGTCATTGAAAAGTTTTATGATTTGTTGAACATTAGCTTTAACCTATTAACTATGTTTACACCTGGAAAAGTGATTTATCCTTATCTTAACCTTATTGGATACTGATACTCCTTGATTTCTTTCCAATACATATAAACTTCTTCTGAACATGCCCAATAATATTCTATATTGCTAACCATTAACACATTTTGGAAAATTCACAAACAGTACTTATAAATTGAGATGCTCTCGCGATGCCGCGGGTGTGGATTCAAAGTGTTAGCAATGTTCCTACGAGCATATTTTTAAAGAAAACAATAGGTGTAAACTCATAACATGACCAAGATGACGTTGTTGAAACCTGATCTGATTAAAAATATAATTTAAAGACAATGCTAGTTGAACTTTTAAATAAAAAAATTGAAGCGGTGGTTATTTGAACATAAAAAAAGAAAGAATATCCAAGTTGCAAACAACTTTTTGAAAATGTCATTAAACTCGATATAATGGATTAATCTTGAAACTTTTTAACTCGACTCATTATCTAGGCTAGGCTTTAATTTAAATGATGTGAAAGTTTGGCTTTTACTTAGTTTACTTATAAGATCCAAAAGTAACCTAGATGACCAGTCAAAAGGTGGTTTTGTTTTAAAAAAATTTCAATATGACATTTTTTTTAATAATAAGATGTTGACACATTGGATCGACTTGAATCAACTTAAGCTATCCCACTATTTAAGTCATGAACATAACCATAATGAACTAACTTGGTTGGGTGATTTTGTCTTTCTTTTCCCTTTTTTTCCCTCGGTTGGCCTTAATCAATCTTAGGTGGGACAAAATTTGGGACTAAAATAAAGGAGTAATTAAATAAATAGGGACAAAATTGAACGAAGAGATAAAAAATGGATTGTGCATGTAACACACACAAACACATGAGGAAGGCCTTTGTCAAATAGTGGAGGCACATGCAAGCCTCTTCTAAATTGTGATGAATCTTTTGTTGGTGCTGTTAGAATTGTCTTAACTATAGCTTCCTTTCACAGTGGTGTGTGGTGACGATGTAGCTCTGATGTGGTTCTGATGATTCTTTTTTCTTTCTTTCTTTTCCTCTATTTTCTCTCCCATGACCTCGGTTTTCATGCATGATTTCTTCTCTTATTCCTTTCAAGGACAAGGGGGCTTCATTTTTTTTCTCATCATCAATTGTAGTCCTTCTATTTTCAATCTTCTTAAAAAAAATCCAAACTATTTTTTGTAAAATCAAGTGTCAATAAATTGGCAGGATTTTTTTATATTCTATGAAAGACCCACAAGGAGTTCATCGAAACAAACTATTAAGGCTGATTTCTAATAAAATCAATGTGAAAGGACCAAACTGAAAAGGAAAAAAAAAACCTACGTGACTAAAATAAAAGCAAAAATATAAAAATAAAATTGCACTGTTGAGCATGGGGTTACAGTGGAATGAATGGTGTTTTACCTCACTCTTTTACTATTTTGTTAATGTTAATGTGTCTAGGTCATTTTTCAACGTTTAATGGAAAATTAAGTTATGTTCATGTCTGTAGAGATTCTAAGACAAATTGAACTGTTGTGATTACAACTACAACAGTTATTTAAGGTTCGTTAAAAAAGTAGAGAGATGAGTGCAGCAAATGAAAAGGTGGAGATACATTGTCTTATTAGAAGAATACAGTACTTATCATATTTCAAGTTTTTCTTTTTCCATGATCTATCTTAATAGGTTACAATGAAACAACACAGAAGTTTGATGCTTACAGTACTTTCTAGTATATTAGAGTACATTCTGATGTTATGCCAAATTACTTATAGTCAAACAATATATTTTGGCCTTGGTTGATGCTCATAAATCACTCAATCGTTGGTCAGGCATTTCAGTCATTAGGGGAGGCCTTAAATTTATCTGAGATCTGCGGCAATCTTTTTTTAATTTTCCTCACCTTGAAGAAGACTATATGTTCAGGATATCCTAAATTTTTTTTGTTGTATCTTATTAATAGTGAATGTTTTGCTTATACACAGATTCTGAAGGTGAGGATGACCATGATGATTAATAGAAAGCATGAAACATACACGTGTAGCCAGGTGATCCAGAAACCATATCTTATCACTTAAATCGTCTGCTCTCTTTGATGGCATTAACAATGTCTCGGTTCCACCTTAATGCAGATGGACATCAAGAAAAGACACCTCAACTTTGTCAATACTCTGTTTCCATTTGTAAGTAGGTATTTTGAGTTAGTTTTGGCGATAAACAAGTACATTGATTGAAGGAATTTGTATTCTATATTGGGGACAAATGAGGGGTTGATTAGAAATATATAAACCGGCAGATATAGTTGATTTGTGGTTCATGATTTGGTGAATACAAAACATTTCATGATTTCTCACCTCACTGAGCATAGGAAATTTGTTAGTGGAAACTTTTAACTGCATGATTCTGTTATTTGTTCTGCTACTTGCAATTGTTCCCTTTTTTTTATGGATTGAAGAAGGTGAACATGTTGCTTTTCTTTTCTTTTTTATGCCTAACAATCAAGATGCCTAAATTCAATGATAGTTTAGCCACGGGAATTACTTCCTTTTATGCTCACTTTTCTTGTTTACCATGGTAATTGACATATATCCTTCTTAGTATAGCATATGCTTGCAGGAAGTCTGCTTTCCTTTGGAGAATGTCCTTTCAGGATAGTAACATAGTAAAAGAGACATTTCCAAGACAAAAATCCTGGAATGGGATGGATCTTTTCTTCACCTATATTTTTATGAAAACACCATTATCTTCATTTGTATCATTTGACTGTCTGAAATATCTTTAGGAATTTAGATGTTTATTTTTTTGGTGAATTAGTCGTAATTCTAAATAATTAGTGACTTTTTTCATCATCACCCAAGATGTGTAGAGATAGGAATTTAAATTTTTTTATGTGAGCTAGTGGCAGTTCATAACTTCATATGCAAATGCATTCTAGTCGCTCGTTTTTTTTTAAGAAAATTACTGCATGATCTCATTGGAGCATTGTAGTCTCTGAAGTTTGGTTATCCTGGTTTATACATTTCAATCTGTTCCTAAAATCCCAGGAAGAGTGTTGATTTCATTGGAGTAGTTTCAACTAATCATACTGCATGATCTCTTAGGATGGGAAAATCAATTTAATTATGTGGCATCTTCGATTCAATCTGTCTGCCTGGTGACAACTAACATATGGAGACTTTTCTGAGGGAATCTAATCTGGAATCTTCAATTGAACGAGCAAGCATGGCTTGAACTCCAGAAATTTCAGTCAATGAAAAGGACTCATGTAGTTGGCCCCTACTAGTTTAGGATGAAGGCGTTGTTGATGAGTTGATTGGTGCTTGTATAGAGGAATCTTTGGTGAAAAGTAAAGATGGAGCAGTGTCCTTGGAGACAATATATATGGATTCTTTTGATGTCCTTCCGAGAATTTCTGATGCATTTTGTTTTACAAGAAACGAGAGAGATTACTAAAGAATTGCAATGCGGAGGACAAGGGAGTTCTAAAGACTGGAAAAGGTAGGAAGCATTTACTATTGGCTAGTGCAGTCAATCAATCATAACGCTAACGCTTTCTTGCCTCTTCGGTGGTATAATGATTTTCTTTTCTTCATGCTCTCGCTCTCGTTGTCTTCATTTTCTTTTCTCGTGTAAGCAGAAGTTCTCGCCATTATTTGAAACTAAAAAAACAAAAACAAAAAGGTTTAAAACGCTCCTGTAAAGAAGAAAAGGAGTGAGGTTATATAGAAACTCACTGGGGAGAGTACATGTGGCACTTTCAACCTCGATTGAATGGATATTGTTGTTCATGCAGTGATTTTGGTGGCTTCAGTTGCGACAGCCATCATCACAGTAAAAATAAGAATCTGATGATGAGTGCTTTTGTGAGTGGAAAAACAGAAGAAGAAGAAGAAAGAGCAGCCAATAAGATGGGTGAGTAGATACCTCGGATGGAGAGTGAGGTCCCATAACGAGGTGTAACCCTTCTTCCACAGCCTGAAGGATGGGACCAACAATTCGGAGCTTTCACTTTGGATAAAAAGATGTTCACTTGGCTATACTGTGGTTAGTACAGAAATCCGCATCCTTGGATATTATTCTAGGCCTTAAAGTTGTTTTCAGATTTGGAATCATGACATTACACTTGGCTACACTCATTAGAAACTGGAAGAACCAACTCTTATTGGGTGCTTAGTGTAAGAAAAGCATCCTGTGAAAGCTATCCAATGGCTGTGCAGGAAAGGATACTCAGTCAGGATGAATAGGGTAAGACTGAGGGCCAACTAAGATCCAAAACATAAGGTGGAAAACTCATATAAACCCTCGAGTAATAAATTCAATGGTGGCTGTGCTTTACTCTCCTCCTATCGTTACTCCTTGTTAGATCCGAGTCTAGGTTTTTTTATACAAGTTTGAGTTCCTTTTTCTGCTTTGTGGACCCTTCCTATCACACTATCCAAGGCATAAAAGTGCAGTCAGCTGTTATTAAAGATCAGCAACAAGACTGCATTCTTGTTGGTCACCTCGAGCTTCAGAATATGTGACGATGCTGCCAGTCTTTTTTCTCTCTTATGGGGGAAGGGGTTAGGTCGGGTGCATGAAAGAAAAACATCAAACTAGAAATATAACATTTGACCAGAATACTCCTAAAACCAATTGAGAAATTAGCAAAAAGTAGGTTAGCCTCTATAACCTCCTCCTTGTGAACGAAAGAAGACAACTCCCAAGCTGGCTGCTGGTTCCTGGCCTAGCCTGAGCAAAACCGATCAAGCCTTGATATATCCCAAGATTTTGTTTTTGGTTTTTTTCAAGATGGTATCCCAAGAAAGATACGCTTTGTTGAATAGGCTTAAATATATTTGATGACGAGCTTAAAAGTCAGATAAAGTGGGATTTGTTTACTTCATCAATGCTGTGTCACCATTTATTATCCTTGAACTAAAACATTGAATATTTGTGAGCAAAAGACAATCCAGTTCCGTAAATTACAGAATGTAAAACTAAATACAACTGTGACAAAGATGCACTAAAATGAAGCCACTGCACAACTGACCAAACTATTGCCAAAAAAAGGAAATCATCTCTCTGTAACCGTTTGAACAAACTGCTACTACTTTGTTCCGCTTTAGTATTTTGAACATTCACCATCACGGGTGTATAGGAAGTTGCTGAGCTGCACAATGATCCGCTGCATTCCCAATGTAATATTCTTTTGTTCTATATTATTATCTCAATTTGAAAACTTTGAGATCAGCTTGTCAACATGAATTATGATATCATCAATGCGAGGACGAACTGCTGGCTGAGGCTGAAGCATCCATGTCACAAACTGATGAAGAGCTTCTGGGTATGGAGGCTTGGGTCCAGCTGGCCACTTTAACTGCGCATTTACGATGGCCAATTGAAGGCTTCCTCCAGACTCTCCAAGTGCGTATTCAAATGGAGACACTCCATACCTGTGGAAATCAGCCATAAGAAAAGTCAGAAACATGTAGCTGCAAGTTGAGACATAAATGAGATCCTGCTTCACCTTAGAGGGCAAAGGCAACAGATTTTGAAATAACAAACAACAGTTAAAAGGAAATGTGAATGTACAAGAATATGAAGTTTCAGAAAACATGATGCACCCAGGAACATGCTTGCAGCAAACACATCGAACACAGACAAGCACACACACACAAAGCATGCATGTGCTCACACTCACACATATGATAACGCATCTGTGAGTTATATATGCAACCATATAAACTAATTTCAATACCATTGTAAATAAGAATTAAGAGGGGGAAAAAGAGTCAATAAACACTAAAACTAAAATTATACAAAACAGCAGATGGACTCCGTGTTCCTCAATAGTGGGTAAGCACAGGCATATATAAAATCAAACAGTTTTCACTGCAGAAAGTAAGAAGTACACAACACGAGACTAGTTACAAATGATTTCTGATAATAGAATAAAAATTATGACTGAAGCAAACGATTCTTACATTATTGCATATAGTGTGCATCCTAGTGACCAAATATCAGTTCTCTCATCAATGTCTGCATGGCTGGGGCAATCCCACAACTCAGGAGCTCTGAAAGGTGCTGAACAATGCTCAGACGCCCATTCCTACATTATAGCCATCAAAATGTAGTCATGTAACAGTGGTGGATGCTAATATCTGACAGAAATCCACATATGCTAAACAAACTAAAAGGTAAAGGTAAAGGTTCCCTTGTGTGGTGGTAAATTCATAATCAAATAAACTTTAAGAACATTTTAACTTTTATTATGAAAAATAGATGAAGAAATTGAACAAAACATTCAATCGAATGAAGCTTTAAAGATCACATAAGCATGCACCAAGAAAAAATTGTACAAGTACATAACAAAAACCCATAAAAATATATATTGGTACATGGATGCACTAAGAAGGTTGCTGATAATGATACTGATGAAGAATGAACATAAAAGAGTAAAAGATTATAATCTGAACGTATGAAAAGGAAAGGAGAATAAAAATGATTACCTGCAACTGTAGTGCCTCTGAGCGAGATCGAATTTGCCTTTTTGCAGGTCGAGCACTCCCAAAATCCATCAATATAGCAAGAGGCGATTTCCCTTGCCTATGGGTTAGGAGAACATTACCAGGTTTGACATCATTGTGTGCATATGAAGGGTCAAGATTGTGCATATGTTTCAGCCCTGCACAAAGCTGCAGCGGCATTTTTCATAAGTGGGCATATGACACAATACACTTGATGCAATATCAAAGTACGATATTAACACACATATAAAGATACTAGTGCATAACAATCCTGCTTTGAGATCAGAATGTATTGAATTAACAAGAAAATTATATATCATTTCTATTCACCTGTCGAAATATTTGAAGAACATCTGTGGTAGAAAAGAATTCCTTATTAGCTTTCATAGCAGTGGAGTTGTCCAGTAAGGTTCCATCCAAGTGAACCGGAAATAACAAATAGGCTTCATGGTTCCAAGATCCTTCTTGAGTAGCCTATCCAGTAAAACATAACAGGACAAAAGAATGTTTTAAGTAAAAGGTATGAAAGAAGAGACTTGAAAATAAGTTATTTTCAAGTCTCCTTATCACTAATTTTGAAGTACAGAATAAAAATCAACCCTAATCTGATCAAATGACACTAAAGGATCTTGGCCTTCATGTTTGGAAAATGGTTAATGGCTGGAATTTCCTGTTTGTTAAAGCAAAATATAGAAAGTCCAACCCACATGACATTTGTACATAAATTATTTTCAATTCAACATACAAGTTCCTATTCTTCTGTTATACAAAGTGCTATTACTTCTACACCTAGGTTACTAGCTATGAACATGAAGGGGATTCTGCAGTGATAGTTTCACAAATAGAGGGTTCTACGCCTCTGATTGGATAGGAAAACATTGTTGGATTAGAAATCCATGTAGGAGATGCACACACAGATTTACAGACACAGAGGCATTAAGAAACTCCAACAAAACCCAGAAGCGAAGAAGGGAGCATGGGTCCAAGTTCCTTAAAAATTTGACTTGTTACCCAATGAATGCTCTACTCTCAAAAACTTCCCAACCATGATGCAGATAGACAGAATATGTCCATCCAAGAGACTCAGTTGTGTTAACGACAAGCACAAGATCAATTCTATAAGAAATCTATCTACAATAATTTGAAAAGGAAGAACTTGCAGTTGTTACCTTAACTGCAATAATAGCATGATCAAGAAGAGGAAGCAGATTGGGGTGATTGAATAGTGAAGAAACATGAATCTCTTCCCGCACCAACTCCAACTGCTCATTATTCTGAATAAGAACTTTCTTCATAGCATAAGTTCCATCACCTGCACAGTATTTAAGGTCAGATTGATGGTGTAACTGAATTCATTTCTTTTCCCCAAATGCTAAAAAAAAAGTTATATGTGCGCACACATGTTGATCATTTTACAACGAAAGGAGGAAAAAAGCTGAGATGGTACATTTTGTGTGGTAGAGGTTCTTTTTCAAAGTATTTTTTTACTCTCAAACACATCAAAATAATGGTTTTTAAATTTTTTAAATTTCATTTTTGACATTAGCACATTAAAATAATCCTAAAACACTCCAAAAAAATTAAAAGCCAAACAAGGTCTAAGTTAAGAGATCTGATTGAGTTTCAAGATTCAATGTTTTTGCCCCAGATACTAGTAAACTGAAAACTTTTCAAGGTGCTTACCTCATACAAATTCAAAAACATCATAATTTTAGGATCAGCTAAATAACCTGACCAACGAAACACCGTAAGATTAAATTCAACAACAAAACATTCTAGCTTCCCTCATAAAATCAAGACCATATATCTATGCATATCCAAATTGCATAATTTACAACAGAAATGTTGTAGATCAGGGATCAATTACAAAACATTACGGCACTAATCACTCAAACACCAAATGATGATGTCCACATAAATGACATCCCATATGCTTTAAGATCCATATTTCAGCAACCACAAGAGAACACGTAAAGAAATATTTAAGAGAAAGGAAATAGATGTCAGTAATAAAAATCGAATCTTTTTTAATTAATATTTGAGATTGAGAAGGTACCAGAGAGATGGGATTTGTCCTTGACTTTTTTAGAGAGGCCATCAGCAGCAGCACCGCCACCAGCAGCAGGAGAGGAAGCGTTGACCACCTCTTTGACCAAAAACACATAGGCAAATCCACCTTCACCAAGCTGCCTCACGATCCTGAATCTGTTCTCATTGATCCACACATCTCCCCCTCCGTTAACGGCGTCGTATAATGCATTCAGCCCCGAAAAAGAGCACCCCATCTATCTCTGAACTCTCTCTCTTTCTCTCTTCTGTCTTTCTGTGTGTGTGTGTGTGTGTGTGGAAGAGCGAAGGGGAGCGGACCTCGGACTCTCTCTCTCCCTCCCTCTGGTTTCTTGTTCCCTGTTTGGAAAACGAAATTAATTAATTTTTACCTGCTTGTATGTCTATTTTTTATTTGATTTGAGTTCCAAAATTATGAATTTGTTCTCAAACATTTTATTTTTTTTTAATTTCAACCAAATCTTTTTTATTAATATTTTTGTCAAATGTTTTCTTCGAATTGACGTTATTTTATAATAATATTTATAAGAAGCAGGCAAAGGAAATTTTTTTCCAGTTGAAATAAGTATTTTTTATTAAAAAATATATAAAATTTTCTAATATCTTTTTATAAAAAAAATATTAATTATAAACTAAAATATTTATATATTTAATTAAATAAATCAATATTTAATAAAAAAATAATTAATATTAAAATAGTTGATATCAGACTAAACATTTAATTATATTTAATAATTTTGTTTACATGATAAAATAAAAATTAATTAAATTTTTAATCAATAAAAAAATCATCAATAAAAGAGAATTGAATAAATATATAAATGTCAATTATCAAATAATCTAATATCAAATTTAAAAATAAAATAAATAAAAAATAAGTCAATTTAATTAACTTGTTAAACCTACTATGGCACAAAATTAGCATGGATTCACGAAAGTGAAAAAAAAAACATATAAATCATTCCTAAGAAATTATATCTTAAATGATTAAATTTAAAAAAAATAAAGGGAACTAAAGTTAACTTATATATATATTCAAAATCCATCACTGTGGTTATGAGATTAGAAGATAAATTAAAAAACGATGAAGCAAAATTATTAATAAAAAGATAGTTAACAAAGAAACTAAAAAAATAGTGAAAAAAAAATCAAGTCAATTTAAAATTGAAATTATATTAGATAAAAGAAAGTGAAAGCAAAAGGCAAAAACAAAGCATGAATAGCAATTAAAAAAATTAATGTCAAAAAACAAAAATAAAAATAAATTAATTTTATAAAAAAAACTAAATACAATTTGAGTTAATTTTTAAAATTCGTGATTTTAGCCATAAAATTATATCTAACCCAAAAAAAGAGAGGGAGTAATAAAAAAAAATTGCCAACTAAAAAATGGTAAGGGATTGAATTGTAAAGAAAAAAAAAGCAAAAGAAAAGACATTAAAAAAAAGCAAACAACAATAAAAAAATGAAAAAAAATTCAACATAAAAATAAATTAAAATCAAATGTTTAGGCATTAAACTAAAAACAAATTATAATTAGTAAAAAGATAAAAAAAAATTAAAAGAATGAGGATCAAATTTGATATGAAAATCAAATTAAACTTAATGCTTAAAGATGAAATTGTAAGAAAAAATTAATTTTAAAAATTATCTTAAACCAAACAAATAGCAATGAAAATAATATGGATCAGGTTTGAAAGATGAATAAGTTGAAAGGAGTGAAATTAAAATTTTATTTTATAAATTATTTCAAATAATAATAATAATAATCAAAACAACAAAAATCAAATCTAAAGAGATTAGCAATTGAAGGACCTCTTTAGAATCTTGAAGGTACATGTGTGTAAATTAAAGGAGTTATTGATGTGAAACTAGATGACATTTGGCCACATGCACCTATTCCTTGTAGATGCACATCGAGACGATTCAAATACTATTGCAGAACATGATGTTTGACTACCAAGAGCTCTCACACAGTGCTAAATGGCATTGGACTTCCAAAACACTAAGAAGTCATTAGCAATTTTTTTTAATAATATTTTTATATATTAAATTACACAATTGCCTATAAACTAACCTAACAATTACAAAAAAAAAAGAGCACAAATACAAAAAATGCCTATAAATATAAATTATAGAAAGTTCAAACCCAGGGGTATATAAAGCCATTTAACTATTTATTAATAATGGCAAAGATAAAAACACCTTTAAATGACATCAAATTAGATGACATTTAGCTATATGTATCTCCTCCTCGTAGATGTATGCTAAGACGATTTAAATACCACCATGAAAGGTGATGTTTGAACACCAGGAGCTCTCATAGATACTACTCAAATGGCAAAGGACTTCTCATATACTAAGGAGTCATTAGCAATTTTTTTAATAATATGTATATATATTAAAGTACATAATTGCCCGTAAGTTAACCTGACTATTACAAAAAAGACTAAGCATAAATATAAAAATGCTTCTAAACATAAATTATACAATTCAAACTCAATGACATGTAAGCCATTTAACTCTTCATTAAAAATGACAAAGATAAAAACAACCTTAAATGTAAGTTTTAAAGAATTTTGAATATATAGGTATAAAGGTCATTTTACTATATATCATAAAATAAAAAGATATCTTCACCCCAAAACAATTCAAGAATGAAAAATAGATTATTGTGAAATTATTAAATCACCCCAATAACATCCTTTCTTGGTTTTATTTTCAATTAAAAAAATAGAATTTTCACCCTAAAATTCTAAACAGCTACCAGTTTCATTTATTTGTTTTTCATTTCAGTCCCTCGCCTTAATTTAACTCTCCCTTACAAATTAGACTAAATTGAATTACAACTTGGTCCAATAAAACTAAATGAAAAAAAAAACATTATAAATAGTGTGTCCACAATATTTTGTAAAGGAATTCACAATGCTTTTTATACAATGGATTCCTCACACCTTTTAATATTACTTATAATATTAGATTGGCTCATGTGTTATGTCACAAACTTGTTTGATTATTTTTTATATAAAAAAAGATATTTACATGTTACTTTTAAAGAAGTAAGAAAAATCTGTCATTCAAATCACATACTTGTTTTGATGCAATAAGTTAGTTTTATTTAATTGTATGATTAAAAAAACATAACAACAATAAATGAACTAGATTTAAAAAATAAAGTGGTGATGATGATACATAAACAAAAAAAGGCTTGCCAAAAGTTAAAAAAAAATCACGAAACTCATTTTTTAAGTAACTTAATATTGAAGGATCAAATTAAAAAAATCAAGAAATGACAAAATAAAAGACTTGATTCAACTTAATTTAGCATGTAAAACCCATAACCCAGGTTGAAAATCTAGAATAAACCCATAGAAAGAAAGTAAATAAAAAATTATGAAGTCAAGTTCCTAACAAACCCAATGTAAAAAAAAATTAAAAAACAATTAAAAAAAAAATATCAACAAACCCAAATAATCCCACCAAACCCTGTGGCCTAGGACATCCAAACAGGATAGCCTAATAAAAGGCACAAAAAAAAATTATATGAAGCTTCATTCTAAAAAAAAAATTTAATGTTAAAGGACAAAACCAAAAAAATATTAATTTTAAAAAAAATTATCTTGAAAAACAAATTGAGTCGATCCGAGTTAATATGCTAAACTCGCGACCTAGGTTTAATTCGATAGATGAAATTGAAAAAAAAAAACCAGTGTTGAAAAAGGACCTAAAAAAGAATAATATTAACTTAAATTAATTTTTTAAATTTGTGACTCAAATCATGATATCCAGATTATCTTATAAAAAAAATCATGAAACTTAATACTCAACTAATTCGATGTTGAAGGATTAAGTCTCTTATAACCTTATTTTAGCCTACTAGTTTTTTAATTTAATTGTATAGGGTTAAGATATAAAATTAAAAAATTAAAGTTTTATTTTGATGAAAAATATAATTTGTTAGTTTGCGTAGAAATTACAAATTATAATATACCTTTTTTATTTTATTTTTATTTTCAAGATAATCATGTTTTCAAGATAATTTTTATTTTTAAGATAATGATAGTTATCCGTTTTTAAATTTAATTTTTAATCAAATTCAAACTTTTTTAAAAAATAAGCTTGATTGAATTTTTATTTTTTACATGCGAAAATATTCTTGTATTGTAAATATTGAGTAGAAGGGGGATGAGAGAGAAACCATAAAAGAAAAATCACAGAAAAAATCATTGCCAAAGCTCTAAAAAATACAAATAAAAAAAATTATAAAAAAAAATACAGCTGAATCCTAGATTAAGGGCCACGGCCCCCTCCCCCTAGCTTTTTCCTGGCTTCTCCCCTACCTGCCATTTTTCTTTCTCTCCCTGGCTACAGAATAGCCTTTAGGAACCACACCATTTTCTTCTCCTCTTCTTCCCCAGCCTTTAAGAACCACCATCGGTTTCGCAATCAACCTCCAGAAGCCACCACACAGGCTTTCCTCCGGTTGCAGGAGACGCCTTCGTCTTCTCTTTCTCCCCACAGTCCGGCAATGACAGCAGACTGTCAACCGGTATCACCCACACAAACTGGATCGTCTCCCTTTCAGCCGCTACCTGCATAGGAGCAGAACAATGGCCTCTGTCAACCCAACCGTAGGTTTCAGACTAGCCCAGCAAAAGCTTCTTCTATGCGCTAAAGCAACAGCATGAGACTTGATTCAGAAGCTTCCATTAGCAGCATCCACGATGGCGAGTGCTCCTCAGCCATACCTTTCCTCAGCTGCAGTGGTAGATCCAACAGCAACCTTCTCCTCCCAAGGCTCAAGATTAGCAGCAGATCAGCCATCTATAAACACCGTGACCAACATCCAGCAAACAACACTGCACATCTTCCAGCTCCAGCAGTCGCACAACAACAACCGTGCGCCTCTCTCTTGCATCACCTACTCATCTTGCACCAGCCGTGAACAGCGTACATCACAAGCTCCAACAGGCGCTCCTCTATCCTCGTCGAGTTTCTCCGGCCAGCGTGCACCTGTTCCTAGGTCGTGAGAAGATTCTGTTCCACCGTAGTCAGCTTCCTCGCTTCTCCTCCTGTCGCAGCTCCAGCCATCACCAGTGTCAGGTAAGTCGCTGCCCCTTCTTGCCATTTTAATTAACCTGTTACTGTGTAAGCATGAATCAGAGCATCTCCAACTGTAAAGCTAAATGAAGAGCCGAATGTAAGAAATTATATTTTTAGTTTTTTCTTTTTTTTTTTATTTTAATACATGTGGCAAATAGATAGTTATTTTATCTATTTATTATTTATTATGTGAAGAGTTATTTCTATGTTTTTATAAAAATAATAAAAATAAATAATTATTGACCAACAATTATTTTTATAGTAGTTGGCTAATAGTTTATTTTCTCAATTTAACATGCGAGATAAGCAACACTTCAATATACAAGTGTTTGTATGTTTCATTTTTTTTATATTTTTATTTATAATATTTATGTGAAAGTTTAATATTACTTTTTAATTTTAAACTATTACTATTTAATTTTCAAATGCTATTGTTTGAACAAAATTTTAACTATATCTAAAATTTTAAAACATAAAATATAGCTAAATTAGTTATATAATTATATTAAAATTATTTTAATATAAAATATATTAAAATATAATTGGTTTTTCTAAATAGCTTTTTACCANATATATATATATATATATAAAGGGTTTATATTTATACAATTCAAAAGGTTATTTTCTTTGTTTAACTCTTTAATATAGCATTTTCCATTAAAGATGCTCTTATAATGCATACTTGCACAATGAAACAATAAATCAGGTTACTAGCTTAGGCTAACAACTAAGTTGAGCTGCTGGATCCAGCCTAGCTCATATAACGGGGATAGATCCAACCTCTAAAAAAAGAAAAATTGTTTTTTTTTCATTAAAAATTCAAAACTTTATGAACTTATTCACTAATACTATAGTTAGAAATATCATATTTTTTTGGGTGTTGTGCGATATTTACTAATGTCAGAGTTGGAAATATTTCTAGAAATTATTCACTGACACTAGAGTCAAGAACATTAAAAGAAGAATAAAAAAGAAAAAGGATAACAATTTCTTTAACAAATTAAGACAAAACCAGCAATGCAGCTTGCCTAAGGTAAAACACTTAAAGGGTGATAATATCTTTCTTTTCATGTAATCAGTCCCGTACCATATAATCTCTGTTAATCAGTTAAGGTTCCTAGTGACCATAATAATAGGTGGCGACTGTTTGAACAAGACATTTTCCCTAAAAAGAACAAGATGCCAGATATCTGTTCCATTTCCAATCAAGATTATTTTTTTTAATTGGTCGTCATGATCTTTGAGTGTGACAAAATCGATAATAAAAATCAATTTTAACAAGGACCCTAAAAAATGACTTAATCTGAAATAAAAACAAAATGAGAGGAGTACTTTGAAATTTTGATACAGCAACGTGAAATTCAAGGAGATTAGAGAGAAAATAGAGATAAGAGCAAAAACAAAGTAAAAATGGCCCTCCATACAAAACCAACCACCACACACATTGCACCACCGGAAAGGTCTTACCGAGATGAATTAAATGCCATCAAAGATGGCGTTGTTCTAACATCAAAAGAAGCCATACATAACGCTAGTGCATGAAGGCTTTTTTTACTCGGTGGTGCGTGAAATGCACGACAAACTCATTTGCCACTACCCATTAACTTCAATCCCTCCAATTGTTTTTAGTCTCAAACTTGGTCCCTCAAGCCTTTGTTCTTTTAGATAAATAAAATTGAATTTTATTTTGCAAAATAAGTATCAACCCAGCATTGGAAGTTTTCCTCAATATCACAAAATCCTCATATTTAGGCAACTAATAAACTTTATTGAGTCCAATCCTAAAATAAAAAAAAATTCAAAGGATCAAATGAAAAAAAAATTAAAATTAAGTGACTAAAATTTTTTTAGGGTTGATCTTTCCCTTGTTTGTGCACTTCAGTCCCTAATTCTTCCAAAAAAAAAGGCTTAATATTTTTGTATTGGTCAAATTTGATCCTCATGGCTTAAATTATTTTAAATCAATACAATTTCATTTAATTTAGCCACATTAAACATGAATTGAGCTTTGTTTTTCCCCTGACATTATGAGAACCTTACCCAAAGCCAACTAAATAAAAATATTAAGCCCAATATCAACCTAACCCAAATTAAAAAATATGAAATTGAAGAACAAAAAACAATTAAGTGGCAAAAAAAACATTGATAGTATTACCAGGGGGATATAATAGAGAAATTCTTGAAATATTAAGAACCTATCGGATAAATTTATAGATTTAGGATATAATTAATAAAAGATATAAATACATCTGGAACTAAATTGAGTGTTTCATTTTCTTTTTTTCTCTTTTTTAGCTAATGATAATTTTTTTATACCTTTTTGTTTATCTCAATTTAAGTTTTAGTCTCAAATAAATCTCTCAATAAAGGACAAATTGCTTTTGTTATTTATTGTTTCCAAAGAGCATATTTGAAGACTAGAGTGGCAATAAATAATGCTTAGTTGTTCCTCAAAACTTGATACTACTATTAATGATGATAATTATAAAAAACAAATTAGATTTTATAATATTAATCTACTAAAGAAATAAAAAAATCAATTACAATTATAATAACTCTATGATTAAAAAATAATTTATTTATTTAATTATAATTTTGTTCAATTGTGTTTCTTATGAAATAAGAGTTAAATAAAAGGTGAAACTTATAAACTCTTATATATAGAAATAGATGCTTATGATAGTGATAAGAAATGTAACCTTAAGATTTGAAGAAAAAAAGATTGAAAAAAAGATTTTTAGTGGTTGAGAATCTCATGTTGATGCTTGAAAACCAATTTCAAAATACCTTGATTAATATAATTTAAAAAATTTGTGATTGGAAAAACTATTTTAATATTATAGTATTATCAATGGAGTCTCAAACTTATAAATTTTATCAATTTTACTTCAATGTCAAACAATGTCACTCTTAAGAAATTTCATCCAATTTGTCCATGTTTATTAAGCATTTCCATCCTATATGTGAAAATTAAATCATTTCACTTTACCATGCTAGCTTGAATAAAAGGAAGATTTACAAAATTTAATATGATTTTGTACTAAAATAATTTTTCAAGCATGTAAAGACAACATACAAATTGAATAAATTTCTTTAACTATAACTAAGATTGAATGGAGTGAAGTATGACCATTTAAAACAAAATTTATAAAATTAAAACATTTGTAATCATGCGATTTAGGATTAAAATAAGATTTTTTAAAAATAAATTTATATAGTATAAATTACTTGCAAAAGATCTCTCTCGAGATATATTTAAACATCTCTTACCATTAAAATAAAAATAAAAGATTAAATAGAAGTATGATTGTTCATGTTTGATTGTTGATGTTGTCTTTTAGGTTACTAAGATTGTGAGCATGCTTTTGCAGGTTCCTTTGTAGTCATGTTTTGTGTGGCCTATTGTGTAATGCTACGGTTTTTGTTAATACTAATTGCAGTGTTCGTTTTCTTAGCTTCTTGTTATTGGCTACTGAAATGTGTCTTTGAATCATCATAATGGTGTTGTTGCTACTATATGTAGTTTAGTTTGCTGCGATTCTTAAAGCTCTTACTGGGTCTGCTTCTCTATTTGATTGCTATAGGAGTGGTTTTGTTCTACTGTTCTCTACTATCTTTGCCTTGATGGAGGCTAATTATAAGTGCTAGATAGCTTATTCATTTAAGTTTGCTTGTAGGATTTTCAACTTTAGTTTTATAAGGCTGTAACTATTGCTTAATGACTCTTGTGGTGGTTGTTTCTATTCTCATATTGCTTATTATGCACACACAACTTGTTGTGTTTTAATGGACGTAGGTTGTCCTCTAGTGATGCCCCCACACTAGAACTCTTTTAAGTGATTTGGAGTTGCTAAATGTTATTACTTCTGCTGAATGTTATTGCTTTTGTTGAATGTTCTCTTCAATAGCTTGTTTGTTGATAGAATTTGTTTGGTGGAGACTTTTTTGTTGTTGTTGCAGTTAATGTTGTCCTTGTATGATTGTTGGTAACATAACCAAAAGATTGATATTTTCTCCCAAGTGTAAGAGTGTCAAAGTAATAAATAACCCGACAAGACTGGGGTCAAACCATAGGGAGGTTAATTGTATAAATTATAAACAACAACAACAATAATAGTAGTAGTAGTAATAATAATAATAATAATAGTCGTAGTAGTAGTAGTAGTAGTAGTAGTAGTAATAATAATAATAATAATAATAATAATAATAATAAAGTAGAAGTTGATGAGAACTTTGAAATGGAAGATTAACGCAAGGATTAAACAATGATAATAACAAATATCAAGGTTAGAGGATCTACTAACGGTATGTCAAACAAGAACAGTATAAACTCTTATTATTCAGTTGAAAACCAAATACAAAGAAGGTTTCAATCAAATTATAAATTATTAACATGATTACGTTCGTTATCCTGATTTAATTAATGCTAATACTTGTAAATATTGTCAAGCATCCATGCTTATAATTTATGTTAACAATAAATCAAGTTCCTTTCATAACTTAGGTGTAAATTATACCATACAATATGAGTTATAAAAGTATCAAGCATTTGTTGTACCAAGTGTTATACAATATAAATTTAGATTAGTCATTTAACAAACAAAGTATTAAAAAGTAAACAAGATAACAAATATAAAACATGTTAGTATCAAAGATTAAAGTCCATGTTAAGTTTACATTATATTTATTCTTACACCATTAGTGTAACCTTTTACCTTGACATAATAAACTTAGCTAAACATAATGAAATAAATAAATAAATAAATAAATAAGATAAAAGTTAACTAAGTAAAGAAAATGAAATGAAAGGCATGAATAAGATATTAATGAAAATAAAACTTAAGCGTTACAAAAATACAAAGAGAGAAAGCAAGAACATGATCTTAATCTGGAGACCAAGATGCCTAAATGCATAGCAAATACCTCCTTTTATAGGTCAAAATTGAAAACTATTGATTTGATGACTGATTGATGAGTGGGTGACCAACTCTTGACTTGGTGACAATTCTTATCTTCTTTTGTCTGCCCAAAACATCATTGATAACATTAGAATTGGAACCATTTGAAAACATGAAAGTTGCAGAAAATTGTCTCAGCTTTTCAAAAAAAATAATGGAGGTCATTTGGACTTCTAAAACTCTAGATATAAACCAAACACTGAACAGTACGCGAGTTGTAGGACAGATTCAAACTTCTTTGTTATTGTTATAATTTGGACTTAGAAATGATCTTTTTAAATATTGGGCTCTATGTGTTAACTTTCCATCCATATAAAGTAGACTTAAATTTGAGATCTACAACTCCAAATATGACCCAATTACTGTATAGTGTTCTGGTTTGGACTGCACCAATATCTCTTTTTTAAGTTTGGTCATTTCTTTGTCCTTTCAATTTCAGTTCCTAAATTCATCAATCAATCCTTTTATTTATGTGATAGGCTTGTATTTAAAATGAATATTTACTATAAATTAAAGGTATCTTATATTATTAGATATGTTATTATACAACATGCTTTAGTTAAAGAGTTATTGATACTTGAAGTGCAAAATAATGATATAAAACCTTGATAAAAATATACTTTTAAGTACTAATCAGTTAGATATCCAGCTATTTTGAGCGAGCTATTACTATCTATAGCTAGTTATTATTCCTAGTTTGTCTACTATGTTTCCTAGCTGGAGTTGATGTCTTCTACTAGACATAGCTACCTCGATGAACCTGTTGCTATGATGTTGCTTTTTGTTGGGAGGTTAATGATTAGTATTTAAAATATATTTTTATCAAGGTTTTATATCATTATTTTGCACTTGAAGTATCAATAACTCTTTAACTAGAGCATGTTTTATAATAACAAGTATGATAATATAAGATACCTTTAATTTATGGTAAATACTCATTTTAAATGCAAGTGTTCTCATAATTCAAAGGATTGATTGTTATAATTATCTATTGAAAATGAAAGAACAAAGAACAGGCTAAGCTTAAAAAGGAGATGTCAATTCAATGTAAATTCGAACACTATTCAATCATTGGATCATATTTAGAGTTATAGATTTTGGATTTCATATTAATTTATATGGCTGGAAAGATAAGAAATAGGCCTATAATTTTTATAGGTATGGAAAGACTTAAAATTTTCATTTTCAAATTAAAATTTTGCAAAAAAAAAAGTCAGAATTTATCCTGCAATCTAGTCTAAATACTACTAAGAGTTTTACCCATAACTGGAGTTTTAGAAGGCCAAATGACATGAAATTTGGTGGAAGAAAGGAAAAGATAATTTCCAACAACTTTTATATGAAGACCAACTTAAATTTTGATGGTAGAAATAACATTTCATTCAGACAAGAGCATGAAGGTTATGCATCATGTCCACTAGCAGCACTGCTCAGTATTTTAGAAATATCTAAGATGTAGTGCTCCAAATTCTCTGAAATTTAGTGGGTGGAAGGAAAAGATAATTTTCAATAACTTTCATGAAGAACACTTTGCCAACTTCTAATTGCATTAATGTCAATTCATCCAACCAAAATGCTTGAGTGTTGTTGTCCACCAAATCAACTAAATCAATAGTTAGCCACTACATCAATTATCAATTATCAAATGAATAGTTTTGAATTTTAGCCTATAAAAGAAGGCATTTTCCATTCATTGAGGCATGTTGTTTTTCATATTAAGATCATGTTCTTATTCTCTCTCTTTATATTTTTATAATGCTTAAGTTTTGCTTTCATTAATTTCTTGTTTATTCTTTTCATTTCCTTTACTATACCTAGTTAACTTATATCATGTTTATATTTTTATATTATTTATTTAAGTTTTTCTTCTTCATAATGTCTAGCTAAGTTAATTAAGTCAAGGTGAAAAGGTTTCACTAATGGTGTTATGATAAGTATAATATAAAGTTAATATGGACTTCAATGCTTATATTCTAAAAAACTTGCTATTAACATGTCTTATTATTTTTAGCTTATTAATTCTTAACACCTTACTTGTTAAATGATTAATCTAGATTTGTATTGTATAACACTTGATACATCAAATACTTGATCCTTCATAGTTTTCAGTCGACATCGTTATTATAAGAGGAACTTGATTTGTTGTCAACATAAGTTAACATCATGAATACTTGATAAAATTCATAAGCATGGTGTTACGTAAATAAGATGATTAATATGATCATGTTGATAATATATAAAGAGTTTATACTTTACTTATCTCTAATACTATTAGTGTATCCTCCAACCTTGACATTTATTTTTATCATTATATAATCTTCACATTAATCTTACATCTCAAAGTCCTTTTAACTCATCTTCACCACCATCCTCATTGTTATTGTTGTTGTTGTTATTTATAATTTATATAGTTAACTTCCTTGTGGTTCGACCCCAGTCTTGCAGGGTTATTTATTACTTTAACACTTCTGCACTTGAGATAAGATATCAATTCTTTGATCGTGTCAAGTTTTTGGCGTTGTTGCTGATGAGGCAAATTCTTGTATAAATTATAATATTTATTTTATTTTTACTTTTCACTTTTCTTGTATCTAACTTTTTTTTTTTTTTTGTTTCTTTTTTTTTTTATTTCCTTCCTCTTATTTTTTTTTCGACACATGCATGAGAGTTTAATCATGTATATTAAGTGGTAGACTTTGTAGAGTATCCTCATCATTTTCAGAAAAAATTACTTAAGAAGATAACCAGTCACTTTATAATGAGAATAACCGAGTTAGAACACTTAGAGACCACGTGAATCCTATAAGAACAAGTGCACTCTCATGCATAATTTTCCCTTCTCATGCATCTCACTTTAATTTTAAGTCAAACATTATTCAACTTTTACTCTATTTTCATAGCTTAGATCTAGAAAATTCATACTTGCATTTTATAGAATTTGAAGAAGTCTATAACACCTATAATGACTTAAATTGTAACATGAACACCATCAGATTAAAGCTCTTTTCTTTTTCATTAAAAAATAAAACTAAAACATGGCTACAAAATCTTAGGTCAAGATCCATTCATGCTTGGCATGAAATGCAATAATAATTTTTAAAGAAGTTTTTTTCATCTCACAGAATAAATTTTTTCAAAAGACAAATCATCACTTTCACTTAAAAACCAGGAGAAACATTTTACCAATATTGGGATAAGTATCGAAACTTATTTAATATGCCCTTATCATGGTTTTGAAACTTGGAGATTGGTTTCATATTTTTATGAAGGGTTAACACCTAAAGATAGACAAATAGTGGAATTGATATGCAATGGAACTTTTAAAAATAAAAACTCTAATGAAGCAATGGAGAACCTAAACTTGCTAGCTGAAAAATGCTCAAAATTGAAACATTACAGGGACTTATGAGGCACTGGGAAAGATTCAACCTCATACATCTAGTGGAGATATACACAACCTTAGGAAAGATCATGACCTCCAAGTTAAATTTGCATCTTTTACAAGAAAAGTTGATGCACTAAAATTAAAAAAGAGTGGTCAATTAAAATTTGTTCAAGAGATTATGTGTCAAATTTATAAAACCAATGAACATTCAATTAATGATTATACAACTTTATCTTATTTTAAGGAATGTCTCCATGAACAAGCCTATGCTTTAAACAAATTTCAAAGGTCTAATCATAACCCATACTCGCAAACATACAACTCTGGTTGGAGAAATCACCTAAATTTCAGTTAAAAGAGTGGTAAAATTAATGCACAAACTTCATAGCCACCGTTTCAAGCAAACTATAATTTTTAAAATTCTCATGGATATGCACCTTTTTAGGCTCCATCTCCTAGAAGAAATCTTAAGAAAACATTGCATGTATTCATTGAAAAGTAGGCGACTATCAACACTCAAAATGCTCAAACTATAGCAGATCTAAAAAATGCTCTTATAAAATTGACATATACTCTCAATTTGCAAGGAGCAATGTAATGCAAATGCAAGTAGTTTTAGAAGTCATCACATGAATAAAGTCAAATCAGTCATCACTCTTTATAGTGGTAAGGTTATTGAAAAACCTACTCTTAAACCTTGTAAGAAAGATAATGAATTAATGTCTAAGAGTAAAGAAGGGGTTGAATTTGAATATTGCAAAGAAAAGACTGATTCCCCGCCAGTACTTCCATTTTCTCATAACATGACCAAGCAAGAGAAAGTCAATCACAACTCTGAAATCTTTGAAACTTTCAAACAGGTAAGGATTAATATACCTTTGTTGGATGTTATTAAATATATTCCTTTTTATTCTAAATTTTTGAAAAATTTATGCACTGTGAAAAGAAAAATAAACATGAAAAAAAAAGTCTTTTTAACTGAACAAGTAAGTGTCATTATTCAAAACAATAATGCTTTGAAATATAAAGACTCTGGTTGTCCTATAATTTTATGCTTTATTGGAGAATATAAAATTGAAAGAGCTTTACTTGATCTTGGAGATAATGTGAATTTACTTCCATACTTAGTCTTTCAAAGTCTCAATCTAAGTGGGTTAATACGAACTTTTATAACTTTATTACTTATTGATAGATCTATAAAAATGCATAGAGAAATAATTGAAGACGTGTTAGTATAAGTTGATAAATTCATTATCTTGTGGATTTTATTATCCTAATCAATTTGTAACTATTTTCAGTAAAATTGAGTTTAATGAATCTGAGAATTTCCAAATGATTTATTTTTAGAAAGAATCAAAGGCAAGTAACTGAAAACCACAAATTGAAGAGTTGCCACCATGATCAATTGAGTATATATCTTCATGTGTTCAACCACCAAAACCTGATTTAAAGTTATTACCATTTAATCTCAAATACTCATTTTTAGAAGAAAATAAAACCTTTTTGGTAATAATTTCCTCCAAACTTAATGCACATAAAAAAAAAATAAGTTATTACAAACTCTGAAAATGAACAAAAATATATTAGGATGGATCATAACTGACATAAAAGAAATTAATCATTTGATTTGCACACATAAGATTTATTAGAGGAAGATGTTAAACCCTCTAAAGAAATACAACGAAGGCTTAATCGTAATATGAAAGAAGTAGTGAAACATGTAGTTATTTAGCTTCTAGATAATGAAATCATTTATCTTATTTCTAACAGCAAATGGATAAGTCTTGATAGCAAATGGGTACGTCTTACCCAAGTTATACCCAAGAAGTTTGGAGTCACCATGATAACAAATAAGAACAATGAGTTAATTCCCACTAGAACTGTTATTGGTTGGCACATGTGTATTGACTATAGAAAAATTAATTCAATGACTTAAAAAAATCATTTTCCCTTACCTTTTATGGATCAAATCCTAGAAAGAGATAGATTTTATTGTTTCCTAAATGACTATTTAGGTTACAACCAAATTAAAATTGCATTGGAAGATCAAGAGAAGACTACTTTAACATGTCTATTTGGTACTTTTACATATCAAAGAATGCCTTTTTGATTATGTAATGCACTAGTCATGTTTCAAAGATGCATGCTCAGTATATTTACTGATATGGTTGAATATTTTCTTGAAATTTTTATAGATGCTTTTTCTATTTTTGACGATACAGTTGATGATTGTTTGATAACTTAGAAAAGGTTTTAAGCAGGTGTGAAGAGAAGAATCTTATACTGAATTGAGAAAAATGTAACTTTATGATAACAAATAGCTTTGTACTTGGTCACATTGTTTCATCAAAAGAAATTAAGGTTGACAAATCAAAAATAAAGTTAATAGTTAACTTGCCAACACCAAAATTTATTAAAAATCATTATTAGGACATGCTGGTTTTTATAGAAGGTTCATCAAAGATTTTAGTGTAATATTTAAACTCTTAAGTAACCTTCTAACAAAAGATAATATTTTTGAATGGTCTGAATATTGTGAAGAAGCTTTTGTTAAACTTAAAAACTTGCTTATTTGTTCTCCTATCATTCAACCTCCTGATTATTCATTACCTTTTGAAATAATGTGTGACGCTAATGATTATGTTGTAGGTGCTGTTTTGGGATAAAGAAAAGATAAGAAATCTTATGTGATTTACTATATAACTAAAACTTTAAATAGTATTCAAATGAATTCCACCACCACTGGAAAAAAAAAATTACTTGCTACTTGCATGTGAAAAATTCAGGTCTTATCTTATTGGCTCACATGTTGTTGTTTTTAGTAATCATGCAACATTGAAATATCTTTTTTCTAAGAAATATTTTAAGGTTAGATTGGTATGGTGAATTTTGTTACTTCAAGAATTTGATATCATAATCAAAGACAAGAAAGACACAAAAAATGTTATTGCAGATTAATTGCCAAGATTGACAACAGATTCAGAAACTGACATCACACCAATTGATAATTACTTTTTAGATGAATCTTTATTTTCTATCTCTACAATGCCTTGGTTTTCTAATATTATTAATTTTCTTATTTTAAGATAATTACCATCTCATTGAAGTATCTAAGATAGAAGAAAGTTCTTGAATGAAGTGAAGAACTTTTATTGAGATGACTCATATTTATTCAAATGTTATCCTGATCAAATATTTCAAAGATACATTAACGATAATGAGATTTATAGTGTCATTAAATTTTATCATTCTAAGACATATAGGGGTCATTTCTCATTAAAAAAGTCAATTGTAAAAATCTTATAAAGTGGATTTTTATGGCATACTATATTCAAAGACTCACATGCATTCTACAAGACTTGTAAAAATTATCAAAAGTTGGGATGTATTCCAAACCATCACATGATGCCTTTAAATCCTACTCTTGTCATTAAGATCTTTGATTGTTTAGGTATAGATTTTAGGGGTCCATTTCCTTTATCATTTGGTTTCTTATATATAGTAATCATAATAGATTATGTTTCAAAATAGATAAAGCAATTTCAAGTCAAAATAATGATCATAAAATAGTGATAAAGTTTCTAAGAGAAAATATTTTGAGTCGATTTATTTTGGTTGAGAGGAGAAGGTAGTAGTTGATATTAAAAAAAAACTAACTGTGTTTTCTATTTCATAAACCACTTGCAAACTGTTGTTACTAAGATGGCAAAGTAAAGAGGAATTTTATTGACTCTTGAGACGTATCTTGGTTAACATTTTTTAATGGTTATTTACAATATTCATAACAAGGTCTATCATAATACTTCTTGAAATATTTAGGTTTACAAACTCTTGCATTGTTATCACTTAATTATGTTCATATACTATTTAACATGTATTGTTAAATCTTAATTTTCACGTATACACTTTAACATATAAATATGGGTTGCACATTAGATTATTACATTATTTATGTTCTTTTGTTAAAGGTAACAACTAAGAAAAAAGGATAGTGTATAATTTGAACAAAAAACAAAAAAGAAAAAGAAAAAAAATATATATATAAATAAGTTTGGTTTCATAGCCTCCTTAATGTAAGCAATCAAGCTCGAATAGGTGTTTTAACACCTAATACCCTAAATTCAACTGACTTGGAAGCTATTGGCCCAACGATTGTTACATAAGTTGAGGAGAAAGTTTAAGGGAATCAAACATTGCACTATCTACTATCAATATCTGCAACATGAGTTACTAAGCTTGTAGTGGTGTCTCAATACCTAATGCCCTAAGATCAACTAGTTTAGGAGTCATTAGCCGAAAGCTTATCATATAGGTTAAAGATGCATTGTGTTTTAAGTTATATGTGTGTGTGTGTATTAAAAAAAATCCCAACCCAAAGAAGTTGACCTTAAACATTAGAATAATATTTTTTATTTTCTTTCAAGTATAGCCCCATAACTATGTGTTGATATATTAATAAAAAAATATTTATTAATATCTTATTTAAAAGTTATTAAGCAGATATATAAATTTAATGAGAGTTTGTTTATTTGGATAGATTAATGGAAGTTAAATGATGAATACTTGCTTTGTGGAATTTGCAAATAGTTTTTCTATTTTAATACTTTGATTACTAAGGAATAGTAATAAACTGGTTGGGGGTGTGATTAGTACTTAAAAGTGTTTTTTTATCAAGGTTTTATATCATCATTTTGCATTTGAAGTATCAGTAACTCCTTAACTAAAACATGTTTTATAATAACATATGTAACAATATAATGTACCTTTAATTTATGATAAATATTTATCTTAAATGCAGGCCTATCACATAAATAAAAGGATTAATTGATGAGTTTAGGAACTGAAATTAAAAGGACAAAGAGATGGTCAAACTTAAAAAAGAAATATTGGTGCAGTCCAAATCAAAACACTGTTCAGTAATTAGATCATATCTGGAACTGTAGATCTCGAATTTAGGTCTACTTGATATGGATGGAAAGATAAGATATAGGTCTACAACTTTTATGGAAGCCCAAGATTTAAAAAAAATCATTTTCAAGTCCAAATTATAGCAATACAGAAGAAGTCTAAATCTATTCTACAGCCCAAACACTGTTAAGTGTTTGACCCATATCTAGAGTTGTAGAAGTCTAAATGACCTCAATTTTTTTTCCTTGGAAAGTTAAGACAATTTCATATAAGTTTCATGTTCAAACGGTTCCAATTCTGACCTTATCAATGATGTTTTTGGCAGACAAAAGAAAATAAAGATTGTCACCAAGTCAAGAGTTAGTCACCCACTCATCAATTAGTTATCAAATCAATAGTTTTCAATTTTAGCCTATAAAAGGAGGCATTTACCATGCATTTAAGCATCTTGGTTTCCAAATCAAGATCATACTCTGTTTTATCTCTTTATATTGCTTATGTTTTACTTTCATTAATATCAAGTTTATGCATTTCATTTCTTTTCGTTTACTTACTTGCTTATGTTTTGATTTGTTGTTAACATAAGTTATAATTATAAATGTCTGGCAATATTTACAAGTATTAGCGTTATTCAAATAAGATAACTAATTTAATTATGTTAACCAATTTATAATCTGATTGGAACCTCCTTTATGTGTGGTTTTCATTTGAGTAATAAGAGTTTATACTATACTTGTTTGACACACCATTAGTGAATCATCTAGCCTTGACATTTGTTGTTATCATTGTTTAATCCTTATATTGATCTTCCATCTCAAAGTTTTAATCAACTTCTTCTTTTATTACTATTACTACAACAACAACAACAATAACTATTATTATTATTAGTAGTAGTATTATCACTATTATTGTTGTTGTTGTTATTTATAATTTATATAATTAACTTTCTTGTGGTTTGACCTTAGTCTTGTCGAATTATTTATTACTTTAACACTTCTGCACTTGGAAAAAGATATCAATCTTTTGATCTTGTCACTAAGATTATACAAATGCATAAGGTGACTTATGTATTTATGTGTTTAGGCTTAATTGCTTGCTAAATGAATAATTGGTCATGTATTTGGCTAAACAAAAGTTAATTGTTTTAGAGTTGTTGAAAAAGCATCTAGAATGGAACTTGACTTCTCAGGAACATATACTATAGAAACTTTACGTAAAGGTCGCCCTTACCTCTTTGATTAATTAAGTTTTTTATGTAAATGTTGAAACATAAATTGTATATTTATATGTATTATCAAAAGCAAATGTTCATCATCAAAATTGTGGTATTATAGAAGATAATATTATGAGATTAATGTCTTTAGAGTGTAAATAAATATCATTAGAAATTATACCTTTAGGGTGGAAAAATAATGTTTTCAAGCAACATAATGACATTACATAAGAATACACCCATATAATAATAAGAGTGTAAACATATGAAATGACCATAATCACAAGATTTGATAACTTACATGTTACATTGACTATAATTATAGAGACTATCTAGTCTAATACATGTATTAGTTGTAATGGTGAAAATTGATAATGTAAATAATAAGTCGATTGTAATGACAAAGACTAGTTAGTTTCATTCTTGAAATAGGTGTAACAATGATTCTTGATAATGTTAAAAATAAGTACTGGTTGCACCAACAAAGACTATCTAGTTTGATACTTGTTTTAGCTACAATGGGAGAAATCCATAATGTAAATAGTATATCAGCTACAACGATAAAGACTATTTAGTTTAATCTTGTAAATATGCACAATTATGAAATTTGATAATGTTAAAATTAAATTGATTTCAATGATAGAGACTAATTAATTATATGTTAAAGTTGTCTATTAGGATAGACATACTTATTATATGCTAAAGACAATTAATTAGATAGAGAATTATTTATTTTATATCTTAGTTGACTGTTTGAATAAAAACTAATTAATTATACGTTAAAATTAATTGTTTGGTTGAAGACTTGTTGATTATACGTTAAAGTCAATTATTTGAATAAAGACTTATAAATTATATATTAAAGTCAATTATTTGGATATAGACTTGTCTATTTTATATCCTAATCGGTTGTCTAGATGGAGAAAGTTGGCTTTATAAATGGAGGTGTCCTTAATAGATGAAACAACGTTAAGAACTAATTTAAACAAAATAGGACTATTGCGGTTGTGTTTGTAACTAAAGTTTGACATAACATATATGTGTTAAGTATGTTTAGATTTTTATATCCGTTGTCTCTGCTCTATTGCTATATATTTCAAGTCCATCCCATCATAGTTACACTGCTTTAGAAATCACATAGAGATCACACAGGTTGGATTGTTTAGTCTTTCTTTTAGATAGATAGAATTTAATTTTGTTGTTTCAATTTTCAAGTTTAACGTTTTGTATTTATTAAGTGTTAGTATTTTAAAATTTAAGATTAAATAGTAGGATAGATTTCTAATTATTAAAGGTTTCAATGTTCTACAATCATTTCAATGGTAAATCCACTAGGGGTATGTCTAATGTTGCTTATGAGTATTGATGCTATAAATAAATTGCATCGTGAATTGTAGTTATTTTTACAAGTAATAAAATGGAATAAGATTTTGGGTACAATCTCGTGACAAGAAAAACTATAATATGATTCCTTACATGTTAACCACGTATGCAGTAAATACTTCAAGTTTTATAAATCATGATGGAATTCTTTGAATGATTCAAAAGAAAGTAAATTATGCATTAAGCTAGTTCAAAAAAATACCCCAAAATTTATGGGGAGTTATAGTTATCTTCACTGAGATATTTTTTCATTCCATGATCAGGTGTTTATACAAATAAAAGCTATTTGATTAGTACTCAAAAGTGCATTTTTATCATGGTTTTATATCATCATTTTGCACTTGAAGTATCAATAACTCCTTAACTAAAGCACATTTTATAATAATCTATCTAATAATATAAGATACCTTTAATTTGTGATAAATATCCATTTTAAATGTAGGCCTATCACATAAATGAAAGGATTGATTGATGACTTCAAGAACTTCAATTGCAAAGGCAAAGAGATGATCAAACTTAGAAAAGAGATGTCGGTGCAATCCAAACTGGAATACTGTTCGGTAATTGAGTCATATCTGGAGCTATAAATCTCAGATTTAGGTCCATTTTATATGTATGGAAAGATAAGACATAGGCTTATAACTTTCCTATGGAGCTCAAGATCTGAAAAGGCCATTTTGAAGTCCAAATTGTAGCAACAACAAAGAAGCCTGAATATGTCCTCCAGCCCGAGCACTGTTCAGTATTTTAGCCATATCTAGAGTTCTAGAAGTCCAAATGAGCTGAATGTTTTACACAAGATAGCTGAGACAATTTCCTACAACTTTCATGTTTTCAAGTGGCTCCAATTTTGACATTATCAATGATGTTTTGGGCAGACAAGAGAAGATAAGGATTGTCACCAAATCAAGAGTTGGCCACCCACCTATTAATTAGTCATCAAATCAATAGTTTCCAATTTTGGCCTATAAAGGGAGACATTTGCCATACATTTAGGCATCTTAGTGTCCAGATCAAGATCATGCTCTTCCTTTCTCTCTTTGTATTTTTTGTAATGTTTATGCTTTGCTTCCATTAATATTATGTTTATGCCTTTCCTTTCCTTTCCTTTACTTAGTTAACTTTTATATTCTTATTTTGTTTATCTATTTTTCTTTCTTTCATTATGTCTAGCTAAGTTAATTATATCAAGGTGAAAAGGTTACACTAATGATGTAAGAATAAGTATAATGTAAACTTAATATAGACTTTAATGTTTGATACTAATATGTTTTATATTTGTTATCTTGTTCATTGTTTAATACTTTGCTTGTTAAATGACTAATCTTGATTTATGTTGTATAACACTTGGTACAATAAATGCTTGGCACTTTCATAGCCCATACTATATGGTATAACCGACACCTGAGCTATGAAAGGAACTTGATTTGTTGTTAACATAAGTTATAATCATGAATGCTTGACGAGATTTATAAGTATTAGTATTAATCAAATAAGATGACTAATGGAATCATGTTAACAATTTATAATTTGATTGGAACCTCTTTTATATGTGGTTTCCAATTGAATAATAAGAGTTTATATTATACTTGTTTGACATACCATTAGTGGAATCTCTAACCTTGACATTTGTTATTATCATTATTTAATCCTTACTTTAATATTTCATCTCAAAGTTATCATCATCTTCTTCTTTATTATTATTATTGTTGTTGTTGTTGTTATTATTATTATTATTATTACTACTACTACTACTACTACTACTAGTATTATTAGTACTATTATTATCATTATTATTATTATTGCTGTTATTACTATTATTGTTGTTATTGTTGTTGTTATTATTGTTGTTGTTGTATTATTGTTATTTATAATTTGTATAATAACCTTCATATGGTTCGACCCCGGTCTTGCCGGGTTATTTATTACTTCAACACTCTTGCACTTGAGAGAAGACATCAATCTTTTCGTCGTGTCACCATTGCACAACTAAAAACATTTGATACTCATGGCATAGTGATTAGTACTTAAAAGTGCATTTTTTATCAAGGTTATACGTCATCATTTTGCACTTAAAGTATCAATAACTCCTTAACTAAAGCATGTTTTATAATAATATATCTAATAATATAAGATGCCTTTAATTTATGGTAAATGTTCATTTTAAATGCAGGCCTATCACATAAATAAAAGGATTAATTGATGAATTTAAGAACTGAAATTGAAAGGATAAAGAGATGACCAAACTTAGAAAAGAGATATTAGTGCAGTCTAAACCAGAACACTATTCTTGTTAAATGTATAATGTAAACTCAATATAGACTTTAATGTTTGATACTAACATGATCTGTATTTGTTATCTTGTTCACTTTTTAATACTTTGCTTGTTAAATGATTAATCTTGATTTATGTTGTGTAACACTTGGTACAACAAATGCTTAGCACTTTCATAGTTCATGGTATAACCGACACCTAAGCTATGAAAAAAACTCAATTTGTTGTTAACATAAGTTATAATCATAAATACTTGACGAGATTTACAAGTATTAGCATTAATCGAATAAGATGACTAATGTAATCATATTAACAATCTATAATCTCATTGGAACCTACTTTGTGTGTGGTTTCCAATTGAATAATAAGAGTTTATACTATACTTGTTTGACATCCATTAGTGAAACCTCTAACCTTAACATTTGTTATTATCATTGTTTAATCCTTACATCAATATTTCATTTCAAAGTTCTCATCTTTTTCTTCTTCTTCTCCTTCTTTTTCTTTATTGTTGTTGTTGTTGTTGTTGTTACTACTACTACTACTACTACTATTAGTATTACTACTTCTACTATTATTGTTGTTGTTGTTATTGTTGTTGTATTATTATTATCTGTAATTTATACAATTAACCTCCCTATGATTCGATTTCAGTCTTGCCGGGTTATTTATTACTTTGATACTTCTGCATTTGGAAGAAGACATTAATCTTTTCGTCGTGTCACGTAGTAACTAATATTATTTAACCAATGCACAAGTACAGATTTTATGGGAGATAAAATAGAATGAATCATGCGTGTGCTAACACCATGTCCTGGACTAGGAATAGATTCATCTATTCACATGGCTTGTTTAAAAACTGAGTTCAGAGAATGTAAGTTGTCTGAACCAATGATTAATACTTAAAAATGTATTTTTATCAAGGTTTTATATCATCATTTTGCACTTGAAGTATCAATAACTCTTTAACTAAAACATGATTTATAATAACAAGTATAATACCATAAGGTACCTTTAATTTATGGTAAATGTTCATCATAAATACAAACTTATCATAATAAAAGGATTGATTATTGAGTTGAAATACTGAAATTAAAAAGACAAAGAGATTATCAAACTTCGAAAAAAGATGTTGGTATAGTCCAAATTAGAACACTATTAGGTAATTAAGTCATATCTGAAACTGTAGATCTCGGATTTAAGTCTACTTTATATGTATGGAAAGGTAAAACATAGGCCTACAACTTTCGTGAGAAGTCTAAAATTTAAAAAGGTTGTTTTTAAGTTTAAATTATAAAAATAACGAAAAAGTCTAAATCTGTCCTGCAACCCAAACATTGTTCAGTGTTCAGCTCATATTTTAAGTTCTAGAAGTCCAAATTACCTCAATTTTTTTCCTAGAAAGCTGTGATAATTTTCTAAAACTTTCATATGGAGGTCTAATTCAAATTTTGATATAATCAATGATGTTTTATTCAAACAAGAGAAGATAAGGACAGTCACCAAGTTAAAAATTGACCACTCACTCATCAATTAGTCATCAAATTAATAGTTCTCAATTTTAGCCTATAAAAAGAGGTATTTGTCATGTATTTAAACATCCTGGTTTCCAAATCAAGACCATGCTTTTGCTTTCTCTCTTTGTATTTTTATAATGCTTAAGTTTTGTTTTTATTAATATCTTGTTTATGCCTTTTATTTCCTTTCATTTACTTAATTAACTTTTATTTTGTTTTTGTTTTTATTTTATTTATTTATATTTCTTTCTTTCATTATATTTAACTAAGTTTATTATGTCAAGGTGAAAACGTTACACTAATAGTGTAAACTCAATATGGACTTCAATGTTTGAAACTAACATGTTTTGTATTTGTTATCTTATTCACTCTTAATACTTTGCCTGTTAAATGGTGAATCTAGATTTATATTATATTACACTTGGTACAACAAATACTTGACACTTTCATAGCTCAACCATATGTTATAACCTACACTTATGCTATGAAAGGAACTTGACAATATTTACAAGTATTAATATTATTTGAATAAGATAACTAATATAATCATGTTAACAATTCATAATCCAATTGGAACCTCCTTTATATGTGAATTTTAGTTAAATAATAAGAGTTTATACTATATTTGTTTGAAATACCATTAATAAATCCTCCAACCTTGATAATGTTTTGTTATTATTATTTAATCCTTACATTAATCTTCCATCCCAAAATTGTCATCAACTTCTTTTTTTTCTTCTTCTTCTATTATTATTATTACTATTATTGTATTATTATTGTTTATAATTTATACAATTAATCTTTTTATGGTTTGACTCTGGTTTTACCGAATTATTTAATACTTCTATACTTAAAAAAAAATATCAGTTTTTGATTATGTAATCCTACTTTCCTAGTGACATCTCATGTGAATGACAATTTATCAACCAACAAGAAGAATGGCGTAGAAATGCAAATTCAACATCTTAATTAGGTATAATACGATGATTCAAGAAGTCGATTTCTATTTTGGCATGCTGTTCCAGGGCATGCATTGCATTAGCGTCTCTGCCAGATAAATGCCACACGGATCAAATGGAAGATATAAGTTTACCTTCATGGTACATAATTTAATTGTTAGTCTAAAGCTATTACCAACGCAACTCATGCCGGCATTTATGCATAATCAAACATGTTTAACAGTTCGGCGTAGATAGAGCAGCTGGCTGTTGCTGAGTAATGCAATGTATATTCCCCCCTGCCAATACAATTTCCCTTGCACCTTCGATTCTCACCACCTGAGTTAAGATCATTCAGATTCGCTATGTTAAACATGGGAAACGGGAATCAAAACATATTATAAGCAACCAATGAACACAAAAAACTGTCTCCTGTGAGTTTCTGTACAACGTTAGATGTATCAAGTATGCTAGTTTAAGATTATTCTTTATACATCTTCGTCTTGGAACTCCCGCGGGGGGGTGTTGGTGGACAGAAGAAAATAAAATCCAGTTTTTGCTATCGTGAGCATTGAAACTTTGTTTTCTTGCAATCACCTACCTGGATTCTACATTAAGATTTTAATACGACCTAGGTAAGACTCACATATCAAGTCATCATGCCTTTGGAAGTCAACCGCATGCACTTAGATCACATATCTTGCATATGAAGCTTGTAGATATTGATAAATTGAACAGAAGTATTTCCTTACTTCATGCTTTGGAAAAGTTTGAGAGAGAACACGAACAGCTTCATCATCCCACTTCTGGTCCCCAAACTGTGGTGTGATGATCCCACCATTGGCAATATAGAAGTTTACATAAGATGCAGCAAGTCTGGTACCTGGAAGTCTTGGTTTGGCATTGCAATCCTGTGGCCAAAAACCACTTAAGACCGTGATCCAATAAGAACATGCAATTTTTATTTATATGTTGCTGCATGAGGGCTGGATATCATAAAGGCTGAAGGGAGATTGTAACAACTATAGGTCTCCAAAAATTTTAGTATGATTACACTGTTGGGGGATCTAGATTTGTGGATAATTATTGCTCCAACTAGGTAAACAGCATCCAAGATTAAATTATCATATATTCAACTCCGTTCCATCATTCAGATTGAGATTTAAACATATCAACAACAAACAAAGTGTTGTCCACAAGCTAAGGACTTAAATAAAAAAGAGAAACTAAGATGACATGCATGAAAAGTAAACTAAACCAGTACCAGAAATAAAGGTGCAATCAACCATTTTTCACTATTTTAACCTTTACAGTGAAGGGGCATAAAAGTCCAGCAGGTAATTGTTTTAATGCTTTTCCTCTTTCACCTTTTTTGGAATTTTTTTTTTTGAGTTAATTCCAGCAGTTCTTGGAAATAAATTTGTGTTTAACGTATTACAAATTTGTTGGGTGAATTATTTCATTGTTATGTTTTCAGCAGAAATTTGTGTTGCTGGAAAAGTAACAGCTGAGACAGACGAATATACTCATAAAAGCCCCACACATAGAACATTCAGAAGCAAAGGAACAAGTATGGAATTTCCTTTGAATCTATTTCCTCAATTTAGAATTCAACTGTTTGATGTGGTTCGGGACCTATTTGAAAAGCATTTGCATGTTAGATAAAACACATAGGAAAGAGGGTATTTCAGTGTTTTACTTGAATATTCTCTAAAAAATATGTTAAGTGAGAACACTGCATGAAAATAAAATTTTAGGGCGGTATTCTTACTTGAACAACTCCAGCAGCTTCTTCATCTGTCATATAAAGTGGTCCTGGCACATGGAGTTTAATTACTTCTAATCTCCTACCATTAGCATCACTAGTATTGGAGAGGATTGATAAAGCTTCCATTGATCGTTTGAACTGGGGATCCTTTTCATTGTCAGTCCATGACAACAAAACAACACCAGGCCTTGCAAAGCAGCACATATTGTCAATATGACCATTAGTATCATCATCACCTGTTACATCCCATGGTGTTTAGTTTCACCTTTTGCAATTTTCACCACCTTCAGGTGCAAATTTATAATTGTAATTATAGTAACACCGATGCTGCAAAAATAAATCAGACGTAACTGAAGAAAAGAAACAATATGACATTAAAAGAACAAAAGGGTGTATGAGTGATTATAATGCAAAATAACATCACAACAGAGATCATAACTGTATATTAAAATCTAACCTCTCAGAGTCTCATCTGGTAGTTGATGCAGGCTAAAATCAGCCTTCATTATAAGAATATCAGAGGAAAAGAAAGTGCAGGCATGGAGTAGAGACACAAGCTACAGACTGTTTGGCTACAAGGCCGTCATTATGCTTGCTAAGTTTTATTGGTTTCATTGTGAGCATCTCATGGAGTTTAGATGCTATAAAGTCAAAATTTGTAGATTTTTTTTTAATCTATTATAAAGGGGTTTTGGAGAACTCAGGTTCATGTGTAGCCAAGGATTCTTCCTCTCCTATTGCTTCCGCAGCTTGATCTCTCTGATTGACTCAGTTCAAGTATTTATTTTTCAATCTGAATTATAGCAGGTTTACTTGTTCTTGTATTCTGTATATCAGTTTTTCAGAAGTTTATTGTTTGTTTAGTTTATTTGTTCTGATTATCCTTATTGCAATAGGCGAGGTTCTAATTAATTGTTAAGGTCAACCCTTTACAATTTTTTTGACAAAATGAAAGCAGAAATGCACATCACATGCACCCAAAAGTAGGGGCACAGCAAAATATGGTTTTGCAAGGTTATATATTCAGAAGGAAATGCCAACAGATTGCAGGATATGAATTATCATGAAAATCTTCTTCTTTTTTTATGAAAAAAAAATAAGAATATGAATTATAGAATAAAACTAAAAAATCAGAAGTATTAAGAGGAAAGAGAGAATATCCGAAGTGGCGTTCATATAATTACATACCATATAATCCATAAGGCAACCAAATAACCTTCTGAACTCCGAGATATGCCTTAAGTTGATCTTCTATCTGTTCTTTGGTCAAATTTGGGTTCCTGTTTTTGTTCAAGAGGCACTCCTCAGTGGTAAGGCATGTCCCTAAAACAAAAAAAAAAAAATGACATACATTAGCAAGACCAAAAGAAAAGAAAATTCTACTGATAATTGTGGTTAAAGAGATCCCAAAGCTACTGGAGAAGAGGTCTTTTCCATATTTTTTAAGGCAAACTGCTTTACTGTGAAAATTACTATTAGCCAGATCCACCCCTGGCAATGCAGTGATGTTCTTAATAATGCAAGTTAACTTCACAATATATGATACAACCAAATGTTATCCACTCCACAATCGGAGCTGTCAACAGAATCAAATAGAGAAAATCAAATGAATCAGTAGCATTATTATATTGCATATCCATGACCCAATACTTCCAACATGAGCGGATATCTTCTTCTAGTGCTGAATCTCCCAAATGATGAAATGGAGAGATTAGGTTAGTAAGTAAAGGGCACCTTCCTGTTTCTATCCTTGTTGCAGTACCCTGCCTCCCTCATAGACACACATCAATATATTTCGCACACAATTAAATCTCATGCATATTTATAGAGTCCACAGATCAGTACCATCTCCATCTACATGGATGCTTCCACCTTCAAGAATCATAAAGTGGGGAAACCTTGGAATTTTTTCTGTTCCTAGGATCTGAAAGAAGAACATTAATTCAGATCAAAACCCAGAAAACTAATACATTCAAGATAATTAAAGAAAATAATATGCACAGAAAGTTTATGCAATCTGTTTTACTACACCACCTTCCTTGCCACGAGAAGGTCAAGGCTCCAATCCTGGTAACAACCATCATCAACCCCTATAAGTTTCAAGGCCAAATCCTTTCAGAGAAGTTACTCAATAAAGAGTAAAACTTTACCAATAAACAAACATAATTGCACCAGGATGGTTTCTTGATATATGTAATTAAATGATGCTCTGGCATATATTCACATATCTTATCTCAAGGATTTGAAAGCAATGATGAACATGTTCTACAATTCCACATTTGATTCATAATTCAATTCCTAAAACTATCATGAAGCTAGTCATCATTTTCTCAAGAAAGGGCTCCAGAATTATCAGTAATCACTAAGTAAGGAAAACCTGTAAGAATTTGGAAGTCAGGATTTTAGAATTGCAATCATCCACAATAACCTGAATAGCAGTCTAACACATTCATATATAGGCAAAACAAGGCATCAGGTTGTTGCACTGTAAAGCACCAACGTTTGAGGATCATGTTGCATCGTCTATGAGATGGAATACCCATGACATGTTAATATTTAACATAAAACTTGAATTCTTTAAAAGTCTTACCTCCCCAACCATTAAAATTCCAATCAATCCCTGCAATGTGTTGCTCGAGGTTACCATGATTTGATCCATTTTTCCTAACAACGAACTTGATAAAGAAACCGAAATTATTCAGGATAAGGAAAAAAAAAAACTAAAATATCAAAATAAAACATTAATTGAACAAAACATCATAGAAATGCTAAAAGAGAGAAGCAGAAAAACCCACAGTCGGACCAATATCACGAAACCAAGAATCATTCATGCTCATCTCAAGAACTCTCACATGTTCTGGTAGCTGACTTCGTGCATTTTCCCACTAAAAGTACAGTCAAATGAAAAAAATTTAACTCAGTTGAGAACAAATTCAAAACCCATAACAAAAACGTAAGACGTCAATTTGTTAAAATGTCGAACAACCTGAGCAGAGCTTGCACAGACAGTTACAGGCTCAAACTTTGAAATTGCAATTGCCACTTTGGTGAAAACAAGTTGTGCATGTAATGCATTGTCTCGCCAGTTATCCCGGCGCTCCTGCAAAGCAAACCATAAATACTTGATTCTATGACAGGCTTTAGGAGCTTTTCTCTTCTTTTTTCAAAAAAAAAAGAAAGCAAGAAAGAGGAGCAGAGAAGAGAAGAGAAGAGAAAAAATATCCACAATTACTGCTTGAAAAGTGAGAACCCATCTGCATTGCAACCACAAAACGTATGGAAAAAATTTCCCAACAAGTAATGGTATAGATCAACAGATTCTCGAATTTCTACAGGAATAAGATAGTTGTTGTGGTTCGTATTACGAAAAATTAACACAGTTTATCAAATGATATAAATAAACCTATTTCTCTGCTACAAGAAAAGAAGACCTTTCTTTCTTTCTTTCTTTCTTTGTAGAAGGGATCTCAAGAAGAAGCTCAACAACACACTCTGGATGTGAGCATGTCCCAAAAACACGAAACAAAAGAAAACAAACAGTCACTCTACTTAGAATCATGCAGTCGTCCTGCGGGACAGTTGGTTTCCCTATACTGAAGAAAGCCTAGGAATCAGAAAAGAACCTACTTTCAGTCACTGTTAAGGCAAATGATTGATCGCATCACAGTGAAAAACACAATATAAAGTGGCAATTAACAAGTAAAGGTTTCTATATGTATGTTTACTAACAGGCCAGCCCATCCAAGTCTGTGAGTGGGGCTCCCACTCCGCAGGCATGCGGTATCCATGAACAGCCGGTGCCTCTCTTATCACTACCATCTCCCTCTGTTGCATAGAGAGAGAATTCCGATTTCAGGTAAGTTGAAACAGATTATAAAACAACGAATTCTTGGATTAAAAAAAAAAGAGTACAAAATCCAAAGAGAACTTGAGTGAATTCTTCTCGCTTCAGTTTAAGGAAAGGCAAAGAACAGAGAGAGACTGCGCTGTGTCGATGTTTTGTTATTGGCTGGCAAGTAAAAACAAATACGACCACAGAAACATTAATAATTTAGAAAAATAGCCAATGAGCTGCCCCCACTTCTTACAATTAATAATCGTGGTGCTTCAGCTTCTTCTTCTTCTTTAGTATCAAAGTGTTAAACACGAGAAACATTGCCAATCTCAAAAACGTGAAAAAAGTGGTTTTGAGTTCACCTAAATTTTTTTTTCTCCATTTCTATCGTCTTTTTTATTTTTACATTTTTCTTTTGAATTAAAAAATTATGAGAGATCAGAGAAAAACTAATCAAAAAATAACAAATAAAAGAAAGTTATTAGTTTATCATAATCTCCCAACGAAAAAAATAATCCCTGCAATAATAGGTTTTTCTTTTCTATCAAAGTTTAGTAAAGTTGATATTTTTCTCTAAACAAATATATGAAAATAAATCAAGTTTCATTTAGTTTTTTATAGTTAATTTTTATTTTTTTAAAGTAATGTTGGGGTACTTTGGATTTGGTAAGTGATTTTTTAAGGTTTATATTATGTTTTAATAGTGTTTTTTTTAAAAAAAAAAAACAAACAAACAAACACAAGTTAAATTGAACTTTTAAAGTCTAAAAACCTATACCTAATTTTTTGATTATCTGAGGTGATTAGAAAATAAACTAGTCAAAAACAGGTCACCTTTTACTACAAGTAACTTGTAGCACGAATAAAAAAAATAACGTATTATCAATTTTTGAGAAACAAATAAAAAAACAGGTCCTAGGTTTTTATTAACATCATGCATGTGGGTTTGATCTTATTTTTATTTTTATATTATTTTTCTATTTAAATATTGATTTATATCTTCACTCTTGTTTTTAAAAACAAATTGAATTAGTTTTATTTTTTAAATAGTGATTGGTCTTTTATATATTTTTAATTATATGATACTTTAAAAGATTAGTTTGATTTGTCTCAATTTTTTTATATATATTTTATATGAATTAATTGAATTTATATGAAGACCTTATAAAAACAAAAATTGTTTGTTATTAGTAACCCTAGTAGTTGTTAAGAAAAAATAAATGAAAACATTTAAAATAAAAAGAATAGCTGGTGTAAGCTAGATGAGATATCTTTTATTTTTATTATAATAATTAGCTTCATGTTTTCATATTTAATATTTAATTAGTGTTAACAATTTTTATTTAATTTATAAGTCCATGTATTATTTAATTTATTTTATAAAGCATAAATAACATCTACTTTTCAATTAAAAAATAGGAATAATAACACAAATCTCCTCTACTTACTTATTTTTCACTTTATTACTATTCTTTTAAAAAAAACACTTTATCCTAGAGTTTAGATATTTTATACCCTCATTCAAGAAAAATTAAAAAAAAAATATTAAATTATTTATAGGATTGTCATTATATTTCAATCAATGGCTAAAAATCTCTTATAGTAAATATAATAGTTTTACTATTATTTTAAAAAAAAATTCCTTTGATATCAAATCTTAAATGGACCATCAACCCTACGTTTTCGGTTAAAAAACCTTTCCCATGGAAACCTTTCCTTGCTTAGATGTATTCAAATCAAATCATCTTTTTTGAACTCTACATACTTATGATTCTTATTTGATGTGAACCCTATGAATATAAAGATTTAAAATTTTATAGTCAAATTGATCATTTTTAAAAAAGTTAAATTCAGATTTGTAATTGAGTATAACACAATAATAATATGTACGGAGACATCAAGACTATAATAAAATGTACCTCCACCTAATACCTATAAAAATACATTAATGAGTAGTATAAAAGATCCATGGAACTTGGTTAATTCTTTGATAAATCAAAATAACTCTACGAGGAACCAAGAATAAAAGCAAACCTTTAGTCATAAGTTTTATTTTTGAATAATCAATTCATCTTGCTATAATTAAATTTTGATTCAATTTGGTTTTGTTTTAATTTTTAAGGGGGGTTAAATTTGAAACTAAAATATCAAGAACTAATTTTAATTAAGTGAGTGATTTATAAAGTTATGAAAAAATTAGGGATTATAATGTGTTTTAGTCATTTTCTCATAATATTCAATTTAAAAAGGATCATCATGATAAATTTTAGTTATTTATTTTTAAATTTGATTTTAAATCCTAATCAAACTTAAATTTCATGAAAGAAAATTATTTGGAACTATAAGTTTTATATGCTCTAAACTTATATATTATAAATACAAATCTCAGCATATAAAAACAAGAGAGGATTCTAGATTGGGTGCAAAAAAGATAAATCCATGTAAATAGCAGATCTAGACACAAAAAGAAACATAGTCCCTCTTTTCTAAAAAAACAAAGACTTAACAGATGCCACCATCAAGGAGAGCTTTTTCTTTTTCTTTTTTTTTTTGAAACACAATATTGCATCTCAAAGTCTCCAACATATCCTTTTCAAAAAAAAAAGAAAAAGAAAAACTATCACCATTGAAAAAAAAAACCCACAAAAACTTATCTTCATCCCTTTTTCACTTAAACCAATAACAACATCAACCAAGTAGGTCCTTCATTTCCCTTTCTTCCACTAGTTTTTTAAGTCATTGTACCATTAACAACATTTTCCTCACGGCTAGCATATCCACGCCAACCTCCCTTTACCTATAAACCCATAACAATATCATTGTCAACCACGATAAGACACTATTAGTACTAACAGTCTCAACCTAGCTATTGAAGACTCCATCATTAATAGTAAGACTATTTTTCTTTTCAAACTGTTAGCCATAATCTTTCCTCTCCTCATTATGAAGCAGCAAATGACTACCATGAAGGACAATAACATTCAACCACCTGAAGAAGAATAAAAATGAGAAGAAAAAGATCTAGTAGAGAGCGAAACAAAAAAAAATTAGATCTAAATAAGATATAATGAAGCTTACTACTGGTGGGGGAAGGAAGAGCTGCCTGATCCAACGATTCTCCCTTTTAATTGGAAACAATGCATGAATCCATACGCCAATAATCATGGCAGCGCGTGTGTTCTGCTATTGTTTCTAAACATTCAATGCATCCCGAAAGCTTTTCTAACTATTGAGACCTTGTCTAGAAGGTGGTATGCAAGTTTTTGATATTTTATGTTTATGAAATAAATTATAAATATATATATTGATATGTGTCTATTTGTGAATTAAAAAGGGTAAGGATATGCGGTAACTGTTGTTTTTAAAAGTATTATTTGTTTTAAAATATATGAAAATAATATTTTTTTATTTATTTTTAAAAAAATTATTTTGATATCTGCAAATTAAAATGATGTAAAACAAATTCAAGTAAAATACTTTTTTTTTTAAAAAAAAAGGAAACAACATTTTAGTAAAATAGATGTGTGTTGCATGATTTTTAATTTTTTGCATGTGTTAAAAACAAATAACATAAAAAATAAATAAAAATATCATAAAAATAAAATAAAATAATATACCTTTTAATAATGTAGCATAAAAATATTATGGCTAGCATAAAACAAAACAAAGAAGTCATTTTGTGTTTTTAGCATTAAAAAATATATTGTTTTGCATGTATTTGTTTAGTTTGATAAAGCTTATTAAACATATTAAAAACTTAGCCTAAAATAAATAGCCATTGGGCTAGCTAAAAAAAATAAATCAAAATCCATCACTTTTTATTCTTTAAACAATGACAAGATTTTTGAATAAAAGATTCCGCAAGTCTAATGATCATTTTAGAACTCAAAGCTAGAATTATTTGAATAAGTAAATTCATGATGAATATTTACCTTATTATTTACTGACACTAGAATAAATAATATTGATCATGATATTTATTAATGCTAGAGTTATAAATATCAACCTTTGTATTTTCTAACATTAGAATAAAAAATATTAATCCTGATATTTATTGATAATATTAATCTCAATATTACTAAGACTAGAGTAAAAAATATTATAGACAAAGCACAATGACATAATCAAAACATTGATGTCTTCTCTTAAGTATATGAGTGTCGAAGTAATAAATAACTCAGTAAGACCGAGGTCGAATCACATGAAGATTAAATATATAAATGACAAATAAAGAAATGGATCATAATATGACAGGAGTTGAAGAGAACTTTGAGATGCGATGTTGATGTAAATTTTTAAACAAATATAAAACAATTATCAAGGCTAGAGAATTCATTAATGGTATTTCAAATAAGTATAATATAAATAATTTTTATTATTCAACTATAAACCACACATAAAAGATGTTCCAATCAAATTATAATTTATTAACATAATTATATTAATTATTTTATTTGAGTAATGTCAATACTTGTAAATGTTATCAGGTATTCATGGTGATAACTTAAGTTGACAACAAATCAAGTTTCTTTTATAGCATATGTGTTGGTTATACCATACAATTAGGATATGAAAGTACAAAGTATTTGTCATACCAAGGATTGTTTAACAATAAATTAGATTAACCATTTAACCATTAATGTATTAAGAGTGAGTAAGATAGTAAATACAAAATATGTTATCATTAAATATTAAAATTCATAGAAAATATCTCTTTTTACTAGTAAAAATTCAAAACTATTGATTTGATGATTGATTATTAAGTGGGTGACCATCTCTTGACTTTTTGACAATCATTATCTTATTGTCTAAAAAAAAACATCATTGATAATATTAGAATTTGAATAGATAGTCTTTATGAAAGTTCTAAGAAATTATTTCAACTTTCCAACAAAAAAAAATCTACGCATTTAAACTTTTAGAACTTGAAATATGGACTGAACACCGAACAATGTCTAAGTTACAATATAAATTCTTACTTTTCTATTGTTGTTATAATTTAAACTTGAAAATGACCTTTCTAAATCCTAGATTCTCACAAAAGTTTTAAGCCTATGTTTTAGCTTTCCACCTATATAGACCAAACTTAAATCAAATTCTACATCTTCATTTATGATCCAATAGCCGAATGGTATTTCAGTTTGAATTTAATTAGAATTTCTTTTCTAAGCTTAACATTTTCTTTGTCTTCTCAATTTTATTAGTTAAAATTATCAATCAATCCTTTAATTTATGTGATAAGCCTACATTTAAGATGAACATTTACTATAAATTCAAGATATCTTATATTATCAGGCTTGTTATTATAAAACATATTTTGATTAAGGAGTTATTGATATTTCAGGTGCAAAAAATAATATAAAACCTTGATAAAAATACACTTTTAAGTATTAATTACATAACAAACCTTAGCATTTAAGATAAAATTAGCAATGCGATCTATCTAAGCTAATATATTTTAAGAATGATAATATCTACTCTAGCATAACCAGCCTCTTGCCATTCTAAAAACTAATTAAGGTTGTTAGTTGCTATAATACTAGTTAACAACTGTTTAAGATGCCAAATAATCTTATGACAACCTTGTTCTTGTAACTTTTTAAGTTGTTTTGTTCTTTTTATAACATCATGATTGAAATTCTAATTTATTGAAAGTGAAATTAAATCTAATGGACTTAATAGATTCTAACCACACACATTTTGAAAATGATTATAACTAATATTTTGGTCAATGGAATGATTAAAACAAACTTACTTAATGGAAAATAAGATCTCAATCTTAAATATTTTTTTTCACCAAACTTCTTAAAAGACTTTTCAAATTTCGATTAACAATTTTAGTTTGTTCATAAGTTTGTGAATGATAAGTAAAGCTGAATTGAATATGAGTTTTGTTGAAAGGGTATACTAAAAAGTCATAAACTTGGAATCTTAATCTAAAGTTATTATTTTTGAAATACCATGAAGTCTAAATCAACAACACTGGTAGTATCAAGTGTTGATTTTTAGAATTAATTAATTTTTTTAATTTTATCATTCAATATTGATTATTTGAGAATTGAGCTTTGTTATTTTTTACAGGGTCATCTTGAATCTCATATTTAAAAGGTTAATCTAGATTGACATCAGTCTTTTCTTAAGACTATTTATTTTTACAATTTATTTTTTTAATTTGATGATTTGACATTAGAATTATTCGTGATTTTCTTTATATTTCTTTATATGAGGTTATTATAATCTTATAACCTCGATTATAAATTTAACAATTTAACTCAGGTTGACTGAAGTATTCCTTTTAGGTTGTTTTTTAAGATTGAATTTTTTTTTTGTATTCCCCTACAACATTTGGTTTGTTTGAGAATTGAGTTTAATATTTTTTCTTGTTTTGCCTTCTATTAAGTGATCCTTCTTGCATTATTCAACTCATGAAATTTGATGAAATTGCCAAAGTTTTTGGTATTTTTTTATTCTCTTTGTTAATTGATTTTTTTTTAATTTTATCCTTTTATATTTAAATTGTTGGGAATTAGACATCCTAGTTTTTCTCGATTTGCTTATTATAGGGTTGTATTGACCTCACAACTCGATTACAAGTTACTAATTCATGTTAACTCATGTTATTTTTCTGTTATTTTTTTTATTTTTTTATTTTTATTTCATTATTTAGCATTGAGTTATTTAAAAATTAAATTTTATAATTTATTTATTTTTTTATATATTTTTTTAATATTATCATGATATTTTTTTATAAAATAATTTGACTCATTTAACATCATTAAATTTCTTACAATGAAAAAAACTTTAGTCTACTTGTTACATGACACAAACCATCCAGCAATACGCTGTAAAGTACTTTAGTCTACTTGTTACATGACACAAACCATCCAGCAACACGCTGTAAAGTACAGGTTTAAGATAGTTATTTTTATATTTTAAAAATAATTTTTTAAAAATTAAATTTTTTAAATTTTATTTATTTTAAATTATTAATATTAAAAATAATTTTGTTTAGGCGAAAAAGAGCGTAACTCGAGAGATAGAAAGAGACAAGGAGAGGGAGGTCTATTATTGGTTTTTTTTTTTTTAAGAAAATTTTTACGTTAAAAAAAAGTTGGGAACTGAAAACGGTACGCTCCATTTGTAGAGAAAGAAAGGGAAACAAGGGGAGGGAAGAGAAGGGAAGGGAAGAGAAGGGAAGACTATCTTTGTGGTTATGATATCAGCAGCAGGACGTTTTATGGTCCACGTCCTATCACTTGCTAGAACCCATCCTCCTAATGAATGAACCCACGATCTCTGTTAATCAAGTCCACCACATGACATTCCTCCCACCTTCTCTTGTAATCACTCCACTCTTTAACCTAACAGTCCAGAAAAAAGAAGCCCAACAGTTTTGAAGTCTCTGTTTATAGCTCTGAAAATCCAATAATCAAGGAATAAAGAAAGAGAGAGACAAAAGCAATATAAAGGTATATACATATATATTGCATTCAGTATTATTTTTACTGATTTTATGTTCACTGCTTACACTGTTTACTCCTTAGAGTTGTAGTTGAAGTTTGATTGCAAATTTAAGCGGATTGTTGCCCTGTCAAAAAAACTTTTTATTCAGCATGATCATGACCCTGAAAATGATTTCTTGTAAAGAAGAACGATTTTGCTAAATAAGGGAATTCGGGGTTGCTTCAGAAACTTCTTGTTGTTGATAATGATATCTCTCTGTAGAAATTGGGATGGATGGTATTTTTATTTATTTATGTTTTAAAAGATAATTCGGTTAAATCTAAAGTACTGCAATGTTGTTTGTACAACAGAGTAGTAAATGACTCAAGATACTACTTCTCCGGGTGTTGATTCACCTAGGCGGCGTTCCGGTCTCTTGAGAGATCAGGTCCAAGCGTTTAAAAAGGACTCTGATCGCTATGAGATTGTTCCAATTGGAGAAACATTGTCGTTTGAGAAAGGTTTCTTTATAGTGATCCGTGCATGCCAGTTGCTGGCCCAAAAGAATGATGGATTAATATTAGTTGGAGTAGCAGGTCCTTCTGGCGCCGGAAAGACTGTATTCACTGAGAAGGTGCTCAACTTTTTGCCCAGTATTGCAGTCATAACCATGGATAACTACAATGATTCAAGTCGAATCATTGATGGAAACTTTGATGGTAAAAATCATTTCTGTCCCTTAGCCTCATTTCAGTAACTTCTTCTGGTGGCTCCATCTATTTTCACTAATTGAATTTTAAAGGGGGATAGAATGAGTGACTTCCGTTTTGATTACCGACATGCATGGCTGTGTTTGAAAATGTTGTTAGGTGACCTCTGCTTCTACGCAAAGATGGTTGCAAATGCTCATGTAATTTTAAACATGGTAAAAGGGCTGAAAAAGGATAAACTCTTTGTAGAATTTCTCATTGTTAAAATGAGTAATGTCGCAGTTCTTATGTGTGACCAATAGAACTAGCATATGTCAGTTGCTAAAATGGATTGATGCCCTGGTAGATGAGTTCTTGGAGAGTCATTACTCGGCTTATACATAGCTGGTCCGATAGCCAAAGAAGCAGGATTATGGTTAGCAAAAAAAGAAGAAATGTTGTAAAAAGGGCTTGTAGAAGAGTCAAAGTTTTCGCTCTTGTAGATTTGGTTCTACCACCAAGCAATAGGGGATAGTGATTGGTATTGGTCGTGATTAAAATAAGAAAGAGAAAAGTACATGAATGGTTATTAGGACACGAGGAGCTCTAGAGGATAGTTGTTGAATCTAATATAAAATTGGCAAAGTTTAGGGCCTTAAGCTCAAAGTACCAGGTGTTTCAAGTGAACATTTGGAGAGCTCAATGAAGAAGTAAATTGAGGTAATTCAGGTAACAGCATAAATGATCTTATATATAAATTCCAAATGATGGTGGCTGCATATTGTAGCAAATATGGAATGGCTTTGGCTATATGAGATTGCGGAAAATTATGGAAATTAAATTATAAGCACTAGAAAAACTGATTAGAGATTTAACTATGGTAATCTATTTATGGTGAATATGAAAATGCTCTTGAAATTTATTTCTGGTGATGTAGTTTGTGTGTTAACTCAGTTTTGAGTGTTTGTAACCTGAAATAAAAAATAGAACTTAATTTTCAGTGAAAAGTGCTGAAGCTGTTTCCCAAACTATTGCAGTCATGATTATGGCTCACAGTGTCACCCCTATGTGACATGTGGTTTTGGCATTTAGGACTTCTGACAATAATGAATTTTCTTAGAAGTTGGCAGCAAACTAAGTGCATTGCCTGCAGTGCTTTCAAACAAATGTCCTTCATTTATTCTCTGTTGCCTGACATCCTTTTACCTTAAACATCTCAAGGCAGATATCATGCAAGATATCTTTGATGAAGATTTCTTGGTCTAGGTCTCCTACACTGAGAGGAAGCATCATTCTAGTTTGAGTTTAAGGTGTGGAAATATAGTTTTAATCTCATTTAGCTGGTGGAAAATGTAATTTAAGCATCTTGTATCAATGAGAATAAACTGCCGGTGCACCAAACACACAATAAAAGGATTTAGTGGGTAGTCTATGAGGTGAATATCCTGCCAATAATAAGGTTAGTTTTGAGTTGTTCATGCAGTTCAAATTCTTATGGTCCTTGCAAATTGTAATGAGAAAATTATTTGTGCATATTTTGTTCATCAGTTTAGGGCTGTTTTTAATCACTGATCCATCAACATAGTGATTAGAGAATGGGGATTCTTAGAATTCTAATGATTTTAATTTTTTGAAACAGATCCACGGTTGACGGATTATAATACACTTCTCGATAATATACATGGTTTAAAAGCAGGGAAACCTGTTCAGGTTCCCATATACGACTTCAAGACTAGCTCTCGCATAGGCTACAGGTTCTGGTTCTCTCTGGCCTATTTTTGAATATATGAATTTTTTTTCCCCTGCATGTCATGCTATCTCTACTTGTTTTACCAACACTAGGAGAGGAGCCCGGGGATGAAATGAATTATGATGCATTCATGGAGGCCCTCACTTTTTTATGATATGCCATCAAGAATGCCAGAACGTCTCATGGGATTTCTAGTTCATGCTTTCTTGCTATGTTCATGAGATCTTCACCACTTTTTCATTCTAATCTTCACCACTTTTTCAGAAATCTATTTGTTCCTAGTAATAATTTCTCAGCTATACTTCTAACAGGACTGTAGAAGTCCCTAGTTCCCGCATTGTGATTATTGAAGGCATCTATGCCTTAAGCGAAAGACTGCGACCTTTGTTAGATCTCCGTGTGTCTGTCACTGGTGGTGTTCATTTTGACCTTGTCAAAAGGGTTTTGCGAGATATTCAACGTGCTGGCCAAGAGCCTGAAGAAATAATTCATCAAATCTCAGAAACGGTGATTTGCTGATCCAAGCTAATATATTATCTTGTAGCCTAACTGTGTACATTTTATCAGGCATTTCCTTGATGTGTTTCCTATGATATCCAAATTATTTAGATTTTATGGTAATTCCTCTGCACTTTTTTATTGTTGGTTCAACAGGTTTATCCCATGTACAAGGCTTTTATTGAGCCAGATCTCCAAACTGCACACATTAAAATCATCAACAAGTTTAATCCTTTCTCAGGGTTTCAGAACCCAACTTACATTTTAAAGGTAAATCTACGTGTACTTCTTCCTGCCAAATTTATAATGGTTTCTCATGTTAAGAGCCATGGTTACATTCTTGTTTCAAGTATACATCTACTTTCTTTTGCTGCAGTCAACAAGGTCAGTGACAGTTGAACAGATTAAGACCATTCTTTCTGAAGAATTCAAGGAAACAAAGGAGGAAACATATGACATATATCTTCTACCACCTGGTGAAGATCCTGAAGCATGTCAATCGTATCTAAGAATGAGAAACAGGGATGGAAAATACAATCTCATGTTTGAGGTTTGGATGATTGCAGATTTAACACCTTCTTAGACAAGTTTTGCAGTTGGAAATTATTATTATGAAATAGGTCTTTTTACCCCTTCTACAAATGAATTAGTTGTCCTACTGCCCATAATTAATTAATTAATCAGGCTTGATATAAACTCCAATTATAGGTCTAGAATCAAGTAATTCTAGGGTATGATTTCAGATTTATACTGTCATTTTCAAAAAATTGGCATTTTTCACTTCTAAGCTTTTGCTCAATTTGCTTTTGTAGTAATGCCACACCTTATATACTTTGTTGACCATGCTGTTTTCTTGCTATTTCTTTACCCAGCCAGTGCTGATGTGTGAGCTGACCTTTTAGCCCGTGAAAACAAATTCTGTTATGCACTTTGAGATTTTAGATCCTAGAATTTTGGTGGTTGGCCATCATACAATGTTTCTATAATTTAAGAGAGCTGTTGCTTTTATTTGGAGTCGTGGCATCTAGTGGTATTTGTCATCTTTCTCTCTCTTGTTCTAAAGACTCAATGCTCTTGACTCGGGCCATTCGTCTTATCAAATGTAATTTGAGAGAATATGGTGCTCTCTTCCATAATATGACTTTTGCAAATAAAGGAAAATTAATAAGCTTCATGCAATCAATGATTAGGTGATTGTGTATGTTTTGACTGATAAACATCAAGAAGAAAATGGAGAAACACTTTAACTTAAGAAGTAGTAATATGAAGAAAAAGTTTCAACAAATCTTAGAGAGCCCATTTGGCTGTTTAAAAACTAAAATTAAATAACAAGTGTATATGATAGAAATGCTTTGCTTTTTATTGCTCAGTTAAACTTGTTCACTTGCCTAATTTCATTATTAAGATTTTTGCTGAATAGTTTGTGGATACTAACGGTGCTAAGAAGTTTGGGTTTCTAACCTTTATGCTTCTGTTTCAGGAATGGGTTACAGATAGTCCATTTATAATCTCACCTAGGATAACCTTTGAGGTTAGTGTACGTCTTCTTGGAGGGTTGATGGCATTGGGGTACACAATTGCAACCATCCTGAAAAGAAGCAGTCATGTCTTCTGTGATGATAAGGTTTCCATCAAAACTGACTGGCTTGAACAACTTAATCGCCACTATGTTCAGGTACTACATGCTGTTCTCCTTTTATTGCAATTATGCATTCTGTTCTATATTTCCACTTTTTGACATGGATGAACACTCTGTCTTTTTGTGCTGTGATTCAATTATTTGCTTTGCTATAGTTGTTTTGCTTTCATGATCTTGTCTGCGTTTCAGTTAGTATCTCTTTTTCTGAATAGTTTTCTGTTCTAATCTCTCCAACTTATCTCATAACTTGGCTTAACTATGCTTTTTAACATAATTCGCTCATTTGAGTTTCAACTTTCTATCCAGTTGAAAATCCAAGCCAACTGCCACTATTAAAATAGTTGTGTTGATCAACTGACTGCATTACCCCATCGCCATACTATTTCCAGGGTATTTATGTAATTGCATACATACTTATGTCTATATTGTGGGTCTATACAGTAAGGACACGCAATTTATCTCTTTTCTCTTCTTTCATTTCTCTCTCTTCATCCTTTCTTCTTCCTCTTCTCCTCCTCCTTTCTCCATTTTCAGTTATTTCAATCTAAGAAAACCAACATGGTGGTATCAGAGCACCAAGAACACTAACAAAAGTCAACCTTATGCTGACATCAGTGATGCCATTGTGTTGATGTAAGATGATGTCCCTTTTCCTGTTTTTGAAAGCTCTTTTACCTAGCAACAAAAGCCATATGGTTTCAACAAAAATTGATGTCATTTACTTTGCTAACTTGTAGAGAGATTGTTTGATAAAAATGTATCCACTTTTAGGGATTGTTTTGATCAAGATATTTGGCATTTTTGAAGATATTCTTTGTTATGGATAATTTTGGGATTTGATTTGTATTATTTTAGGGATGTTACTTACCTTGTATAGCATTTAAGTGCTGGAAATCTGCCATTAATACTTACCTTGTATAGCATTTAGATGCTGGAAATCTGCCATTAATTATGTAAAACTTCTCTGTATAATGAAGGGAAAAGGGCATTCAGACCAATTTGTTCATGCTTAACTGAGTTTGTCTTGGTTTTTAAGGATTAGCAAAAGTCAAGTGGTCTCTTGTAGAGTTGAGATTAATTTTGGTTCAATTGTACTAGTTTTAAACATGACAGATGTAAGTTCAGGGGGAACTTGAAAAATGATATTAGCAAGAGTAATGGAAGTCGAGTTAGAGCTTTTGGTGATAATCCCTCACTTCATATTAGTGTTGTTAAATTAAATGGAATCAAATATCTTGTATGGTCGCAATCATGCCTGTTATTTATCAAAGCTCGAGGATTGTATGATTATATCACAGAAGAACAAGGAAGGCAAGCAACAACAAACCCATCGCTTAATTGATGGTATTCGGAAAGCTCATTAGTTATGTCTTGGCACATTAACTCCATGGAGCCTTCTATTGCTTATGGTTATCTACTCCTTGATTCTGTGTAAAAAAATGTAGAGTGTTGCTAATCAAACATGCTATTGACTTGGTAATGATACCTAAGTTTTTGAGCTATGTAATAAGATACATGAGACCAAACAGGGTAAGTTTTTGAGCTACGTAATAAGATACATGAGGATGGGATGATTGTAGCTTAATATTTTGCAGAACTCAACAGTTTATGGCAGAAGTTGAATTTCTATCAAGACTTTCAAGTTGATTGTCCAAATGATGCAGCTAAATTTCAGAAGTTAGTGGATAAAGAAAGTTATTGACTTCTTTGTTGGACTCAATATGGAGTACGATCAAATTAGGGTTTAGGCTCTTGGTAAGATAAGGATCGTTGTCCTTCATTAAGACAAACATACTCATATGTTTAAAATAAAGAGAGTAGGAGGAATGTTATATTACAACATGTAATTCCACAAAGATCAACCATGATTGTCCATTTTCCTCAATGGGATAATAAAGGACAAACTTGATTTAGTGATGAAGGAATATCAGACGAAGAGCAATTGAAATATGATTATTGTAGGTGTACTAAACACACTAGAGAAACCTACTAGAAACTTTATGGAAGTTCTACCAAGGGACATGGAGGAGAAAGGGTTGGACCTATCTGATCACAGGCTCACATGTTAGTGGTGAATGAAATTTCAGCTTCAGGTGGAGACTTAAATTCTTCCACCCTTTCTAAGGAGGATTAGACATCTGATGACCAAGCTTGAATCTCTCTCCAATTTCTCATCCAACTTTGCTTATACAATTATAAATGTCACAGCTCTAAATAATCCCACTAGCTGATTCTAGTCCATGAGTTATAGATTTAGGGGCAATTGATCACGTGACTAGATCTTCCGAACATTTTTTATCTTATTATCTTATTTAGGAGCAAATAATTCCACTCTATGTTTTGTTTCTGAGAAAGGTTTAGTTTAATGCACTCTTACCTTTCTCATCTTCAATTCTTCATGTTCCCCATTTTTTTAATAATTTGTCTTCTTTTAGTAAAATAACAAAAGATTTAAATTGTAAAGTCTCATTCTTTTCAAATTATTGTGTGTTTTAAGGACTTAGAAGATGAGGAAGGTGATTAGCTGTGGTACAGTGAAAGATGACTTGTATCTATTGAATGTGGATTTTGTTAACCTGGTTGGGACAAGTATAGCTAGATATACTTTGAAACTTGATTCTTCAATGACTGCTCAACAACAGTTATATCAAACTTGATTCTTCAATGACTGCTCAACAACAGTTATATCAGTGGGCATAATTGTTTAGGGCATTGTTCTTTTATAGCCTTAAATAGGATCTTTCCAACCATGTCAAAAACACTATAATGTGAAAGAACTTATTATATTATGTATGTGAATCTACAAAGCATACACATGTTACCTATTCATCTATTAATAAGAGAAGCATTACACCTTTGACATTGATTATCTAGAGACATTTGCTCTATTGTAGTTCCTCCTAATGTGTTTGGTTGTGTATGTTTTGTTCGAGTTCATTAACAAACAGTTGGAAAATTAGAATCTAAAGCTCTAAAATGTGTATTTACTGGTTAATTTGCCACTCAAAAAGGTTATAGATGTTGTCATCCTCCTAGCAGAAAAACATTTGTTAATATGAATGTGACATTTTATGAGAGTGAGGCCTATTTCACTAACTCATCTTGTTAGGGGGGGAGTGGTGTAAAGGAAAATCTGACTTTGTCCTTGTCTTCTCTATAGAATTCCAAATTTGATTTAGAAAATGGAAGTGAGGGGGGAGAAAGAGAAGGATAATTCTATAGATGAGGAGAAAGAGGTGGGGACTAGAAATAAAGGAGAAGAAAGATACAATATCTCAAAAAATGGGGAGAAGAAGATCTTGACTTACTCTCAGAGGAAGCCAATAGATAAAGCTATTTTGCATACTCGACCAAGTCAATAGCCAACCTTTGATTCAATGTCATGATCTTCTCCTTTTGGTATACCTCCTATCACCATTTTTGAGTCTTTTGTTCATAGTTTTGATGCTGATGATCTTCCTTCAAAATTGTATTGAGTATCCTATATCTAATTTTATTTTGTATGACTTGTTTGTCTTCTTCGTTTATAGCCTTTAAATGTTCTTTGTTTTCTACACTGGTTACAAATGCTTGGAAGCCTTTAAATGTTCTTTGTTTTCTACGCTAGTTACAAATGCTTGGAAGGAAGCTATAGGGGAACCAAATTGAAAAATATCTATGGTGGAGGAAATGAATGTGTTGGCAAAGAATGACACATGGAAGCTTACCACCTTTTCTTCTGAGAAGAAACACTAGGATGTAAGTAGGTTTTTGTTGTTGTTAAACAAAAACTTGATGGGCTCAAAGCAAGATTGGTGGAAAAGGCTTCACTCAAACCTTTGGCATTGATTATTTGTAAACATTTGCTCTAGTAGCAAAAATGATCACTACGCGGGTCCTTTTATCTTGTGGTGTGAATTTGGGTTGGGATTTACAATAATTTGATGTAAAGAATGCTTTTTTTGCATGGAGATTTGAAAGAATAGGTTTACATGAAGGTACCCTTGGTTTTGCTTGCAAAAGGACAAAATTATGGGTTAAAACAACCTCCACGAGCTTGTTTTGATAAATTTAGCAAAATTATAGTTCGTTTTGGAACAAACAAAGTAATGCAGATCACACTTGGTTCATCAAACATTGTAATGGTAAGACCACGACTCTCATTGTATATGTTTGATGATATTGTGGTGACAAGAAATGATTATGAAGAAATCACCTTGTTGAAGGTTTATCTTGCCTAGAGGTTTGAGATCAAGGGAAAATTATGATAGTTCTTGAGAATCGAACTTGCTCGATCAAATAAGGGCGGCTTCATTTCTCGAAGAAAGTATATCCTTTATTTGCTTACATACTTACATAGACTGAAAGTTGGGATGCAAACCTATTGATTCTATAAAGGAAACCAACCATCACCACAAAGGTTGTATAGGCGAGCTAGCGGATAGAGAGAGATATCAAAGATTAGTTGGGAGGTTGATTTCACTCTCCTATACTCATCAATGGTTAGTCAATTTATGCATAATCCTCGCTCACCTCATCTGAATATTGAATATCATATTCTTAGATATTTGAAGTTAGCTCCTGTAAAAGTACTGTTGTTTTCTAATAATGGTCATTTGATGATGGAAGTCCTTACTGAAGTTGACTAGCCTAGATTTCCAAATGATAAAAAGTCTACATCTAGATATTACATTTTTATTGGTGGTAATCTAGTTTCATAGAGAAGCTAGAAACAAACAGCGGTGGCAAGGTTTAGTGCAGAGGCTGAATATAGGGCTATGACACATGGAGTCTGTGAATTTTTATAGCTTAAAAATCTGATGGAGAAACTGAGAATAACAAGTGATAATCTTGTTTCTTTGTTTTGTGATAACAAAGCGGCCATTAATATTGCTCATAATCTAGTTGAACATTACAAGACAAAGCATATTGAGATTGATAAGTACTTTATCAAGAAGAAAATAAATGATGATGGGACAATTTGTATACTTTTTGTAAACTTTGAAATCAATTAGCTTATATTTTTACTAAGGGTTTTTGTAGTAGGATGTTTCACTTAATTTCCTACAAGATGGGCATAAGAGACATTTATGCCCCATCTTGAGGGGGGTATTATGAAGGTATTTATGTAATTGCTTACATACTCTATAGTGTGTGTGGGTCTACACAGTAAGACATACAACACTTCTATCTCTTTCCTCTTCTTTCATCTTTCTCTCTCTTCATCCTTTCTTCGTCCTCTTTCTTTTCTCATTCACCTTTCCCTATTTCCAGTTATTTCAATCTAAGATAACCAATGCTGACTAATCACATTTTCTTTGGCAATAAACTGCTGTAGATTTTGTGCATCAGATAGACAATAGCAACTCATTTGTTATGTTTCTTTAGAGATGGAAGTTTTACCTTTCTAGTATACAATCCATTATTATTAGCTTATTGCCTAAATTTTGCAAAGCTTGGATCTAATTAAATCCATGTTGTTCATGGGAAGGTGCAAGGTAAAGAGCGTTTATACGTTAAATATGTTGCGGAGCACCTAGGCTTGGATGGCTCATATGTTCCTCGCACATACATAGAACAGATTCAGCTAGAGAAGCTTGTGAATGATGTCATGGTATGATTCTTTCAGCTGAAAATATATTCCTGAGTTGCGCACAATCCTTATCTGATCAATCTGCAGGCATTGCCAGATGATTTGAAAACAAAGCTCAGCATCGACGATGATTTGGTTTCAAGCCCTAAAGAAGCCCTTTCCAGAGCTTCTGCAGACAGGAGAAATAAATATCTGGGCCGGTATTCTCTAGTTCTGATACATGGTTTGATTTATCTTCCCTCCTAAACAAGAAGACAGTTAAAGGAACAAAATAAATAAATAAACTGAAAGGAAAGATAGGAATATCAAATAGGTAGGCGTCTATTTGGGTATTAATCTTGTTCCTTGATCGGATGATTGCTTGAGAATGAAATATCACTCAACTTTCAATTGAACTGTACATGTTTGGAAATTTCAACTGTTTATTTCACATACACTCTCACTCACAGAGTAATCAAGAGTCCCAATTTCAAAATTGTGGAAATGGAAGCAATATCTGCAATGCTTTTTTATTAGGCTAATACTAGCAATCTATGAAACTAACATGGTTCATCTGACAATACATAATGTGCAGCAGTTTATCACTCTCATATTCAAATCAACGGGAGAAGAATCTGTCCAAGCTGACAAGACTTGCTGTTAATAATAGAAGATTTGATGGAAGAACTGTAGAGTCATCTGCTGCAGTTGCCAACCAGGTGAGTGTATTCCTGGCATCAGAGGCATCTGGATAAAAGGCAGTATAATGGTCTATTTCCTCGGCATTCTCAGCAGTTATTCAGCTGTTGACATAATTGAGAAAATATCAGTGTTGAACTTTCTGTTGTTCATTATCTAGAACATAGGGAAGATGATTGTTTCAAGTTCTTGTCAAACTTCTTTTAGTTAGTATGTTCCCTAGTTCTAGTTAATTGTTCTTCCTCTTACATGGGTTTGTTATGGTTTGTGGTAAAACAATTCTTGCCAGTCAGATCCAACTTGCTAGAGAATGCACTCTTGTTCCTTTTGATTTTTTCTGACAAGAATGGTTGCCTTTTCTCTCTCATAGTTTTTCTGTTTTCATTACTTGCATCCCTTCTGAATGTAACTTTTATTTTTATTTTAATCATAATTTTATCTTCTGGAATGTTTCAGGGTGTCATTACTCAACTCTCTGAGCAAATTTCCACACTGAATGAGAGGATGGATGAGTTTACATCTCGCATTGAGGAGCTCAATTCCAAGTTTTCCACCAGAAAAGTTTCAGCTAGCCAACAAAATTTGGCTTTGCAAGGCGAACCCTGCAATGGATCTGGACCAACTTCTCTATTTGTTACTGGCTTGGGAAATGGCTCGCTAACTGGATCAATACTGCCAAATTCTTCATCTTCTTCCCAGTTAACTAGGGAGTCTCCACTAATGGAAGAGGTACCACAACTTTATCTCTTAAGAGTTTTTGGCATGAAAAAAAGAGTAAAATCACGAGGTTAACCATAATATGGTGTATGTGTGCAAGGCTAATTTCTACATGATATTCATGAATATGGAACAACCTTGTTCAATAGAACTACGTTAGATATTTCTCCATCTTTTCTTTTGAGCAAAATATGCTACAATAGTAAGCTTTTTATGTTTTACTTTTGGGTTCAAGTTCTTGAAATTTGTTGAAACAACAAAGAAAATAGGTGTAAAATTCTCACTTGTTAGAAATAGTGGAACAACTTAACAAAGTGACATTATTTTCATTTGAACAGGATAGGCTAGAATAGTAGTGTTTGTATCGTATACTTTTGGAATAAACTGTCTTAAACATAACAGAAAACGTGTAATTTTTTTGTTGGGAGTAGTGAGGAGAAACTATCCTCGTGTGCTCGGAAAACTACATCAAGGAAATAGTGAAGAGAAACAATCCTTGTGTGCTAGGACGACTAGTTGATGATTTATACAGATTTAACTGGATATAAATTATACATTCTGGCAATTTTCGAGATTAAAACTCGATATGTTTTTGATTTCTAATTACCATGTTAATGACACTCTTTGCTAAAGAAATTGATAGACAAAATTCCTTGGATTAGAGGTGTATTAAGCTTCTTTAGCCTTCATGCTTGAGAATTGGAATAGCAGTTGACATAATGGGGAGTGGGCTTATAAGAGTTTGATCTGTTTGGGATAATGTTGTCGAAGTGACTTACAATCGATCAGCAGTAGCGTGTTCAGAAATGGTGCGAGTCAACCTCAGCATTGCTTCCATCTGAATCTGCTTTGATTGCTACCACACATTTAACTCCCTGTTCTATTTTCCTTTGAAAACTGTTTTTGTTTGATTGTTGAAGCCATGGCCTGAACAGGTTCTTCTAATTGCACGGGGACAGCGTCAAATAATGCACCAATTAGATAATCTAACCAATCTTCTGCATGAACACCGGGGAGAGAGGTCTCGTGCAGATATTATAAACAGTACAGCCGACACTGATTCCATCACCTTTCCGCTTATTTTAACTATAGTAATTGGGGGCTTAGGTGTACTTCTGTTCAGCAGTATGACCTCCAGAAAATGATTTTTTAGGCAAAGCAGATGTAATTCTCACCACATGTACTCTTTGTTCTCTCTAGTTTTCACTGCTATATAATTGTATATAGGCTTCTTCTTGTGAACCATGTTGCCGGGAAAGAGTTCTTAAGGTCATGGCTTTCTACTATTTGTGCTCCTAAGGAGGGTTACAGTTCCGAAAGAAGCAATATTATTCATTTTGTTTGTGGGTGTTTGCGAATGCTCGATTCTCTCATGTTTAGTTTTTATTTGAAACCATGCAAAAAGGGGCTTGAAGCCATGCTATCTGAAATTGAGATAAATCAAATATTCTCCCCTCAAACAACTCCATTCCACTTTGTGAGTAGCAGCACAAAAAATTGTCGGGGATTTGTGTTCTGCACTGAGAGTGACCGCATAAAATCATACCACTCATTCCATCACTCCCAGTAACAAACCCAACCCCACTACCCACCCGCCTCCCAAAAAGCTTAAACTTAGAGTCATTAATAATGGAACTCCCAACTCCCAAAAAGCTATAATAAGAACAAAACGCAAAGAAAACAAAGTTAAGAGGGCCAAGTTGCTTGTGCCTTCCTCCGCTTATTGATGATACTAATAATAGTAATACTACGGACGGAACACACGGTCTGCACTCAACAATGGTTAACTCTTGCACCCGAAGAGTTGCTTTCAGGGGCTGTTGGATCAGAACAGAAGAAGATATTTTCAAAATAATGTGTAAAGTTAAGGAAACTATCAAAGTAATTTTTCCTAATTGAGAAATCAAATAGTCGTTATTGGTATATATTATAACGTCTAATTGAGAAATCAAATAGAAAAGGATCGAGTAGATAGTTCACAAATCAGATCCCCAGCTTGGGACGTTGGATTGTACGGATTGGAATCTTCACATCATTGAATTACTGACAGGCAACAAACTGGTTGGAACACGTTGTAGTGGGCTTGGGGCTTGGTTGAGGGGAGGGGCACTACAGTCTCTGGCTAAGACATTTCCACTACCAATTTCCATTCAGACACAAACACAAGGCCTCCTTTATCCCATTTTGTCCGAAGCTAATTAGAGCACATGGGAAGAGAAATAACTACAGGTTATTATTGAGGATCGGATCATGTTAGCATCACCGGTACACAGCACAGTTGCAAGACTGATTGACATCATATGAAGCTGAGATCACATATGCTTTAAATCAGCCATAAATTCTTGAATATCCTCCACTGTGGCATTTGGGAGACCTAGAAAACAAAAGGAAGCATCAGGAAACGCAAACTTTTAAATGCAATCACATCAAGCTTGCCAGGCACCCAACAACAAAATTGTTGCTAGTTAATTTTACCCTTCCTGTAATTCGATGCCAATAAATCTCTGTTTGGATCATTAATCCTCTTTGCTCTAATGCATTCTAAGTTTTCCACCTTTCTGGTCCTCAACTTCTCCATTTTTTCATGAAGTTCAGACATGGTTGACAACATATCTGTGAGAAGCAATTGTCAATAGCAAATTGCAGAACTAATTAAAATTACATAAAAATTTGTCCTATGAGGAATTTCAGGGATATAAACAGCTAAATGAGCTGAGTTTAAAAATAATTATATGATCAACTAAGAGTTGTCATAAATCCTTGCATCCATATACGAAGTTCTTCATTAGTGGCTTTGAAGTTGCTGATAGCACAAGATAAAGCATATTCACAAGGTATAACTTGCTAGCACGTTGCAATACACTACAAGGGAAAGAAGAAAAAAGAGGCATTTATTATAAAGAGCACCATATCAGGGAAAACTTCTTCACAAGCCAGAGTTGCAGAGCTGCATAAACTTTCAAGGATTTGCAAGCAAAATCCCCTCAGCATAGCTCAGCAACCAATTCTGTGTTGGTTCGAGATACATTTTTAAAAGACTTCAAGCTGGTTAAACATAATTTACAGGAAAAAATAAAATCTAGGGAAAAATAAAACAGCAGTACTGAATATTTTGAAGACTCAAAAAGTTAGAAAGTGTGTGCATAGCACTAAACCTCCTAGAACATAAAGCACAGCTCATGATAATCAGAATATCAGTGTGCTATTTAAGGGCTTTGGTTTACACTGGAAGCAACAGTACCTTAGGCATACATGGCGGTGACACAAACAGGAAACAAAATTGACAACAGTGTTCTGTTTCAAAACAGTGGAGATTGTTGCCAACAATAATGACTGCTATGAGCAAACAAAACCACAAGTAACAGAAAACTGGAAAGGTCCACATCAAACAAAAACTTGCTTTCTGAAAATGTCAAAGCATTGTAAACACATAATCACCAACATATTCAAGGCTTCAATGGTTACCTTGATACATGTCTTGCGTAGAGGCTTGGTCATATAATAGCAGGGCCTCACTAACAAGTTCTGCACAATGATCACTTGAAGCGGATTGCCTTTCCAAGGTTTGGAGTTCATGATTCAGCTCAGAAGACTCCTTTCCTACCTGTAGAATATATTTACATAACAAAAGCAATCTAGAAAATAAACAGAACAGGAAACCACGCATGGATGGAAGTTTTTGCTCTACAACAAGTTGTTCTTACCTTAGTAAGCTTGTTCCTCAAGATATCCAACTGTGCATCCAGATCAGGATCAGAAAGCAAATCTTGACATGTGAAAGTCTCAGCTGGTGACTCCTATAAACAACATTATAACAGATGGTAGATCCAACTAGATCACAAGGTAAACACGATTATCGTTGCCCTAAACAAGAGAAAGGGATTATGACAAGAAAATACAAGAAGAAACACGGAAGCGAATCATTAAAAAACTGATCAATAGCACCTTCCATCTTTCACATTTACTGTGCTGAAAATATGCATCCCATTCCATGTAATTGTTCCTCATCATGTCCAGTTGATGTACATTCCCCTGTGCCTTTTAAGACTATGTACACTAGGCTAAATTCTATTCAGCCAATTAAGCTGTTGATCAAGTATCTATTTAACCGCGCCTTACCTGACATGAACGCCAAGTTTCAAGAGGTACAATGAATTGAAAGTGATGTAACAGACATATAATAATATCCTTTGGAACTGACGAGTGTTGAAATGGGGTATGACTAGAAACCTTGCAGCGCAATCCGATAAATGGAAAGTTGACACAACAGAAACTTAAAAAATCCATGAAAGGTCGGCGATCGTGGAAAGCGAAAAAGGAAATCAAGACAAATATCATGAGGAATGAAGAGCTGCAAGGATTGGTTAAGAGAGAACATACAGTTTGAGGTAAAGAGAAACCCTCAGGAACCGCAAAAACATGGTGAAGACAGTACTTCTCCCACATACCCAACCGCGTATCCAAGTCCGATTGTATCATATCGCGGATGTAAGCAATTCCCTTTTTATGAAATTCAAATAAAATCAGGCTAATAATTAACCTCATATCCAATAAATTAAGAGAGGGGAAAAAAAAAACCTCGCTTATAAATTGGGATCTACTAGTGCCGTCAGTTTTCAAAAGGGTTGATGCTTCCCTGTGGGGTGGCAAAAACACAAGAACAATTAGTAAGATGATTAGAGAAAAGAAAGAGAAACGGAAATGGTACTGACTGGTGGAAGAAATGGAAAGCGTCGTCCAGCAAATTGTCGACGGTGTTTAGGGTTTCGTTGATGAAAAGTTGGGGGTTCAGATTTAGGGATTCGAACACTGCCTCGCTTTCACTGCCTTCCATCTTTCTAATTCTATTTTTTATATATATTAAAAAAATCCCTTCTCCAGGATGACAACTATAAGTATCCTTACTCTGATACTGTCTCCATTTCCAGGACTTTATTTATTTTTATTTTTATAGAAACTAGCTGAAGATGGGCAAGAACACTCGATTAATTTGAATATAGAAGTGGAGGGGTTTCTTGTCAAGCCGTTGGAGCTTCATCCTCCTACTTTTATCATTACTTAATCCGTTTGTTTCACGGGACGTAATTTAAAAAAAAAAATATCAAATTTTCTTATATTTATTTATTATTAAAACATTTAATCAACACAAAATATATTTTAGTTAAAATAAAAATTGGTTGGATTTTAAAAAAATACTTTTTAAAATTTATAATTTTTTTAAAATATTATATTATTTACTGATTATATTAAATTTTATTCTCAAACTTTTGNTGTTTGAATTTTTTTTTAAAAAAAATCATCCCTTAACATTTGATATAATTTGATTTTTATATTAACTTTGATTCTTTTTTTATGATTTTTATTTACTTTTCTCTTATTATTTTTTAAAGTGAAATTTTTTATCTTTCAAATTTTGCCTTCATTCTTTTAATTGTTACTTATTTTATTTAAAATAATTTATAAAATTATAATTATAATTATTTTAATTTCATCATCTTTTATTTNTTTTTTTATCTGTTAGATTTGATCTCTATTATTTTAATTTTAATTTATTTTATTTGAGATAATTTATAAAATTAGATTTTATTTAATTTTATTCTCATTCAACTTTTTAATTTGTAAGATTTATTTCTCATTATTTCAATAAAATTAAAAAAAAGTTATTTTTTAACTTATTTTTCATAATATAACTAAACGCTAAAAAGTGTTTTCCAACTTATTTTTCATGACACTATCAAGTATAAAAAAAATAATTCACTTTATAAGGAAACCACTTAAAAAAAAACTTTTCAACAAATAAATGTAACCTTAATAAAAATTAATCATGGAAAAAATTACATTAGAGGTCCACTTCTACCTCTATTATAAACAGAGACAGATATAAAGATTAGGATGCTTGGATGAATATAAAGATGAAGGATGCATTATTCGCATTTGTAATTATTCAACTAGAAATTTAAAAATTGATTTGATGATTTATTTTTAATAACAATAATTAAAAATGAAAATTCTTAATTTTACATGATTAGTTGTCCATTGATTTTTTTTATTTTATCTAAGGGCTAGTACAATGTTAAAATTCATATATATATATATAAAAATATAAATTGAGAAATTTGGCATATCCACTTACCAATTTTCAATTAAAAATTATTTGAGTATGTCACTTTTAATTCTATATGTATGGATTTCTCACCTTTTATTTTTTTTTAATGACATAGTGATGAGTTCTCTAATTAAATAAAGATATGTTTGTTATTGTCATAACATGATTTTGAGTTGCCTTCAAAATTTTTATTTTTTTTAAATAAAAATAAACAAAAATAAAAGATGAAAAAGACTAGCAACTTCACAAGAACAGTTTATGAGAAATTTCAAATGTATGAAGGAATCAAACTAGAGTTTTGAACAAAACTGGAAGCCATATTATACTTCCATCATTCCCAAGACTGAAGAACAATGCAGATTCAAGGTCAAACAAAAGAATTATTGGATGAATTTACATTAAAATTAAGTTTTAGGACTTAATTAGACTTTTAGCTAGTCAATTAATTAATTATAAGTCCAATTAAAAATTAATTAAGTTTAAGAATTAATTTGAGTCAAATTAAAAGGATTAATTAGGTGCATAGATTTAATCAGACTTTGAATGGGTCAAATTCATTTCAATAGGGATTTAATTGGTGAAAAAATTAAGTTTGGAAGCTTAATTTAATTGAGATGATTAAAATTTTAAATAATCAAATTTAATTTTTTTTCAAACTCAAATGGGTGAAATCAGGAATGAAATTGCAAAACAATTAGAGTTTCAAAGTCAATTAAGAGATAAATTAAAAAAAATTAAAATTAAGGATCAACTAGTAAAACACGCAAAACTCCAGGTATTGAATTCGGTGAAATTAGGGGGTTAAATTAAAAAAATTAAAAATTAAATGGTCAATTAGAAATCAATTTACATAAATTATAAATTAAGAACTAAAATGAAAAAAATGCTGAACTTCAGCGTCGGTGTTTAAGTTTGACAATGATAAAATTACACTAAACTGAAAGTTATAAAGTAATTACAAGTGCAATTAAAAAAAAATTCAAAAGATCAAGAACTAATTTGACTTTTAATTAAATCCTAATTTTAGAACCCTAATTGACCAAGGGTTATTAAAAAGGTGTCATTTCATTTAAATGAAACAATATGTTTTAACCAAAATATTTAATTTTAGTTTAAATGAACGTTGTTTTGATAAGTCTAAAAATTAGAATATAAAAAAGATGTGAGGTGATCTGCTATAAATCTTCTTCTTTCCTAAAAGCCTTGAGAAGGTTGGTTCTGTTACAATCTTCTAAGTTTAAAATTACTCTTATCTCTTCTTCTAACAAGACAATAAGCATACCTCTTACACCCTACATGTTGTACTCCTATATAAATAAAATAAAAGCCTTTTCATAACCTTAAAGACATTGCTACAATAAGCCAAAACCCATGCCTTAACCAGTTAGACTAACTAGTGTACCCTTTTTGTCGACTTTGTAACACTACAAAACCTAAGCCTTAACTTTAATAGATTGCCAGGATTGATTCTTATACATTAATAAGAGAGAATGGTCCAGCTCATAGCTCTAAGAAAGGATCCTAATGAAGTTTTTAAAATAAAGGAAAAAAACCATATAAAAAAAGGAAAAAAGAGAGAGAAAAAAAAGAAAGTAAAAAAATAGTTACCTTTTGAACCTATATATCCTCACCATTATCACCAACCTCTTCACTTACCCTCAGACATACAACTATATGGCCACACTCACCATCACTTAAAGAAAGATTTCTAGGAGGCAACATCTTTAGATAAGGTAAGTTTTCAACTTTTATAAGGGGATATAGCTTAATAAGCACAACCCCTTCTTTTTCATTATGTTTTCATTGTTATCTTTTATATTGAATATCTTATATGCCTTTTCTTAGATCCTTTTGTTAGGTTAGATGCAATAAGTGTTTGCTTTTTAATGTTTAACCATATTATGTTTTAGCATACATATGTATGTTTAAGGTTTAATTTAGATGTTTAGTTTTATCTCTAAAGTGATAAATATTAGTTTAAGATGCATTCTTAGCATGTTTTGATTGTTCAAAGCAATCAATGAAGTCTTTATAGTAGTACATGTTAAAGGTTTGGTTGTTGTCTATTTTTGATGTTCTAAGACCATTGTTAGTGTTTAGTTAGGTTTGCTTAAGCCAAATGAATGTTTGTTTATAGTTAACAATGTGAAAAACAACCTATAAAACACTATTGGAATATGTTTTTGGCCTACTGTAGGATATAGGTTATGTTTGTTGTTTGGCCTTTGATTATGTGTTTCTTCTTGTTTTAATGGTCAAAATAATTTATTTGGAATATGCTTGAGCTTTTGTTGCTAAGTTTAGTATGTTCTTTAGGCTTTTATTGTATTTTTTAGGGTTTGGTTATATATCTGCCACATTGAGTTTTCTGCATTTGTTTTATAGGCAATGTTTTTAGGAAGAATATTGTCTTAACTATATAATTTAGATTAATTTTAGTCCATTTCTTGGCACTAACCACTTCATATAACCCCATTAGCCAGTAATCTAGGTTTTTTTTTTTACCTCAATAACATATTGTTTATGATTTTAATCTTAAAGTTTTGGTTTTAAATCAAAACCCTCTATAACCAAGTTATGATGTCTTAGGATACTCGAAGTAAATGAGTGCTAGGTTATTAACCCTTGCATGATCTATAACTTTTTTTTGCCCTTGGGTTTTGCTATATCTAGTTGATGGTGAGAATTATATTTTATGGGTTTATGAAGAATACTCATAATGTTCTTCATTTTACGTGTGTATGATCTAGTTTTGTCAAGATGTTTCATGTTTTTCTAGTTGAATATGTTTTTGGATATTTACTTTATTTTAGAATTTTTTTGAGTTAAATCAAAGTTTTAGATTTGCTTCACAATCAAACCATTGATTTTAGGTCAACCCGATTGGTTTGGCTTCGGGAAAATTAAATTAGGTCTTGTCTGTTTGGCAAGTATTTTGATAAAGATTTTTATAGCTGAAAGGCTTGTTTGATAAGCATACCATTAGATTTATTTTAACAACTTTATTTAAAGAAAAAATGATTTTTTTTGTCAAACAGACCACAAATAAATTTTAAAAAAATCTAAAAACTTTCAAAAGCTATTTTGAAATTATTTGTTGTACTCTTGCATATTTTTTCAATAATTTCACTCAATAATGGAGCTAGAGACTTAAAGTGTAAAATAATAATCCTATATAAAAATAGTTGTTTTTCACTAAAATTAAAAAAAATCCAAAAATTTCTAAAATATTTCCTTATTTACTAAACACAAATATATATTTTATATATTGTGTGCATATGACCAAATTCTAAAATTTTCATGTATATTTTATACAAAACATAAAAATTTTATTTTTATTGTACTTTGAAAAATACAAAAAAAAAAGTTAATTAGTATCACAAAATGTTTGCAATTATCCTTTAGAATTTGGCTAAAATATCAAATAAAAACTTTTTTTTTAGTTTCTTGGGCTTTAAAATAATTAGGTTTTAATATAAAAAGATAATAATTTCTTTACTGAAAAGGACTTTTCTTAAATCTTGGATAGACTTTTCTGGGTTTTAGAATGACTAGATTTTAACTTAATGAGATAATGATTTCTTTATTGAGATGAACTTTTTTTAAACTTTAGATAAACTAACATATAGAAACACAACTTAGAATAAACAACAAAACAGCTTATCATAGGTAGGGTATATTATGAATGATATGTCTTTTCCTTGCATAACTAATCTATTTATCCAGATTCTAGCAAACCATTAAGTTTTCTTGTCACAATAATACTAGGTGATGACTCCTATTTTCCTTGTTTTATAGATAAAGGACAAGAATTTATTATTTTTTACATCCATATCATTCATGACAATCTTGACCTAGAATGATGGTTGCCGCATCACTACACATGTATGATGATTATCACACCTGGCATTAAGATGATCTATCCCTCTTTCTTATAAAAAGGGAAAATGGTCTTTGTATAAAAGAAGGAGAAACGTCTACAAGTCACCTAGCATCATGATTATTAGAAAATCCTAACTAGTCAACAAAATTTTAATGTAAGAGACAAGTTATACTAAAGAAAACATACTGTCATCCAAAATCATCCTACCTGAGATCAGTCGAATTGTTAGTTTAGCATTTTATTCCTAACATTTTATACAGTTACACACTTCAATTCAATCCATTTTTTATTTTTATCATATCAACTAAATCTAATTTAATTTATTTCAATAGAAATATTAGAAAATTCCTTTAAAAATAGGGATATGTCATATATGATGAAGTTTTTCCAATGGAATGTTCTAAAATACATAGTATTGATTATATAATTTCCTCTTCTTAGCTAATTATTTAAAATCTTTAGGTTTTTATTTTCCTTTTTTTTTGTGAACTATTTAGTTCATAAAATATATCTTTCAATATAAGTTTTTATTTTCATTTTATTTATGTTAAATAATAATAAGTGAAAGTTATCTTTCATTTTAACTCTTGACTATTTAGAAATGTTTTAAATTTTAAATTATATTTAGATGCTTGCAATTGTATTTATATTGCATAATTTAAAGTTAATTTATTTTTAAATTTGAATTGAAATAATGTATATTCAATTAATATTTTGAATTATATATGCATGTGTGTATATGTATTTATGTATGTATGGTACAAGACCTCTTAACGAAACACCAAAATGCTTTGGTACATAAATTTATTGTTCCAATAAAAAAATAGAACACTAACTAGAACAAAATTAAAGGCTTATAAGACTAATAGTTGTTTTTTTATACTATATTTATCAGTAGCCTAAAGTATAGCTCCATATAGGTCAGAAAACTTCTTTAAACTACATAATTCTTCTATTTTTAGCATATGTCCTTTAATACCAAGAAAATAATAACCACACAAAACTTATACTTGTGGACACCAAAGTGACCATAGATTGATAACTTATTCTTACCATGACTACTTAATCTTTTAAATAACAAAAACTTTTAAAAAAGATCTTTATTAACTCTCCCTTATGTAAATTAATTAGGGGTTTATAGTTGACTAAATAATATTAAATTCATGAAAGTAGGTGGTTGCCTATGTTCGAACCCATCGTAGTGCTGAATAAATGTTCCTTTTCATTATTAAAGGGTGGTCCTCACCATTCACTTGACACTCTCTTAATACTTTTTTACCTTGATATAATAAACTTAACTAAACATAATAAAAGAAAAAAAATAAATAAACAAAATAAGATAAAAGTTAACTAAGTAAAATAAAAAAAATGAAAGGCATGAACTTGATATTAATAAAAGCAAAACTTAAGCATTACAAAAATATAAAGAGATAAAGCAAGAGCATGATCTTGATCTAAAAAGGAAAATGCCTAAATGCATGGAAAATACCTCCTTTTATAGGCCAAAATTGGGAACTATTAATTTGATGACTAATTGATGAGTGAGTGACGAACTTTTGACTTGGTGACAATCCTTATCTTCTCTTGTCTGCGTAAAATATCATTGATAACATTAAAATTGAAACCACTTGAAACATAAAAGTTGTAGAAAATTATTTTGGCTTTTCAGGAAAAACATTGGAGGTTATTTGAACTTCTAGAACTCCAAATATGGGCTAAACACTGAACAATATTTGAGCTGTAGGACAGATTTGGACTTTTTTGTTGTTGCTACAATTTAAACTTGAAAATGACCATTCTAAATCTTGGGCTCTATATGGAAGTTGTAGGCCTATTTTTTTACTTTTCCATCCATATAAAATAGATCTAAATCCAAGATTTACAACTCTAAATATGATCCAATTACTGAACAGTGTTCTGGTTTGGGCTACACCAACATCTCTTTTCTATATTTGACTATCTCCTTGTCCTTTCAATCTCAATTCTTAAACTCATCAATTAATCTTTTTATTTATATGATAGGCCTATATTTAAAATAAATATTTACCATAAATTAAAGGTATCTTATATTATTATATATGTTAATATAAAACCTGCTTTAGTTAAGGAGTTATTGATATTTCAAGTGCAAAATAATGATATAAAATCTTGATAAAAATGCACTTTTAAGTACTAATTACACCCCCCAACTAGCTTATTACTAGTCTCTAGTAACACAATTAAAAGATCTCTTCTCTCAAGTGCAGGAGTGTTAAAGTAATAAATAATTCGGCAAGACCGGGATCAAACCACAATGAAGTTAATTGTATAAATTATAAATGACAATAATACAACAATAATAACAACAACAATAATAATAATAACAGCAGTAGTAATGGTAATAATAATAATAAAGAAAAATAAGGAGAGGAAAAAGAAGAAGGAGAAGAAGAAGATGAGAATTGTGAGATGAAATATTAATGTAAGAATTAAACAATGATAATAACAAATGTCAAGGTTAGAGGTTCAACTAATGGTATGTCAAACAAGTATAGTATAAACTCTTATTATTCAATTGAAAACCACACACAAATGAGGTTCTAATTAAAATATAAATTGTTAACATGATTACATTAGTTATCTTATTCGATTAACACTAATACTTGTAAATCTCGTTAGGCATTCATGATTATAACTTACATTAATAACAAATCAAGTTCCTTTCATAGCTCAGGTGTCGGTTATATCATACAGTATGAGATATGAGCATGCCAAGGATTTGTTGTACCAACTGTTATACAATATAAATATAGATTAGTCATTTAACAAGTAAAGTATTAAAGAGTGAACAAGCTAACAGATACAAAACATGTTAGTATCAAACATTAAAGTCCATATTAAGTTTATACTATACTTATTCTTACACCATTAGTGTAATCTTTTCACCTTGACATAATAAACTTATCTAAATATAATGAAAGAAAGATAAATAAATAAACAAAATAAAAATATAAATACGATAGAAATTAACTAAGTAAATGAAAAGAAACAAAAGGCATAAACTTGATTTTAATGAAAGCAAAACATAAACATTACAAAAAAATACAAAGAGAGAAAGCAAGAGCATGATTTTGATCTGAAAACTAAGATGCCTAAATGCATGGCAAATGCCTGCTTTTATAGGTCAAAATTAGAAACTATTGATTTGATGACTAATTGATGAGTGGGTGACCAACTCTTGACTTGGTGACAATCCTTATCTTTTCTTGTCTACCTAAAACATCATTGCTAATGTCAAAATTGAAACCACTTAAAAACATGAAAGTTGTAGAAAATTGTCTCAGCTTTCTTGTGTAAAACATTCAGGTCATTTGGACTTCTAGAACTCCAGATATAGGCTAAACACTGAATAGTATTCGGGTTGTAAAACAAATTTTAACTTTTTTGTTGTTGTTGCAATTTAGGCTTGAAAATGACCTTTTTAAGTCTTAGGCTCCATATAAAAGTTGTAGGCCCATGTCTTACCTTTTTATCCATATAAAGTAGACCTAAATCTGAGATCTATAGCTCTAGATATAACCCAATTACCAAACAGTATTCTGGTTTGGACTACACCGGTATCTCTTTTCTAAGTTTGACCATCTTTTTATCCTTTCAATTTCAGTTCTTAAATTCATCAATCAATCCTTTCATTTATGTAATAGGTCTACATTTAAAATGAACATTTACTACAAATTAAAGGTATCTAATACTATTAGATATGTTATGATAAAAGATGTTTTAGTTAAGGAGTTATTGATACTTGAAGTGCAAAATGATGATATAAAAAACATTGATAAAAAATATATTTTTAAGCACTAATCACCTAGTAATCAAAGCGTTAAGATAGAAAAATAATTTACAAATTTCACGAAGCAAGGTATTCATCATTTAACTTCTATTAATCTATCTAGATAAATAAACTCTCATTAAATTTATATATCTGCTCGATACCTCTTAAACAAGATATTAATATACCTTTCTTTTATGCTCAATATATCAAGAAATAATTATAGGGCTTTATTTGGAAAAAATAAAATTTTTATTCTAATATTTAAGGTTAACGTCCTTGGGTTGAGATTATTATTTTTTTTACTTTTTTTCTTATTTTTTAAATATATATACATATAAATTAAAACATCATGCATCTTTAACCCATGTAAAAAGCTTTCGGCTAATGACTCTCAGACCAGTTGATTTTAGGGCATTAGGTGTTGATACACCCTTATGAGTTTAGTAACTTGGGTTGCCAATACTAATACATAAATAATACAATGTTTGATTTTCTCGAGCTTTTCTCCTCAACCTTTATAACATGTGTTGAGCCAATAACTTCCAAGTCAGTTGACTTCAAGGTATTAGGTGTTAAAATACCCCTTTGGGCTTAATTGCTTAAGTTAAGGAGGCTATGAAACCAAACTTATCTACATTTTTATTATCATTATTTTTTTGGTTTTTTTTTTAAATTATACACTATCCCTTTAACAAAAAAATATAAATAATGTAATAATTCAATATGCAATCCACAATGATATGTTAAAGTGTGTGTGTGAAAATTAAGGTTTAAGAATACATGTTAAATGAATATATGAGTAGAATTAAGTGATAATAATGTGAGAGTTTGTAAACTTGAAAATTTCAAGAAGTATTATAATAGACCTTATTGAGAATGGTTACTAAGATTCATTTCAAGTCACTTTAACAAAAAAGCTCATTTACTCTACCATCCTAATAACAACAATTTTGTATATGCTTTATGAAATAAAAAATATAGTTAGTTAAATATTTTTTGTCAACTACTACCCTCTCCCCCCAACCAAAACGAAACATTATCCTTAATGTTCTAACGTAAAAAGATAGAGTATATAAGACATTACCTAAAATAACAAACACAGACAAACCTGAAATACACTTAAACAAATATAAGAAACAACAAAACATAATAATAAAAGCAAAAGACACAAAGATTCACAAATGAAAAACTCAAATCTAATATAAGCTTTTTACAATTTTTTGTAGATGACCAATTTATGCAACTCATGGAAAGATCAATTACAGGAATGAAAGATTGTAGTTGGTCAATTAATTATTTAGCAGTAGCAGCACATATTATAATTTGTCATGTCGAACATGTTAGAAATTCCTATTGTACAGCATGGTCAAGAAACAACAACAGCTTATTATAATAACCATTAACATTTAATAGACCTATGAGTTTATGATGAATATATAGTTTAGCCCAAGAGAAAATATGAAAGATCTCTTTAAATATGCTTAGGCCACTTGATATGGCAATGAAGGCATCAGTATGGTTAAACATTGCATTTATTTGAAAAGACATTGTGGAGATCTATAGTTCCTCTCCAATTATTTTTGCAATGATGTCTCCTTGTGCTAAAGCTGTGGGGACAACCCGTAATACTTGACTACCTCCTAAAAATATAGCTATTGACACACCTTCCATTAACCTAAGACCATCTTCCTCATACACTAAATGAATCTTTCTCTTAGCTAGCATCTGACCAAGATAATTTGCTAATTCTAAAAACTCATTTTCTTTCCTAAGACTAGATCCACCAAAAACACAAACATTTCTAATGTGATGACCTAAGAAACTTGCTATTTTTATGCACTTCTATATTTATTGAATGTATAGGTTGAGTAGAAATGAAAGGAAGGAAGAGAGGATTTTATAGAGAAATTAAAAAGGCAATCATACCATCTATATGTAGACCACAGAGAGTCTCACACTTTTTTTCTCTGTCTCTATTTATGTATTTATTTATTTTTAAAAAGCATGTGTATGTAAAAGTAGTTGTGATTGTGACTCACATCTTTTCTTGGTTTTACATCGAAGAATGACTTAAATGTCCTTTATAGGTTAGGTATAAACTTCTCATCTAGTAAAATCCACTTTGTAAGATTTTTACAATTGTCTTTCTTGATGAAAAATGGCCCTCACATGTCTCAAAATGATAAAATTTAATGACACTACTTACCTCATTGTTGGGAATGCATCTTTGAAGTATTTGATTAGGATAATATTTGAATAAATATGGGTCATCCCAATAAAAGTTCTTCACTTTGTTCAAGACCTTTCTTTTATCTTGGGTACTCCAATGAGTTGACAATTGTCTTGAAATAAGAAAATTGACAATATTAGCAAACCAAGGCATTGTAGAGATAAAAAGTAAAGATTCATTAGGAAAGTAGTCATCAATTGATGTGATGTCAGTTTTTGTATCTTTTGTCAATCTTAACAAATGATCTACAATAACATTTTCGGTGTCTTTCTTGTCTTTGATTGTAATATCAAATTCTTGAAGTAACAAAATCCACTGCACCAATCTATCCTTAAAATCTTTCTTAGAAAGAAGATATTTCAAGGCTGCATGATATAACTAAAAAAAACAACAGGTGAGCCAACAAGATAAGACCTACATTTCTCATATGCAAATACTACTACAAGTAATTCTTTTTCAGCGGTGATGTAATTCATTTTAGCATTATTTAAAGTTTTACTTGCATAGTAAATCAAATAAGGTTTCTTATCTTCTTTTTTTTTGTTTCAAAATAGCACCTACAACATAATTACTAGCATCACACATTATTTCAAAAGGTAATGACCAGTTAGGAGGTTGAATGACAAGAGTAGAAGTAAGCAAGTTTTTAAGTTTAACAAAAACTTCTTTACAATGTTCAATTTATTCAAAAATATTATCTTTTATTAGAAGGTTACTTAAAGGCTTAGATATTACACTAAAATCTTTGATGAACCTTCTATAAAAACCAGTATATTCTAAGAATGACCTAACATCTTTAATAGATTTTGGTGTTGGCAAGTTAATAATTAACGTGATTTTAGATTTGTCAACTTCAATTCCTTTTTATTAAATAATGTGACCAAGTATAATGCTGTTTGTTAAATAAAATGATATTTTTCAAAATTCAGTATAAGATTCTTCTCTTCACACTTGCTCAAAATCTTTTCGAAGTTAGTTAAACAATCATCAAATGAATCGCTAAAAATAAAAAAATCATCCATAAAAATCTCAAGAAAATATTCAACCATATCACTAAATATATTTGGAACGTGGCTGATGCATTACATAATCCAAAAGACATCATTCAATATGCAAAAGTACCAAATGAACATGTAAAAGTAGTCTTTTATTGATCTTCCAATGCAATTTCAATTTGTTTGTAACTTGAATAACCATCTAGGAAACAACAAAATTCATGACCTGCAACTCTTTCTAGGATTTGATCCATGAAAGGTAAAGGAAAATGATGTTTCCTGATTAGTACTTAAAAGTGCATTTTTATCATGGTTTTATATCATCATTTTGCACTTGAAGTATCAATAACTCCTTAACTAAAGTACATTTTATAATAATCTATCTAATAGTATAAGATACCTTTAATTTATGGTAAATGTCCATTTTAAATGTAGGCCTATCACATAAATGAAAGGATTGATTGATGACTTTAAGAACTTCAATTGCAAAGGTAAACAGATGATCAAACTTAGAAACGAGATGTCGGTGCAATCCAAACCGGAACACTGTTCGGTAATTGGGTCATATCTAGAACTATAAATCTTAGATTTAGGTCCATTTTATATGGATGGAAAGGTAAGACATAGGCCTATAACTTTCTTAGAGCCCAAGATCTGAAAAGGCCATTTTGAAGTCTAAATTGTAGCAACAACAAAGAAGCTCGAATCTGTCCTCCAGCCCAAGCACTATTTAGTATTTTGGCCACATCTAGAGTTCTAGAAGTCCAAATGAGCTGAATGTTTTATACCAGATAGCTAAGACAATTGCCTACAACTTTCATGTTTTCAAGTGGCTCCAATTTTAACGTTATCAATGACGTTTTGGGCAGACAAGAGAAGATAAGGATTGTCACCAAGTCAAGAGTTGGTCACCCACTTATTAATTAGTCATCAAATCAATAGTTCCCAATTTTGGCCTATAAAAGGAGGCATTTTCCATGCATTTAGGCATCTTGGTGTCCAGATCAAGATCATGCTCTTCCATTCTCTCTTTGTATTTTTTGTAATGTTTATGCTTTGCTTCCATTAATATTATGTTTATGCCTTTCATTTCCTTTCCTTTACTTAGTTAACTTTTATGTTCTTATTTTGTTTATCTATTTTTCTTTCTTTCATTATGTCTAGCTAAGTTAATTATGTCAAGGTGAAAAGGTTACACTAATGGTGTACGAATAAGTATAATGTAAACTTCATATGGACTTTAATGTTTGATACTAACATGTTTTATATTTGTTATCTTGTTCACTTTTTAATACTTTGCCTGTTAAATGACTAATCTTGATTTATGTTGTATAACACTTGGTACAACAAATGCTTGGCACTTTCATAGCCCATACTGTATGGTATAACCGACACCTGAGCTATGAAAGGAACTTGATTTGTTGTTAATAGAAGTTATAATCATGAATGCTTGATGAGATTTACAAGTATTAGCATTAATCGAATAAGATGACTAATGTAATCATGTTAACAATTTATAATCTGATTGGAACCTCCTTTATGTGTGGTTTCCAATTGAATAATAAGAGTTTATACTATACTTGTTTGACATACCATTAGTGGAACCTCTAACCTTGACATTTGTTATTATCATTGTTTAATCCTTACTTTAATATTTCATCTCAAAGTTCTCATCTTCTTCTTCTTTTTAATTATTATTATTATTATTATTATTATTATTATTATTATTATTATTATTGTTATTATTATTGTTGTTGTTGTTGTTGTTGTTGTTGTTGTTGTTGTACTATTGTTATTTATAATTTGTACAATAATCTCCCTGTGATTCGACCCCGGTCTTGCCGGGTTATTTATTACTTCGACACTCCTGCACTTGGGAGAAGACATCAATCTCTTTGTCGTGTTATTTCCTAGTCATTAAAATAAGTTTTCTATAGTCAATGCACATGCACCAATCAGTAACAGTGCTAGTAGGAATTAACTCATTGTTCTCATTTGTTATCAAAGTGACTCCAGACTTCTTGGGTATAACTTGGGTAGGGCTTACCTATTTGATGTCAAAAATATGATAAATGATTCCATTATCTGAAAGCTTAATGACTTCATTTTTCACCACTTCTTTCATATTAGGATTGAGCCTTGATTGCATTTCCCTATAGGGTTTAATATTTTTCTCCAAATAAATTCTGTGTGTACAAATCATGACTAATTCCTTTTATATCAGCTATGGTCCATCCTAATATATTTTTGTGCATTTTCAAAGTTTATAATAACTTACCTTCTTGATGTGCATTAAGTTTAGAAGAGATTATTACTGGAAAAGTTTTATTTTCTCCTAAAAGTAAGTATTTGAGATTGAATGGTAACGACTTCAAATCAGGATTGAGTGGTTGAACACTTGAAGATATGAACTTAATTGATCGTGGTTACAATTCCTTAATTTATGGTTGTTGCGGGGTGCAAGCCAACGCAACATTGTCTGGCAATGACAGAGGCTTTTGTCGTGCCTCTGGTGTGAGGTGTTGTGTGTTGAAAAGGGTTTTGGATTTAATCATAAAAATATAATTAATGTTAAGGAGTCGCCACCTAGTATTATGGTCACTAGGAACTTATGGTCTGTGAGAGTCTAAGTAAGGGACTGGTTGTGCAAGGAGAAGACACATCACCTTTAGTGCACCTTATCTAAGGTAAGCTGCATTGTTGTTTGATTATTTTTTCTGAGTCGGGTATCTGTTAGTATTTTTCTAAGACTTAAGGCAAATTTATTTTCTTAAGAGAGTCTCTACCTTATTGGGTAAAATCCTAACAATTATAAAGTTTGAATTTTAGCGTCGCATTTATTTATATCTTATATCTTTAATATCTAAAGGTGTATTTTATCATGTAATTTTACGCCCCACAAATATTAAAGTCAACATTTGGATTTAAAAAAAGATCAAAAAAAGATTTTTGACATGTTGGTCAAAATTGATTACAATATCCATTTTTTAATATTTTTAATATGAAAAAGATATAATTTTTATTTTTTATAAAAAATATGCTTGGAAAAATTTAAGGATTTGACCGTATGCAACAAAATAATTTTTTTGAAAATGAAAATTGATTTAAATGTTTTTTTTTATATTGTTTTTAAAATATTTTGAATTTTTTTTTATAATTTTAGAGGAAACCAAGTATTTTGATACCAGATTTGTATTTTACAAAAATACATAACCTGATATTATGTAAAAATTAGTAAAACAAATACGAGAAAATCACATTTTTTTTAAAGAAATGATTTTAGAATTTTTTTTTTACTATAACTCTCTCTCTCTCACACATAAAATTCATGTCCTACATGAATAGTAGGATGTGAATTATATTTCACACTAATTGTTTATATAGTGAATAGTAAGAAGAAGAAGAAGAAGAAGAAGAAGAAAAGAGGCTCACCTGGCTGAAGGGGTCGTTGCTGCTATGATGAGGTGGTTTGGTTGGTGGCTTAGGGAGTGTTGGCTAAGGTGATGGTGGCCGGAGTTGGCTATAACAGTTGATGGTTGGCAGAGGAAGAAAGAAGAAGAAGAAAACCTCTAGGGGGAGAAAGAGAAGAGGAGGAAAAGGAGAGAGAAAGTCACAGTGGCTGATTTGCCACTGGAGAGGAGCTGGGTTAATGGAAATGATAGTGGTAAAGCCAGTGCTGGTGGTGGTGGTGGTTGAAGGTTACGGTGGAGAGAGAAAGAAAGAAGAAAATTAGCAGAAACCAGTAGAAAAATTAGATTTTTGGTTGACTTTTGACTCGATTTTCTTCTCCCTCAGGCCATGAAATCCGCCTTTATTTATAGGTAGTGGAAGAGGATAATATTATCTACATTGAAAAAAAATTTCAGACCTTGATTCAGTTGGGAAGGATCCCAACCGTTGGCTGAAAGTAGGTATCATAAGTTGCAAATATGCAGACAAAAACTGATTGAGTTAGCCCTTTTAGGTTGTCATCAGAGATGATTTATTGTCATTTAGCCTAAACTGATCACATGGTGTTGTAGAAAAAGTGCAGAGGATCATTTTCATATAAGATTTGTCAAATTAGGTGGACATTAGGTACATTAAATATAGCTGCAAAGTAGGTAATCTGATTAGCTTTTTCAGAGAAAAATAAGAAGATAATGAATAGTGCCGATTTCTGTTTTGGTCAAAGTTCATTTCAGTTCTTCCTCTTTCAATTGCTTTTAATTGAAACCTATTTGACCATAAAATCTTTTTATTTAATGCAATTTAGCTCATAATTTCAATCAATTAACTTAGTAAAAATCAAATGTGGTCTCTTAAAATTTCAATATTCTCAATTAAGCTCAAATTAAGCTCCTAAACTTAATTTTTTCACTAATTAAGCCCCAAATAAAATTAATTTGACCTATTTAAAGTATAATTAAGTCTTTGCACTTAATTAAATCCTTTAATTGGGCCCAAATTAATTCTTAAATATAATTGAAATTTGATTTGGCCTATGATTAAATCAAATTGGCGTATTTAAAATTTAATTATGTTATTGGACTTAATTTTTATGCAAATTTATCCAATAATTATTTAATTTAACCTTGAATTTGTATTTTGTTTTTCTTTTTTGGGCATAATGGGGATCAATTAGGTCTTGAATTTCCTCTAAAAATTATAACTTGATTTTCTAGCCTACTTTCTCCATATTGCCAGCTTTTTCTTTACAATTTTCAAATCTATCAACAAGTAAAAGAGTTACAAAATTTGATTTTAACTCATCTAAATTGAGACTTTAACAAACTATATATGGAAATAAATTCACATCGGCTCCAAGATCAAAACTCTTTTAATTTTATATTCTCTAATAAAATAAAAAATTATAGGACAACTAGGGTCTTTATATTTCAAAGCATTATTATTTTGAAGAATAACACTTGTTCGGCTAAAAAGACTTTCTTTTTTACATTTAGCTTTCTCTTCATAGTATATAAATCTTTTAAAAATTTATTATAAAAAGGAATCTGCTTAATAACATCCAACAAAGATATCTTGATCTTTACCTATTTGAAAGTTTCAAAGATTTTAGAGTTATGATTGACTTTTCTTTGTTTGGTCATGACATGAGGAAATATAAATGGTGGCAGGGAATCAATCTTTTTTTTTTGTAATTTTTAGATTTAACCCCTTCCTTACTCCTCAGAGATTGACTCATCATTTTTCTCACAACGTTCAAGAGTGAGTTTTTTTAATAGCTTTACCACTGCGAAGAGTAGTGAATGATTTGACTTGATCCATATGTTGGCTTTCAGATCTACTTGCATTTGCATTGTATTGCCCCTTGGAATTTTGTTGTGGTTGAGATGAAAACTTACCTTTCTCTTGGTGAGAGCATATGTCAATTTTGCAAAAGTATCTTTAAAATATGTCATGTTTTGAGTATGTTGAGTATTGATTATCTCTTGCTTTTCAATGAATGCATATAATGTTTCCTCAAGATTTCTTTTAGGAGGTAGAGCATAAGGAGGTGCATATCCATTAGAATTTTAGAAATTATGGTGTGCTTGACATGGTGGTTATGAAGTTTCTACATTGTTATTATCACTCTTCTAACTGAAATTTAGGTAATTTCTCCAACTAGGGTTGTATGTTTGCGAGTATAGGTTGTGGTTGGGCCTTTAAAAATTGTTTAAAGCATGAACTTGTTCATGGAGACATTCCTTAAAAGAAGGTAAAGTTGGACAGTTATTGGTTGAGTATTCATTTGTTTCATATATTTGACATATAATATTTTCAATATATTTTAATTGACCACTCTTTTTCAATTCTAGTTTCTTAACTTTTCTAGCTAAAGATGCAAACTTGACTTGGAGGTTATGATCTTCTCTAAGGTTATATATACCTCCAGTAGATGTATGAGGTTGAATTTTACTCGATGCCTCATAAGTACCCGTGGTGTCTTAATTTTGAGCATTTTTAGTCAACAAATCTAAGTACTCCATTGCTTCATTAGGATCTTTGTCTTTAAAAGTTCTATTGCATATCAATTCAACCATTTGTCTATTTCTAGGTGTTAACTCTTCATAAAAATATGCAAGCAATCTCCATGTTTCAAAACCATGATGAGGGCAAGTATTAAGTAAGTCTCGATACCTATCCCAACATTGGTAAAATGTTTCTCCTGTTTTTTGAGTGAAATAGTGATTTGTCTTTTGAAAGAGTTTGTTCTGTAAGATGAGAAAAACTTCTTTAAAAACTGTTGTTGCATTTTGACCGACCAAAAGATTGATGTCTTCTTCTAAGCGCAGGAGTGTCGAAGTAATAAATAACTCGGTAAGACCGGGGTCGAACCATAAGGAGGTTAATTGTATATATTATAGACAACAATAATATAATAACAGCAATAATAACAATAATAACACTAAATATTAATACTAATAATAATAGTAGTTGTAATAGTAATAGTATAATAGTAGTAGTAGTAGTAGTAGTAGTAGTAGTAGTAGTAGTAGTAGTAATACCAATAATAAAGGAGGAGAAGAAGAAAAAGTTGATGAAAACTTTGAGATGAAAAATTAACGTAAGGATTAAACAATGATAACAACAAATGTCAAGGTTAGAGGATCCACTAATGGTATGTCAAACAAGTATAGTATAAACTTTTATTATTCAATTGGAAACCACATACAAAGGAGGTTTCAATCAGATTATAAATTGTTAACATGATTACATTAGTTATCTTATTTGATTAATGTTAATACTTGTAAATCTCGTCAGATATTCATGATCATAACTTATGTTAACAACAAATCAAGTTCCTTTCATAGCTCAAGTATCGGTTATACCATACAGTATGAACTATAAGAGTGTCAAGCATTTGTTGTACCAAGTGTTATACAACATAAATCTAGATTAGTCATTTAATAAGTAAAGTATTAAAGAGTGAACAAGATAACAAATACAAAACATGTTAGTATTAAACATTAAAGTCTATATTAAATTTACATCATACTTATTCTTACACCATTAGTGTAACCTTTTCAGCTTAACATAATAAACTTAACTAGGCATATTGAAAGAAAGAAAAATAAATAAACAAAATAAGAACATAAATAAGATAAAAGTTAACTAAGTAAATGAAAGAAAATGAAAGGCATAAACTTAATATTAATGAAAGTAAAGCATGAACATTACAAAAAATACAAAGAGAGAAAGCAAGAGCATGATTTTGATCTGAAAACTAAGATGCCTAAATGCATGACAAATTCCTCCTTTTATAGGACAAAATTGAAAACTATTGATTTGATGACTAATTGATAAGTGGGTGACCAAGTCTTGTTTACCCAAAACATCATTGATAACATCAAAATTAAAACTACTTGAAAACATGAAAATTGTAGGAAATTATCTCAAATTTCTTGTGTAAAAATCAGAGGTCATTTGGACTTTTAGAACTCCAAATATGGTCCAAACACTAAAGAGTGCTCAGACTGAAGGACATATTTAGACTTCTTTGTTATTGCTATAATTTGGACTTGAAAATGATCTTTTTAAGTCTTGGGCTCCTATAAAGTTGTAGACCTATATCTTACCTTTCCATCCATATAAAATAAACCTAAATATGAGATCTGCAGCTTTAGATACGACCTAATTACCAAATAGTGTTTCAGTTTGGACTACATTAATATCTCTTTTTTAAGTTTGGACTACATTAATATCTCTTTTTTAAGTTTGGACTTCTCTTTGTCCTTTCAATTCCAGTTTTTAAATTCATCAATAAATCCTTTTAGTTATGTGATAGGCCTGTATTTAAAATAAACATTTATCATAAATTAAAGGTATCTTATATTAGTAGATATGTTATTATAAAACATGTTTTAATTAAAGAGTTATTAATACTTCAAGTATAAAATGATGATATAAAACCTTGATAGAGAGTGCACTTTTAAGTACTAATCACATTTCATCCCAAACACAAATGAATCCTAGTCTTAAATTTTATAGCCATGTTTTAGCTTTATCTTTTAATAAAAAAGGAAAAAGTTTTAATCTGACAGTGTTTATGTTACAATTTAAGTCATTATAGGTGTTATAGACCTCTTTAAATTCCCTTAAATGCAAATATGAATTTACTAAATCTAAACCATGAAAAGAAGGTAAAAGTTGAATAATATCTAGCTTAAAATTAAAATGAGAAGCATTAGGAGGAAAAACTATGCATGACGGTGTACTTGTTCTTGTGAGATTCATGTGGTCTCTAAGTGTTCTAACACGGTTATTCTCATTATTTTTATTATAAAGTGATTGATTATCTTCTTCAGTTATATTTTTTAAAAATGATGAGGATACCCTACAAACTCTACCACTTAGTATACATGACCACACTCTTATAGACGTGTAAGAATAGAATAAAAGAAAGAAAAAAACAAAAAAAAACAAAGTTATATATAAGAAAAATGAAAAGTGAAAATAAAATAAATACTATATTTTGTACAAGAACTTACCTCCCACGCAACGACACCAAAAACTTAACACGACCAAAAGATTGATGTCTTCTTCTAAGTGCAGGAGTGTCGAAGTAATAACTTAGCAAAACTGAGGTTGAACCATATGAAGGTTAATTGTATAAATTATAGATAATAATAATATAATAACAATAATAACAATAACACCAACACCAACACCACCACCACCACCACCAACAACAACAACAATAATACTAGTAGTAGTAGTACTAAAAAAGAAGAAGAATAAGAAGAATAAGAAGTTGATGAGAACTTTGAGATAAAAGATTAATATAAGAATTAAATAATGATAACAACAAATGTTAAGGTTAGAGGATCCACTAATGGTATATCAAACAAGTATAGTATAAACTCTTATTATTCAATTGAAAACCACACACAAATGAGGTTCCGATCTGATTATAGATTGTTAACATGATTACATTAGTCATCTTCTTTGATTAATGCTAATACTTGTAAATCTCGTCAAACATTCATGATTATAACTTATGTTAACAACAAATCAAGTTTCTTTCATAGCTCAGGTGTCGGTTATACCATATAGTATGGGTTATGAAAGTGCCAAGCATTTGTTGTACCAAGTGTTATACAACATAAATCAAGATTAGTCATTTAATAAGCAAAGTATTAAAGAATAAATAAGATAACAAATACAAAACATGTTAGTATCAAATATTAAAGTCCATATTAAGTTTACACTATACTATACTTATTCTTACACCATTAGTGTAACCTTTTCACTTTGACATAATAAACTTAAGTAAACATAATGAAAGAAAGAAAAATAAATAAACAAAATAAGAACATAGAGTATGGGTTATGAGAGTGCCAAATATTTGTTATTTTTTTAGTTATTTTATTTTATTCAATTAATGCTAATACTTATAAATCTTGTTAGACATTCATGATTATAACTTATATTAATAACAACTCAAGTTCTTTTCATAGCTCAGGTCTTGGTTATACCATATAGTACTAAGTGTTATACAATATGAATCTAGATTAACCATTTAACAAGTAAAGTATTAAAAGTGAACAAAATATCAAATACAAAACATGTTAGTATCAAACATTAAGATCTGTGTTAAGTTTACACTATACTTATTCTTACACCATTAATGTAACTTTTTCTCTTTAACATAATAAACTTAACTAAACATAATAAAAAAAGAAAATAAATAAAATAAGAATATAAATAAAATAAAAGTTAACTGAGTAAAGAAAAGAAAATGAAAGGCATAAACTTGATATTAATGAAAGCAAAATTTAAGCATTACAAAAATACAAAAAAAAAAGAAGCAAGAGCATGATTTTGATTTGGAAACTAAGATGTCTAAATGCATGGTAAATATCTTCTTTTATAAGATAAAATTAAGAACTATTGATTTGATAACTACTTGATGAGTGGGTGACCACTAACTCTTGACTTGGTGACAATCCTTATCTTATCTTGTCTATCCAAAATATCATTGATAACGTTAAAATTGAAACCACTTAAACATGAAAGTTGTAGAAAATTATTTCAGCTTTCTAGGAAAAAAATAGATATCATTTGGACTTCTAAAACTTTAGATATGGGTCAAACACTGAATAATATTCAGGCTGCATGACAGATTCAGACTTCTTTGTTGTTACTACAATTTGAACTTAAAAATGATTTTTTTCTAAATTTTAGACTCCATATAAAAATTGTAGGTTATTTCTCACCTTTTCATTTATATAAACTAGACCTAAATTCAAGATCTACAACTCTAGATATGATCTAATTACCAAATAGTATTATAGTTTGGATTGCACTAACATCTTTTTTTTAAATTTAGCCATCTCTTTGTCCTTTCAATTTCAGTTCTTAAATTCATCAATCATTCATTTCATTTATGCAATAAACCTGTATTTAAAATAAATATTTACCATAAATTAAAGACATTTTATATTATTATAAATGTTATTATAAAACAAGTTTTAGTTAATGAATTATTAATATTTCAAGTGTAAAATAATAATATAAAATTTTAATAAAAATATATTTTTAATTAACTAACATGTTACAATGAAACATGGTCAACATTTCAACGGAATAATACTTTTTTTTTGATTTACGTGGGGTGTCCGGGCCAGCTTACACGCACCACGACTAATCCCCACGACCCACTGAATGCCCTGCAAACCCAGTAGGCATGTAAGGCACCGCGGAGGTGACAGGCATGCATGCCAGGGCTCGAACCCAGGTGCAGTGGAAGGAGACAAGCCCCTTCCACCGCTAGGCCAAGCCCTAGACAAGCCCCTTCAACGGAATAATACTTGATTTGTCATGTCATGTAATTCAAGGCTAATTTCTTGATTGATTTTAGCATAAATGACAAGTAAATATTCCTTTATTTATTTTAAAATAAAGAAAATAAGATATATTGTTTATATAAAAAAACTAAACCATTCACATGTCAATTATTTAAAAATAATAATTTTTTTAAACAAACTAGTGAAGAAAGTTAAAATCAACTATTAATTAAAAGATTATTGGTTACGACTCACATTAAAAAATAATTTTTTTAAATAACTATAATAGATTAATATGAATATATACAACTACTAAAAGGATATAAGGATATGTAGTATATATTATACTAGAATTAAGATTATATAGTCCTATACGAAGGATTATGATTTTATAATAACATTATAAATATGATATTCAATAATTGAAAATGATTTTTAAACAAATAACATTATTTATTCACAATTTTTTGTTATTTTTATTTATTTCTTTATAGTTTTTATTAACCATGCTTTTCTTTTATTTTTTTTCTTTAAAATTTTTCTAGTTTGTAGTTTTTGCATTGCCCCTCTCTTATTTAAAACTTATTAAAGACAAGTTTATAAATTTATATTCTGTTTGATTAGAAAAAAGAAAAGAAGCTGTCACTCTCCAGTCTCCAGTTAAAAAAAGAAATTGGCGACCAAAAATGTTCTCAGAATTCCGAAACGCAACTGATAAGGCAAGAAAGCTTGCAATAGAACACAAAAATTGCCTACTACCTTTCATTCCCTGTTTCAGAAACCTCATAAACATGGTAGAGCAGCAGAATTCATCTTCTAAAGTTCAAGCTTCATATGAGCTCTGCAGAAAGACATTTACACCCTCGGGGGCACCTCCTTCTTCTAGTGCCATCCAGAAACTCTGCTCTCTTTTGGGTATTTCTCTTTTTCTTCCTGTTTAGTTGACTTCTGAAGTGGGTTTTGTGAATTTGTTTTGAAGCTGAACGTGAAAAGGTGAAGCCTTGTACAATATGTTTTCTTCTTTATTAGTTATCCCTTAATCTTTATTTGGAATTAGAAAAATCTAACAAATTTATGGCGTCATGATATAAGGATGAAAGTATGAAATGGCAAACAGTAGCAATAGAATTGGAGGAGCCAATACATTATTTTTGCTGTTTGTCACGTCAATATATTGATTCCCAAATTTCCATTATAATCAGAGGAACGAATTGTGATTCATTATTTAGATTATTACAAAATCTCCTCGCCTGTTGTGCAGACACATTTGGCCCTGCTGATGTAGGGCTTAAAGAGGAAAATCGAGATGATCGAGGGTATGGCATGCTTGGACTTAATCGTTTGAGTAGCGTTGCTCGATGGGCTCAACCAATAACATATGTAGATGTTTATGGATGTGATAGTTTTACTGTGAGCTCTACCTCTTCTCTCTCGATTAGATGTTTATGGATGTGATAGTTTTAGTGTGAGCTCTACCTCTTCTCTCTCGATTAGAATTTGTTCTTGTTGGGATAGCTGTGTGCTTCGTTGTTTTTCATTTAGGTTATATATATATATATATATATATATATCAATTCCTTGGCAAAATTTGGTAATTATAGTCAAATTAATTTAGGAACATTTAAGTTCTTATAATTGCTTCCTGGCATGTGTTTGTGCTTGCCGATTATCAAAATATTAATGCAGATGTTCTCCTTAATATTGTTTTAGCCCGCATTTTTATTTTAATTATATATTCTGGATTTTAGATCTGAAAGCTGGAAGGAAGTACAGATCAATGTTTAAAGTTTTTGACATGATGATTCCTTGTACGCAGATGTGTATATTCTGCTTTCCTACTTCTTCTGTTATTCCACTCCATGACCATCCTAGCATGACTGTTTTCAGCAAAGTTCTATATGGTTCATTGCATGTCAAAGCTTATGATTGGGTTGAGCCTGCGTGTTACCCAAAAAGCAAGGGGCCCGGTTATCCTGCAGGTTTGCCTTTTGAGAACCTTTTTATCATCTGCCCTGACAGTTTTAGAACTCACAAACTAACATTTAATTTTTTTTTCTTGATTATTCCATAGCCTTCCTCCACTAACTATCAAGAATTGGAATAGTTTGTGCGGTTAAATGGTCTTCAATTCCAAATCATCAACAGTTATTGGAGTACTTTTTTCTTATAACTCTTAGTTTAGGTCCAGTTTTAATCAATAACTTTACATCATGAAAGCATGATCAAATAGAAATGAAAATCCGTGGATTCAAATGCGTTTTCTGTTAGTTGTCCCCTCAATTTATGGAACATACGTAGAAGTTCCTCTATTTCCTTTTATAACCTTTGATTGAAACCTTTTGATCTTTTAACCCTATAATATGACCTCAATTTCTCCTGATTTAGATAGAACATTATCTATCATGCATCACCAAAACGTGCTCAGATATGTTCATGGTGGTTGAGTTAGCGTTTAACCAAACGCTGAGCAGACTAGTAATGAAATTGTTGGCCCAGCTATATAGAGTATTCTCACTTTTTCCATGCTCATAATACAGACAGTTTTTTATGCAAAACTATCTATTTTTCAGACACAACATGCCTTATTATGTGTATTTGTATGCGTGCATATATGTAAATATGTATGAATGCATGCATATGTGAATCAATGTGTGTATGTATCTATGAGCATATGTGTGTACTAAGAATTTCTTGGTATAAGTTTGTTGGAGAAACCCACTGATGATGTCACTGATAAGACGGTTGGCCTGTTTGCTAGAATATTCTAGTTTTCCCTTTGAAGCAGTCCCTTTATCAGCTAAATTATATGCCATCTTTTAGCTGTGTTTGGAATTGAAGCTGGTCTGCTGGATTATACTTTCAAATTCAAACCAATTATGAACTACCCACCAAATATATTTAGGCCTTTTAAAATTGCATGATCATGACTTTGATTATGGGACTGACTGAACATTGTGGACTACTGTCCCTGCAGTTGTAGCATTCACTAAAATTTGATGGTAGCCATGCCTTATGCTGTTGTCTGGTTTGTTTTGCTTTAGTTTTGTATAAAAAGAGTAAAATAGGTGTCAGTGGCTATAGTGTCTCTATTTTATGGGTTTCAGTGTTCGAATTGAATATATATAGGTGCAGACTAATGGATGCGTATCTTTGGCAGTAAGGTTGGCAAAGTTGACAGTGGATAAAACTTTAACAGCTCCATGTGAGACGTCAGTATTGTACCCAAAACGTGGTGGGAATCTACATTGTTTCACTGCAGTCACCCCTTGTGCTGTGTTTGACATTCTTACACCTCCATACAGAGAAGATGCAGGCAGAAAATGTACTTATTACCATGACTATCCTTTTTCCACCTTCTGTAAGTAACCTTTACTTGTTTTCATTATTATCATTACTATCATCCTTGCTTTTTCTTTTTTGTCCCTTGCTACTCTGCTATTCTTGTTGCATATATAAGTTGAAGCATGTAACATTCATATTGAATACATGTTTAACCATGCAACAAAGCTGAATAACTTTTTAACACATTGCAGCTAGAGGAAATGGAGCTGAGATAGATGATGAAAACATAGATGACCTTGCATGGCTTGCAGAGATAGATACACCTGATGATCTTTATATGCGTCAAGGAGCTTACACAGGACCCGTTGTTCAGGTTTAACTCTCATCATGTTTGATCAATATACATTATCTGTAATTCTCTTCTCATTTCTGTTTTATATCTCGACCCAGTATCATGTAATTGCTGAGTCTAAGTGCAATGTCCAAACTGGAGAGGCGATAGAAATGCTAAAGTTCGAGCTTAATAGATAATTATCTTAATTCCATAGATGAGGATCTGTTTCTGTTCTCTCCTTTTCAAGTGCTGCAAACGAGGTGCTTGAACCAATCATTTCATGTAAAGCACTATCTTAAATGTTGATGAAAGGAAGCCCGGAAAACGGATATGATTAGCTGGTAGATGGCATTTTCTGGCATGACATCTTGCCGAAAACTCTCCCTCTTTTGAACCGCCTATTGGTCAATTTTATCAGCATTCTGGTGGTTGGTTTGCCAACATTCTATTGATAGTGTGATATTCAGTACATCCAATAAAAGAAAAAATCGTCTGAACACTACAGAATGTATAAAAAACTATTTTGAAATAAAAATCTCATCCCAGAAAGAATAATAATAAAAATAATGAACTTTTGCTCGGAGGGTGCTGCTGGTATATTATGATTTATCGGAGAAGGTGCTGTACGGTTGTTTGGCGAGGCCAAACTTTCCATCCTGTGTTGGATCACATCTTCGGAAAGAAATCTCCCAACATCTCCAGAAAATGGAGAGAGAGGACAGCTACACATGGTTTTCACTTTCTTAAAAACAAAAGGGGTCTAACTTGATGCGAACGAGCAAAAATTCTAAAAATCTGTATGCAAGAAAAAATAACTTTAAAAGGCTTAAATTATATTATAACAAAGAACTCAACACAATAATTAAAGGCATTGAAGTTATTTGATAAAAAAAAATAAAATCTTATAAGTATAATGAATTACGAAGGAAGACTATGAAGAATGCCACAAAGGCAAGATCTTTGATAAGTCCAAAATAGATTTAATGAAAACCTTAAAGCATAAGCAACTTTTTACACCCAATACAAGTTAAATAATGCTATTTATAAAAGTTAAAAACATCTTAAATAAGACTGATAAAATAATAAAATAGTATTTTTTTTTGTTGAATTCTAAAAGCTTGACTTGCTATAAATATTCTAAGAATATGTTTGGTACTACGGTAGCTATTTTGGTTGTGATTTGAAAAAAAATTGATTTATAAAAAGTATTTTCAGTTGAAGTTGGTTAAGAAAAATATATATTTAGTAAAAACTATGATTAAAATTAATATTAAACAAAAAATAGTTTAAAATGTTTGGTTAAGAATGCTTTTGAAATTGAGGTTATAAAATAATTTTAAAAAATATATTAATATTGATAATTTTTAATTTAAACATTGTAAATTTAATTATTGCTAGTACATCATGAAATAAATAATACTTTATATAAAATATTTTTTTTATTATTCCATTAAACTATTTACAATTACATCACATATTAAATACATCTAATTAGGACTACAATTTTCTTAACTTCTTAAGAGCACAACAACATTAGATAAAATATAATTAAGAATAAAATTAGAATTGTGATCAAATTTTATAAATGCTATGTTATCAAATGATTTTCGTCTAATTTATTTAGTATCATTGAATAATATTTAGCACTAGTTTTACTAATAAAACACAATTAAAAATAAAAAATATTTTTTATTTTACTAGATTAGACATGGTTCAATGTATTTTTAGCTTTGGACTGAATCTGGTTCGGCCAGAACAATAAAGAATTCTTTACTATTCACATAAACAGTGAAAGCTCGCTTCATTACTCACATAAATAGTATAATCATGCTCCATTGTTCACTAATTCCTCTATGCAAGAAGTAGTAAAATTGTGCTTCTAGAAAACCTGCGACACAATCATATTTTCTAATAGGTCCTACCAATATAAACTTGTGTTTTTTATTTAACCAAGTAACAATATTGGTTCACCCGTAGCCACATTACCAAACAACCACTAAATAAGCTCATCGAGTGCCTTTTTAATCTTTCTTATAACTAGCTAAATTAGCATCTCTAATTGATCATTTGATGATGCTTGATGATTCTCATTACCCCCTCCTCAAAGGATATGATCTTAAATATTTATCTATATCAAATAAAGAAAGATCATAAACATTATGAGTAGAACTAACATCATTCTCACTTGAAAAGATCCATTTTATATGTATTGTCATTGATTTGCTCAAGAACTTAAAATAAACCATCTCCTTTAGGCTGTAACTTAGATCTTATATGGACTAGAAATTTTGTCTTTATCATATACACCCAAACCCAATAAACTAGTTAAGAAATAACACATCTACAATCTTTGTTAGCTTTAGATGCTTATTATTCATTCTTTTTTTCTTTATATGTTATCAAACACTCTCATGAAGTGTTGTCATCATCTCTTATTTCCTATTATAATTAAGATTACTTTCATCAACTAGTAAATGAATAAAATCCAAAGAGGTTAGTAGATTAAAACTATAAACAACCTTAAATGGTAAATGATGAATAGTAAAATACATGCTTCTATTGCATACAAATTCAATAAATGACAAACAAACCTCTAATTTTTTTTAAGATTCTTTTGAATGAAAATAAAAAAAATAAAGTAGTTAAAGTTCTATTTACCATTTTCATTTGACTTCATTTATGGATGACTCATAGTAAAAAATAATAACTTAGTTCTGAATTTTCTCCACAAAACCTTTCAAAAGTAGCTAAAAAATTTAATATCACATTAAAAAAATAGTACGTATATAAACACCATAAAGTCATACTATTTCTTTAAAGAACAAATCAATAATATTGGTTGTATCATTATTTTTATAACTTGATATGAAATGTACCATCTTATAAAACTTATCTACAACTATAAAAATAGAATCCTTTAACCCTTTTAACCTAGGGAAATCTAAGGAAATATCTATTTAAGGTTTCTTAGGTACATGTTAATGAGTATATAAATCATATGGTAAGACCTTAGATTTAGCTTGTTTATATGAAATGCATTAATCACACACATTTTGCACATCATATTTCTTTCTAGGCCAATAAAAATGTTTACACAAAACATCTAAAGTCTTCTTAACACCAAAATATCTTATTAAACCACCTTTATAATCTTTATAAACAATCAATTCAAGCATAAAACTATCAGACATATAATTTATTCTCTTTAAATAAATAACCATCAAATCTATAAAATTATTAATATATCGATGTTTCACAGGCATCATACACATTAGCAAAACCATTATCATAAGTATATAAATTTTTCACATAATCAAATTCCAATAATTCCACATTTAAAGTAGAAAGAAAAACATACCTCCTGAATAGTGCATTAACCACCACGTATCCTTACCTTATTTGTACTTAATCAAACATGAAAAAGTCTTAATAAATTCAATCCATTTGACATGCGTTATATTGTACTTTTAAATGCTTTAATGACACGTGATTTGAATGAATGAAAAAGTCTTTCAACCATAAATAATGATGTCAAGTCTCCAAAGTCCTCACTAATACATAAAGCTTATTTTTGTAAATTAGGTAATTCAATGTGGCTTTATTAAATTTTTTGCTAAAATAGACAATTGAATGCTTCTTTTATGATAAAACAACTCAAATTTCTATTCCTGAGGCATTAAACACAATCTTAAAAGCTTTATAAAAGTCAAGTTATGCTAATAAATGTGTTGAACTTAGCTTTTTTTTTTTAAGAAGATTGAATGCATTATCTTGTTCAATACCTTATTTAAAGGTAACTAACTTTTTGATAATTTCATCAACTGGTGTGGCTAATGTGTTAAAATCCTTAATAAATTTTCTATAAAACTAGCAAAACCACGAAAACTTATTACCCTAGTCATTCACTTAGGTGTTGACCATTCTCGGATAACTTTTACATTTTTCTCATCTATTTCAATACTTTCTGCACTAATAACATTATAAAAAATACAACTTTTTCAATGCAAAAAGTACATTTTTTTTTCAAATTAGCATATAATGTTTCTTTCTAGAAAAACATTAAGAATAAAATGCAAATGCTTAACATGTTTATCCAAACTTTTGCTATAAACTAAGATATCATCAAAATACATAACAATGAAAATGCCAATAAATGCATGCAAATCATGATTCATCAATCTCATAAAGGTATAGTAGTAAGATTAAACAACATGACTAATCTTATAAAATCCATATTTAGTCTTAAAAATAGTTTTTCATTCATTGCCTTCTTTCATCTTTATATGATGATATCCACTTTTTAAATCAATGTTAGTAAAAATTCAAAAACCATTCAATTCATCTAATATATCATCTAGCTTAGGAATGACATGTCTATATTTCATTGTAATGTTATTGATAGCATGGAAATCAATACACATCCTCCAAGTTCCATCCTTTATAAGCACAAGTAACACTAGAACAACATATGGACGCATGTTTTCCCTTATGTACCCTTTAAACATTAACTTCTCAACTTGCCTTTAAAGTTCCTTTGTCTTATCAAGATTAGTTTGATAGGCTAGTTGGTTAGAAATCACATTTTCAAGTACAAAATTGACTTGATGTTTAATTTCCCTTGTCAATGGCAAACCACCAGGAATCTCATTGAGAAACACGTCTTTGAATTCCTATAATAAGAAAACAATAACATTAGAAATAGAAGGATCAAGTTTATTAGTATTAAAATACGTCTGTTTCTATAAAACTATAAATATAGGTTGGTTAGTGATTAGTACTCAAAAGTGTATTTTTATCATGATTTTATATCATCATTTTCCACTTAAAATATTAATAACTCCTTAACTAAAGTACGTTTTATAATAATCTATCTAATAATATAAGATACCTTTAATTTATGGTAAATGTTCATTTTAAATGCAGGCCTATCATATAAATGAAAGGATTGATTGATGATTTTAAGAACTTCAATTGCAAAGGCAAAGAGATGATCAAAATTAGAAAAGAGATGTCGGTGCAATCCAAACCGGAACACTGTTTGGTAATTGGGTCATATCTGGAGCTATAAATCTCAGATTTAGGTCTACTTTATATGGATGGAAAGGTAAGACATAGGCCTACAACTTTTATATAGAGCCCAAGATCTAAAAAGGTCATTTTCAAGTCCAAATTATTGCAACAATAAAGAAGCTCGAATCTGTCCTCCAGCCCGTGTACTGTTTCGTATTTTGGCCATATCTAGAGTTCTAGAAGTCGAAATGAGCTGAATGTTTTACACAAGAAAGATGAGACAATTGCCTAGAACTTTCATGTTTTTAAGTGGCTCTAAGTTTGACGTCTTCAATGACGTTTTGGGCAGCCAAGAGAAGATAAGGATTGTCATCAAGTCAAGGGTTGACCATCTACTCATCAATTAGTTATCAAATTAATAGTTCCCAATTTTGACCTATAAAAGGAGGCATTTGCCATGCATTTAGGCATCTTTGTGTCCAGATCAAGATCATGCTCTTGTTTTCTCTCTTTGTATTCTTTATGCTTTGTTTTCATTAATTTCAAGTTTATGCCTTTCATTTCCTTTCCTTTGCTTTGTTAATTCTTATCTTATTTATGTTCTTATTTTGTTTATCTATTTTTCTTTCTTTCATTATGTCTAGCTAAGTTAATTATGTCAAGGTGAAAAGGTTACACTAATGGTGTAAGAATAAGTATAGTATAAACTTAATATGGACTTTAATATTTGATACTAACATGTTTTATATTTGTTATATTGTTCACTCTTTAATACTTTGCTTGTTAAATGATTAATCTTGATTTATGTTGTATAACAATTGGTACAACAAATGCATGACACTTTCATAGCCCATACTATATGGTATAACCGACACCTAAGCTATGAAAGGAACTTGATTTGTTGTTAACATAAGTTATAATCATGAATGCTTGATGAAATTTACAAGTATTAACATTAATTGAATAAAATGACTAATGTATTCATGTTAACAATCTATAATCTGATTGGAACCTCCTTTATGTGTGGTTTCTAATTGAACAATAAGAGTTTATACTATTCTTGTTTGACATACCATTAGTGGAATCTTTAACCTTGATATTTGTTATTATCATTGTTAATCCTCAGTTTAATATCTCATCATCATCATCATCATCATCTTCTTCTCTTTCTTTATTACTACTACTACTACTACTACTACTACTACCACTACCACTACTATTATTATTATTGTTGTTGTTATTGTTGTTGTTATTGTTGTTATTGTTATTATTGTATTGTTGTTATTTATAATTTGTACAATATCCTCCCTATGGTTCGACCCCGGTCTTGTCGGGTTATTTATTACTTCGACACTCCTGCACTTGGGAGAAGACATCAATCTTTTTGTCTAGTTTTTGTATAAATTATAATATTTATTTTATTTTTTCTTTTCACTTTTCTTGTATATAACTTTGTTTCTTTTTTTCTAGTTTCTTCTTCTTTTGTTTTCCTTTTCCATTTATTCTATTCCTACACGTGCATGAGAGTGTGGTCACATACATCAAGTGGTAGACTTTGTAGGGTATCCTCATCGTTTTCAGAAAATATGGCTGAAGAAGATAATCAATCACTTCATAATGAGAATAACCATGCTAGAACACTTAGAGACCATATGAATCTAACAAGAACAAGTGCACCATCATGCATAGTTTTTCCTCCTGATGCATCTCATTTTAATTTTAAGCCAGACATTATTAAACTTTTACCTTCTTTTCATGGTTTAGAATTGGAAAATCCATACTTGTATTTAAGGGAATTTGAGGAGGTCTGCAACACATATAATAATGTAAATTGTAGCATGAACACCATCAAATTAAAACTTTTTCCTTTTTCATTAAAAGATAAAGCTAAAACATGGCTACAAAATTTGAGACCAGGATCCATTCGTGCTTGGGATGAAATGCAACAACAGTTTTTAAAGAAGTTTTTCCCATCTCATAGAACAAACTCTTTCAAAAGACAAATCACCACTTTCACTCAAAAACCAGGAGAAACATTTTACCAATGTTGGGATAGGTATCGAGACTTACTTAGTACTTGTCCTCATCATGGTTTTGAAACATGGAGATTGGTTTCACATTTTTATGAA
>SRLM01001188.1:16959-71831 GCA_015708895.1 Populus ilicifolia | reverse complement strand
AAAAAAAATGATAATAATAAAAATGTAGATAAGTTTGGTTTCGTAGCCTCCATAACCTAAGCAATTAAGCCCGAAGGGGTGTTTTAACACCTAATACCCTAAAGTCAACTGACTTAGGAGTTATTGACCTAACACTTGTTACATGGGTTGAGGAGAAAAGCTTAAGGGAATCAAACATTGCACTATCTACATATTAATATCTGCGACCCGAGTTACTAAGCTCGTAGGGGTGTCTTAACACCTAATGCCCTAAGACCAACTGGTCTTGGAGTAATTAGCTGAAAGCTCGTTACATGGGTTAAAGATGCATGGTGTTTTAAATTATATGTATATATATTAAAAAAAAGAAAAAAAAGATAAAAATAATAATCCCAGCCCAAGAAAGTTAACCTTAAACATTAGAACACAAATTTTGTTTTCTTCCAAGAAAAGCCCTATAATTATGTGTTGATGCAATGAGCACAAAAGAAAGGCTTTTGAATATCTTGTTAAGAGGTATTGAGCAGGTATATAAATATAACAAGAGTTTGTTTATCTAGATAGAGTAATGGAAGTTAAATGATGAATACCTTGCTTTGTGGAATTTGCAAATTGTCTTTCTATGTTAACGCTTTGATTACTAAGGACTAGTAATAAGCTAGTTGGGGGGTGTGATTAGTACTCAAAAGTGCATTTTTATCATGATTTTATATCATTATTTTCCACTTAAAGTATCAATAACTCCTTAACTAAAGTACGTTTTATAATAATCTATCTAATAATATAAGATACCTTTAATTTATTATAAATGTGCATTTTAAATTCAGGCCTATCATATAAATGAAAGGATTGATTGATGATTTTAAGAACTTCAATTGCAAAGGCAAAGAGATGATCAAACGTAGAAAAAAGATGTCGGTGCAATCCAAACCGGAACACTGTTCGGTAATTGGGTCATATCTGAAACTATAGATCTCAGATTTAGGTCTACTTTATATGGATGGAAAGGTAAGACATAGGCCTACAACTTTCATATGGAGCCCAAGATCTCAAAAGGCCATTTTCAAGTCCAAATTATTGCAACAACAAAGAAGCTCGAATCTGTCCTCCAGCCTGTGCACTGTTCCGTATTTTGGCCATATCTAGAGTTCTAGAAGTCGAAATGAGCTGAATGTTTTACACAAGAAAGATGAGACAATTACCTAGAACTTTCATGTTTTTAAGTAGCTGTAATTTTGACGTCATCAATGACGTTTTGGGCAGACAAGAGAAGATAAGGATTGTCACCAAGTCAAGGGTTGGCCATCTACTCATCAATTAGTTATCAAATTAATAGTTCCCAATTTTGACCTATAAAAGGAGGCATTTGCCATGCATTTAGGCATCTTTGTGTCCAGATCAAGATCATGCTCTTGTTTTTTCTCTTTGTATTCTTTATGCTTTGTTTTCATTAATTTCAAGTTTATGCCTTTCATTTCCTTTCCTTTGCTTTGTTAATTCTTATCTTATTTATGTTCTTATTTTGTTTATCTATTTTTCTTTCTTTCATTATGTCTAGCTAAGTTAATTATGTCAAGGTGAAAAGGTTACACTAATGGTGTAAGAATAAGTATAGTATAAACTTAATATGGACTTTAATATTTGATACTAACATGTTTTATATTTGTTATCTTGTTCACTCTTTAATACTTTGCTTGTTAAATGATTAATCTTGATTTATGTTGTATAACAATTGGTACAACAAATGCTTGACACTTTCATAGCCCATACTGTATGGTATAACCGACACCTGAGCTATGAAAGGAACTTGATTTGTTGTTAACATAAGTTATAATCATGAATGCTTGATGAAATTTACAAGTATTAGCATTAATTGAATAAGATGACAAATGTATTCATGTTAACAATCTAAAATCTGATTGGAACCTCTGGTTTTCAATTGAACAATAAGAGTTTATACTATTCTTGTTTGACATACCATTAGTGGAACCTCTAACCTTGACATTTGTTATTATCATTGTTAATCCTTAGTTTAATATCTCATCATCATCATCATCTTCTTCTTCTTCTCTTTCTTTACTACTACTACTACTACTACTACTACTACTACTACTACTACTACTACTACCATTGTTATTATCATTATTATCATTATTATTATTGTTGTTGTTATTGTTGTTATTGTTATTATTATTGTTGTTGTATTGTTGTTATTTATAATTTGTACAATATCCTCCTTGTGGTTCGACCCCGGTCTTGTCGGGTTATTTATTACTTTGACACTCCTGTACTTTGAAGAAGACATCAATCTTTTTGTCGTGTTAGTTAGTATAAAAAGCATTCTTGATTTCACTCTTTCATAAAAACTCCTTTTTTCTATAGTTTTCTTTAACACTCTTTTTTCTCTTACTTTGTTTATTCTCTCATTGATTTTTCTCTCCACCATTGGCTAAATCTCTAATTTTTTTCCTTTTCGGCTAGATTTGACTTTTCTTTATTCTTATAGCTCATAATCAAATTTGTATTTTCACTCTTTTTGGCCTTACTTTCCCTTTTCAATATCAATTAGTCCTTGTAGACTTGTTTCGGTGATAATGATATAAATATGATTAATTTTCTATCTTTTATAAAATAACACATTTTTCTAAACCCATTATGTACAACCTTCCTATTAACTACCATGACCATTCCAATAACATATGACTCGTATACATAGAAACTACATCACATAAAACTTTATTGTTATATCTCCCAATAAAAAAAATGAAACTAAAAGCTATTTATTAAGCTTCACTTCCTCAATTCATTCAACTAAAATTTATAAGGTCATAATGCTTTGCAATATTAAAATTCAACTCTCTAATAAGCATAAAACTTGCAATATTAGCACAACTCCCACTATATATAATCATACTACATAACTTATTGTTGATATGGCATCTAACATGAAAAATATTATCCCTTTATTGCTTCAAATTATCCTCTTTAACTTTAACATTCAATGTTTGTATAACCATAAACAATTCTTCCTTAACTAGATAATACTTTACATTCTCATCACTAGTATTTTTAAATGGCACAATCTCATCATTAGTGTTGTCACTTTCAGTTTTAACCTCCTCATGATCTTATAAAATCATAGCTCTTTTATTTGGATATTGAGAAACTATATGAACTATTCCCAAACATAAAAATAATTGGATATGATTGTTATGATGTGTTTGAGTATCAAATTTATCTCTAATATTGATGAAGACTTTTTTTTTCCCTTTAAATAGTTTGACCTTAACTCCTCTATTTGTTTTGGTTTGGACAACCCTATCCTTTCTATAACTTGACCAATATGATTACAAAAACCTAAACCTCAGACTTATTATGCATTGCCATTTCATCCATCTTTGTAACCATATACATCAATATCTTTTAACTTTATGTAGTGTTGTAACTTCATTATGTTTGCTATGTCATGGTTCAACCCATTCAAAAACCTAGCTATAATAACTTTTATATCCTCTATCATATTCATTCAAATCATAGCGATTTTCATCTTTTTATTGTAATCTCATGCACTCTTAAGCTACTAAGTTAGACTTTGTATTTGATATGCATCCTAGTATTAATATTCTAGAAAACATCTCTTCTTCATGATTGCTTTTATCTTAAGTGTCAATAATCTTCTCATGGTTTTTTCTCTTACTCAAAACAAGTTGATCCTACCAAATTATAGCATACTTGGTAAACTCAATAATAACAAGATTTACTTTTTAATCCTTTGAATAATGGTGACTAAGGTTGTCAAAAATATTTTTTTGATACGACATAGAATATACAATATAAAATCGAATGAGAAACTAGAATCATGAAATCATAAGAAAAATATTTTAACTAATTATATATTGATAATTTCAGTAAAGTAGTAAATAATAACATGACACAATTAAAGTAAAAGTGAAATAATAATACAAATGTCCAAACACCTTATCAAATAAAAATTCATACATCGTTTAAATAACTTGAAAATACAATATAATACAATTATGTCCATAGAATTTTATTAATTAAAAATTAACAAATCTAAAATGAACAATTTGTTCAAAAATCAATATATGCATCAACAAGGATGTTTAACATAAAGAGTTAGACAAAATACAAAAAGAAAAAAAAGACCATATAGGCATATAGTTAAATTCCTAATTGAATCAAGTTAAGTGGAGTTAAATAAGCTATTAAAAACCTGATTGAATCAACCTGATTTTATTATGTTAATATTTTATATGGTTAAATTAGAAATTCAATTCTAAATTAAACTTTCAAGTCATCATATAATGCAATGTAAAATTAAACTTTTAATCATATATTGTGGAATGGATGTTGGGGGACTCGGATAGGGAAGTAATACTTTTTTGAACTTTTATCAAACTCGTAAAATCGACTCAATTTTACTAAGCTTGGCCGATTTTGACTAAGTTTGACTGAGTTCGAGCTTCTAACCTAATTTTACACGTTATATACATGTTGACTCATAAAATTATACGATTTTATGAGTCAACTCTATCAACTTAACTTTTTCTCCTACTCACCAAGCTTATTGACATAGCCTATTAAACTTTTTTTAGATCTACTTTATTTTGTGCCTTAAAATATACCCAATGGACACTTCTAATGAATAATTTGATATCATAGTCAGGATTGCAATAGGAATGTACAACCAACTTACAATTCAGGTTTTTTATTGTCATGTAAGCAGAATTTAAGAGATAGAGTTGCCCAGTCAAAACCCTTTATTAGAGCTAAAGCCAAACCACCTTTTAGATCCACTTTATTTTATGCCTTAAAATATACCCAATGGACATTTCTAATGGATCATTTGATGTTGTAGTCAAGATTGTAACAAGAATGTACAATCAACTTACAATTCAGGTTTTTCATTATCATGTAAGCTAAATTTTAAAAGACAGGGTTGCCCAATCAAAACCCTTTATTAGAACTGAAGCCAAATCACCTTTTAGATCCTCTTTATTTTATGCCTTAAAATATACCTAATGGACATTTCTAATGGATCATTTGATGTTGTAGTCAGGCTTGTAACAAGAATATATAATCAACTTACAATTCAGGTTTTTCATTGTCATGTAAACTGAATTTCAAGAGACAGGGTTGCCCAATCAAAACCCTTACACTAGAACTAAAGCCAAACTACCTAAAGCCAAGGTTGATGTCTCCACTAGTTCCAAAAATAAATCTAATACTCAACCTAAACATACTTGTGATATTAAATATTTTAAGTGTTAGGGGCTTAAGTATTATGCTTCAAAGTGTCCAAACAAGATAATAATGGTTATTAGAGACAATAGAGACATGTAGTTCAAAAGTGATAGATGTGATTGTGAAGACATGCCACCATTAAAGGATTGTATGATTAGTACTTAAAAGTATATTTTTATCAAGATTTTATATCATTATTTTGCACTTGAAGTATCAATAACTCCTTAACTAAAGCATGCTTTATAATAATGTATCTAATAATATAAGATATCTTTAATTTATGGTAAATGTTTATTTTAAATACAGGCCTATCATATAAATGAAAGAATTGATTAATGAATTTAAGAAATGAAATTGAAAGGATAAAGACATGGCTAAATTTAGAAAAGAGATGCTGGTGCAGTCCAAATTGGAACACTGTTCGGTAATTAGGTAATATCTGGAGCTATAAATCTCAAATTTAGATCTACTTTATATGGATGGAAAAGTAAGATATAGGCCTACAACTTTTATATGGAGCCTAAGATCTAAAATGGTCATTTTCAAGTCCAAATTGGAGCAATAACAAAGAAGTCCAAATCTGTCCTCTAGCCCGAGCATTGTTTACTGTTTGACCTATAGCTAGAGTTCCAGAAATCCAAATCATCTATAATTTTTACACATGAAAGCTAAGACAATTTCCTACAACATTCATGTTTTTAAGTGGTTCTGATTTTGACGTTATCAATGATGTTTTGGGTAGACAAAAGAAATAAGGATTATCACCAAGTCAAGAGTTGATCACCCACTCATCAATTAGTCATCAAATCAATAGTTTCTAATTTTGGCCTATAAAAGGAGGTGTTTTTCATGCATTTAGGCATATTGGTTTCCAGATCAAGATCATACTCTTGCTTTCTTTCTTTGTACTTTTTGTAATGCTTATGCTTTACTTTCATTAATATTAAGTTTATACCTTTCATTTCTTTTCATTTACTTAGTTAACTTTTATCTTATTTATGTTCTTATTTTAATTATTTATTTTTCTTCCTTTTATTATGTTTAGTTAAGCTTATTATGTCAAGGTGAAAAAGGTTGTACTAATTATGTAAGAATAAGTATAGTGTAAACTTAATATGGACTTTAATGTTTGATACTAATATGTTTTGTATTTGTTATCTTGTTTACTTTTTAATACCTTGCTTGTTAAATGAATAATCTAGATTTATGTTATATAATACTTGGTATAACAAATGTTTGACACTTTCATAGCTCATACTGTATGGTATAACCGACACCTGAGCTATGAAAGAAACTTTATTTGTTATTAACATAAGTTATAATCATGAATACCTGACAAGATTTACAAGTATTAGTATTAATCAAATAAGATAACTAATATGATCGTGTTAACAATTTATAATTTGATTGGAACCTTCTTTGTGTGTGGTTTCCAATTGAATAATAAGAGTTTATACTATACTTGTTTGACATACCATTAGTGGAACCTCTAACCTTGACATTTATTATTATCATTGTTTAATCCTTACCTTAATATTTCATCTCAAAGTTCTCATCTTCTTTTTCTTCTTCTTCTCCTTCTTTTTCTTTATTATTATTATTATTATTATTATTATTATTATTATTATTATTGTTGTTGTTGTTGTTGTTGTTGTTGTTGTTGTTTTTGTTTATAATTTATACAATTAATCTCCTCGTGGTTCGATCCTAGTCTTACCGGGTTATTTATTACTTCAACACTCATGCACTTGGGAAAAGACATCAATCTTTTAGTCGTGTCAAGTTTTTGGCACCGTTGCTGAGGAGGTAAGTTCTTATGCAAATTATAGTATTTATTTTATTTTATCTTTTCACTTTTCTTGTATATAACTTTGTTTCTTTGTTCTTGTTTCTTCTTCTTTTATTTTCTTTTTTCTTTTATTCTATTCCTACACGTGCACGAGAGTGTGGTCACGTATATTAAGTGGTAGACTTTGTTGGGTATCCTTATTGTTTTCGGAAAATATGGCCAAAGAAGATAATTAATCACTTCATAATGAGAATAATGAGAATAACCGTGTTAGAATACTTAGAGACCGCAAGAATCCCACAAGAACAAGTGCACCATCTTGCATAGTTTTTCCTCATGATGCATCTCATTTTAATTTTAAGTCAGACATCATTCAACTTTTACCTTCTTTTCATGGCTTAAATTTAGAAAATCCATACTTGCATTTAAGGGAATTTGAGGAGGTTTGTAACACCTATAATGACTTAAATTGTAGTATGAACACCATTAGATTAAAGCTTTTTTTCTTTTTTATTAAAAGATAAAGTTAAAACATGGCTATAAAATTTAAGACTAGGATCCATTCGTGCTTGAGATGAAATATAGTAGTAGTTTTTAAAAAAGTTTTTTCCATCTCATAGAATAAACTCTTTCAAAAGACAAATCACCACTTTCACTCAAAAACCGGGAGAAACATTTTACCAATGTTAGGATAGGTATCGAGACTTGCTTAATACTTGCAATCGTCATGGTTTTGAAATATGGTGATTTGTTTCATATTTTTATGAAGGGTTAACACCTAGAAATAGACAAATGGTTGAATTGATGTGCAATGAAACTTTTGAAGATAAAGACCTTGATGAAACAATAAAGTACTTAGACTTGTTAGCTGAAAATACTTAAAATTGGGACATCGCAAGTACTTATAAGGTACCAAATAAAACTCAACCTTATACATCTAGTGGAGGTATGTATAACCTTAAGGAAGATCTTAACCTCCAAGCTAAGTTTGCTTTTTTAGCTAGAAAAGTTCAGGCACTAGAATTGAAAAGGAGTGATAAATTAAAATCTATTGAAAACATTACCTATCAAATCTGTGAAACAAATGAACACTCAACCAATAACTGTCCAACCTTGCCTTCTTTTAAGGAATATCTCTATGAACAAACTCATGCTTTAAATAATTTTCAAAGGGCCAACCATAACTATCCTCGCAAATATACAATCTTGGTTGGAGAAATCACCTAAATTTTAGTTGGAAAAGTGACAATAACAATGTACAATCTTCACAAGCATTGTTTCAAGCACACCATAATTTTTAAAATTCTCATGGATATGTACCTTCTTATGCTCCACCTCTTAAAAGAAATTTTGAGAAAACATTACATGCATTCATTGAAAAGTAACAGACAATCAATTCTCAACTTGCTCAAAACATGACAGATTTTAAAGATACTTTTGCAAAATTGACATCTGCTCTCAATTTCTAAGAGAAAGGTAAGTTTTCATCTTAACTATAACAAAATCCGAAGGGGCAATATAATCCAAATGCAAGAAGTTCTGAAAGCCAACACATGGATCAAGTCAAATCAGTCACTACTCATCGCAGTGGTAAGGTTATTGAAAAACCCACTCGTGAACCTTGTGAGAAAGATAATGAGTCAATCTCTGAGTGTAAGGAAGGGGTTGAATCTAAAAATTACAAAGAAATGACTGATTCCCTACCAATACTTCCATTTCTTCAAGCCATGACCAAATAAAGAAAAGTCAATCACAACTCTGAAATTATTGAAACTTTTAAACATGTAAAAATCAATATACCTTTGTTGGATGCTATTAAACAGATTCCTTTCTATGCTAAATTTTTTAAAGATCAATGCACTGTGAAGAGGAAACTAAATGTGAAAAAGAAAGATTTTTTAGTCGAACAAGTAAGTGTCATTCTTCAGAACAATAATGTTTTGAAATATAAAGACCTTGGTTGTCCTATAATTTCTTGCTTTATTGTAGAGCATACAATTGAAAGAGCCTTACTTGATCTTGGAGCTAGTGTGAATTTACTTTCATATTTAGTTTTTTAGAGTCTCAATTAGGTGAGTTAAAACCAACTTCTATAACTCTTTTCCTTATTTATAGATCTGTAAAGGTGCCTAGAGGAATAATTGAAGATGTGTTAGTACAAGTTGATAAATTCATTTATCTTGTTGATTTTGTTATCTTGGACACACAACCTATTAAAGTATGTAATTTATTTCTTATTATTTTAGAATGTCCATTTCTTGCAACTTCTAATGCATTGATTAATTATAGGAATGGACTAATGAAGCTATCATTTGGAAATATGACATTAGAGATGAATATTTTTAACATTTATAAGCAACATGGATATGATAATGAATTACAAGAAGTAGATCATATTGAGGAATTAATTTATGATCAACTTCAATCTATTTTAAGTAAAAATAAGTTGGATGAATATGAAGATTTACAAATGATTTATTCTTAGGAAAAAATCATAGATGAAAAAAGCATCGAAAATATTGATGTGAATCTTTTGTCAACAGTGACAACAAATTCGATATCTAACATCACACCAATTGATGATTACTTTTATGACGAATCCTTACTTTCTCTTAGTCCAATGCCTTGGTATGATAAAAATAACAATTTTCTTGTTTCAGGAGATTTACCAGCTGATTGGAGTACCCAAGACAAATAAAAGTTTTTGAACGAAGTGAAGAACTTTTATTGTGATGACCCTAACTTATTTAAATATTGTCCTGATCAAATGTTTTAAAGATGCATTCCTGACAATGAGGTAAGTAGTGTCATTAAATATTATCATTCTGAGGCTTGTCAGGGTCATTTCTCATAATAAAAAACTACTGTAAAAATATTAAAAAATGGATTTTATTGGCCCACCATGTTCAAGTATTCATATGCATTCTGTAAAGCTTGTGAAAATTGTCAAAAGTTAGTATTCATTTCAAAACATAAGGAATCTTTAGATAATCTTTTATTGACTTTTGAGACATATCCTAGTGGAGATGTGCATTATGTAATTCATGATTTATGGCCTCATTTTCATAAAGAACATGACCGACTTAGTCTTGGAAATCTGACTAAAAAAGACCTTGTTTGTCAGTTTTTTAGAAAACTAGATGGGAAGGCTATCCCCGACCCATAAAGGGTGTTTAAGCCGTTCTTAGACGTAAACTAAGAGAACATATGAGCTACAATCACAACTACCTGTACATACACATGTTTTTTTTAAAAATAAATAAAGAGAGAGAGAGAGAGTGTGTGTGAAACTTTAGCTGGCTTACATATAGATGGTATGATTGCCTTTTTAATTTCTCATCTATAAAATCCTCTCTTCCTTCCTTTCATTTCTACTTAACCCATACATTTAAAAAATATAGAAGTGTGCAGAAATGACAAGTTCCTCATGTCTTCACATGAGAAATATTTGTGTTTTCAGTGGATCTAGTCTTGGAAAAGAAAATAAGTTTTTATAATCAGCAAATCATCTTAGTCAGATGCTAGCTAAGAGAAAGATTCATTTAGTGTATGGGGGAGGTAGTCTTGGGTTAATAAGAGGTGTGTTAATAGCTATATTTTTAGGAGGTAGTCAAGTTTTGGGGGTCATCCCTAAAGCTTTAGCACAAGGGGATATCATTGGAAAAACAATTAGAGAGGAACTATAGGTCTTTACAATCTCTGCTCGAATAAATGTTATGTTTAACCATACTAATACCTTCATTGCCTTACCAGGTGGTCTAGGCACATTGGAAGAGATCTTTCATATTTTCTCTTAAGCCCAACTGCACATTCACCATAAATTCATAGGTCTGTTAAATATTAATGGTTATTAAGATAAGTTGTTGTTTTTTCTTGATCATGCTGTTGAATAGGAATTTTTAATATCTTCTGTATGACAAATCATAATCTTTATTGTTACTGTTGAACAATTGATTGACCAACTACAATCTTTCATTCCTGTAATTGATCCCTCAATGAGTCGCATAAATTGGTCATCTAAGAAAAGCCGTAAAAAGCTTAGATTAGATTTGAGTCTTTATTTATAAACTATTTTGTCTTTTTATTTTATTATTGTGTTTTGTTATTTTTTATTTTTGTTTTATTGTGTTTCAGGTTTGCCAATATTCGTTATTTCAGGTGATATTTTTTATACTCTATCTTTCTACCTTAGAATATTGAAGACAATATTTTGTTTTGGTTAGGGGGAGAGGGTAGTAGCTAAAAAAATAAAAATTAACTAACTGTGTTTTTAATTTTATAAAGCATGTGCAAAATTATTGTTACTATAATGGCAGAGAAAATGAGATCTTTTTATAACTCTTGAGACACATCTTAGTAACCATTCTTAATAAGGTCTATCATTATACTTCTTGAAATATCTAGGTTTATAAACTCTCACATTGTTATCACTTAAATACTCATTTAACATGTATTCTTAAACCTTAATTTACACACATACATTTTAACATATAATTGTGAGTTGCACATTGAATTATTACATTATTTATGTTTTTTTGTTAAAGGTAACAACTAAGAGAAAGGGACAGTATATAATTTAAAATAAAAAAATAAAACAAAGTAAAAAAAAATAATGACAATAAAAATGTAGATAATTTTGGTTTCGTAGCTTCCTTAACCTAAGCAATTAGGCCCGAAAGGGTGCTTTAACACTTAATACCTTAAAGTTAACTGACTTTGGAGCTATTAGCCCAATATTTATTACATGGGTTAGGGAGAAAAGCTTAAGAGAATCAAACATTGCAATATCTATATATCAGTATCTGTGACCCAAGTTATTAAGCTCGTAGGGGAGTTTCAACACCTAATGCCTTAAGACCAACTAGTTTGGGAGTTATTAGCTAAAAGCTCGTTATATGGGTTAAAGATGCATTGTGTTTTAAGTTACATGTATATATATTTAAAAAAATAACAAAAAAAAGAAAAAAAAATTCCCAACCCAAGGAAGTTAATCTCAAACATTATAACAAAAATTTTGTTTTCTTCCAAGTAAAGACCTATAATTATGCGTGATATATTAAGTATAAAAGAAAGATTTCTTAATAACTTGTTAAGAGGTATTGAGCAGATATATAAATTTAATGAGAGTTTGTTTCTTAGATAATATCTAGAGCTGCAGATCTTAGATTTAGGTCTACTTTATATGGATGGAAAGGTAAGACATAAGCCTATAATTTTCATATGGAGCTCAAGATCTAAAATGGCCATTTTCAAGTTCAAATTAAAATTTGTCCTCCAGCCTGAGCATTGTTTAATGTTTGACCTATATCTGAGTTCTAGAAGTCCAAATGATCTGAATTTTTTACATAAAAAAACTGAGATAATTTTCTACAACTTTCATGTTTTTAAATGGTTCCGATTTTGACGTTATTAATGATATTTTGGGTAGATAAGAGAAGATAAAGATTATCACCCATCAAGAATTGGTCAACCACTTATCAATTAGTCATCAAATCAATAGTTCCTAATTTTGACCTATAAAAGGAGGTATTTGCCATGCATTTAGGTATTTTGGTTTCCAGATCAAGATCATGCTCTTACTTTCTCTCTTTGTATTTTTTATAATGCTTATGCTTTGCTTTCATTAATATTAAGTTTATGCCTTTCATTTACTTAGTTAACTTTTATCTTATTTATGTTCTTATTTTGATTATTTATTTTTTTTCATTCATTATGTTTAGTAAAGTTTATTATGTCAAGGTGAAAAAGGTGCACTAATGGTGTAAGAATAAGTATAGTGTAAACTTAATATAAACTTTAATGTTTGATACTAACATATTTTGTATTTGTTATCTTGTTCACTCTTTAATACTTTGTTTATTAAATGAATAATCTAGATTTATGTTGTATAACACTTGGTACAACAAATGCTTGGCATTTTCATAACTCATACTGTATGATATAACTAACACCTAAGCTATGAAAGGAACTTGATTTGTTGTTAACATAAGTTATAATGATAAATACCTGACGAGATTTACAAGTATTAGTATTAATCAAATAAGATAACTAATGTGATCATGTTAACAATTTATAATCTGATTGAAACCTCCTTTGTGTGTGGTTTCCAATTGAATAATAAGAGTTTATACTATACTTGTTTGACATACCATTAGTGGAACCTCTAACCTTGACATTTGTTATTATCATAGTTTAATCCTTCCATTAATATTCCATCTCGAAGTTCTCTCCATCTTTTTCTTCTTTTCCTTCTCCTTTTTTTTCTTTACTACTACTATTACTCCTCCTCTTATTATTGTTGTTGTTATTGTTATTATTGTTGTTATTATTTATAATTTGTATAATTAACCTCCCTGTGATTCAACCTCGATCTTGCCGGGTTATTTATTACTTCGACACTCCTGCACTTGGAAGAAGATATTAATATTTTAGTCATGTCATTATACTAATAACGAGGTTGCATACCCAATTGAGGGTGAGGTCTTGGTTATAAGGCATACAATTTAAGTTCAAGTCAAGAAGGATGATATTGATTAATGAAGGGAGAATGTCTTATATACATGTTGCTATGTATAAAGTAAGATGTGTAGTTTGATTATATATATTGGAAGTTGTGCTAATGTAGCTATCATTACCCTTATTAATAAACTAAACTTATGTATTATTAAACATCATATACCTTATAGATTGTAATAGTTAAATAATTGTAGTGAGATGAAAGTGACTAAGCAGGTCTTGGTTCTGTTGTTTATTAGGAAGTATGTTAATTAGGTTCCATGTGATGTGATTACAATATATGTAAATCACATCTTGTCAGGGAGATCATGATAGTTTGAAAGGAAGGCAACACATGATGAGGTTATAGTAAATATATTATTGTAAAAGATAGTAAAACCATCTCTCATATATCTTTTGCACCCAAATATGTGTATAATGATCAAATAAACTTGAAACTAGAACATGATGACATGGATAAAGAAAATCAAATTGAGGAACAAGGTGAGAGAAGACCATCAAATTTGGCAAGAATTAAAAACACTTCTCCCACTACCTAAAACCATTTGATCATAACTTAAATCATTTAACCACTTGTAAAACAAATCCAAATTTGGTCGAGAGTGGAGGTAAGATCTAAGGAGTGAAGAAAGTAAATGAGTGGAGTGTGAATTTTATGGAAAAACTAAAGAAACAACCTAATTTTTATACTAAAAAGGGTAAGGATATTCACCTATTAATCAAACCAATCAATAATCCTACTTGTTTTCAAAAAAGTTTATTTTAATACTAACAAACTTGATCCTTTTATTTCTAATATTGCTATATCTTTGTTATGGGATTTTGAGGATGATATAAGATCATCAAATTCGAATTTTAGTTTAAATTTATTATGTTGTATAGCTTTACACTAATAAATATAATTCTCGATTTGATTCTTAGATCAAGCTAAAGTTTTTCTAGAAGTTTTCAAAGATGTTTTTTCTTCTAAGTTAAAATTTCAAGATAGTTAAATTTTTTTAAGGCTTTCTAATAAAGATAAAAGTTGTTGTTCATATATTGCTATATATTTTCTAATGAGATTTATAGTGGTTTTCCATTGATAAAAGATGCAATTAGTAATAATATGGTAAATATTAGACTTAATGGAAATAAAAAAAGCATTGGTGGTGAAAGCATTTTTTAAGGTGTGATAATATGTTGAGAAAAAGAATGAGAGGTATGCATTCTAAGCAAACAAAAGGTGAAAAAGAGTTGCCTTGGAACCAAAAGATTGAGTTTGGGTGTATATATGTAAAAAGAGGTTTCCTAGACGTAGAAAATCAAAGTTGATGCTTGGAGGAGATGGTTCATTCAAATTCCATAAAAGAGTCAATGCCAACAAAGTGAATTTACAAGGTGAGTATAATATTAATGCTATATTCAAAGTTTCTAAATTTTATTTGTTTGATGTTAATGATGATTCGAGGTTGAATGCTTTTAAGAAGAGAGAAGATGATGTGATCCTAATTATAACATCAAAGGAGTCATTTGAAGTGTCCGTTGGGTCTATTTTAAGACCAAAAATGAAATAAATCCAAGAAAAGATTAATGAGCTAAGTCAAGAGGCTTGGGTTAGAAAGATTCATGTAGTTTGATTATATATTTTGGATGTGATTTTAATTGGGCTGAAGGCCATACATCTTTACCTTCCCAGTGATAAGTGATAGTTCCGCTAATTCATCCAAACAAGAGAGAAAACGTGTTTATAGTTGAGTCTAAAATTTGTCAATAAAGTGTGAAAATAGAAAAAATATTGTTTCCTTAAAAGTTATGGATTCTATTCACTATAAAAAGTCCTTGTTACTCTTAAGAACTTATATGAAAACCTTTAAGTTGCTTATTTTACAAGGATTCCATATCAAACACGAAGAATTAATTGGTCAAAAATTAATTCTTATTTTACAAGGTCGCAAACTTTAGTTTAGCAAGGATTCTTTAACATTTATTTCTCTTGGGTATTTTTCACCATCATATATGGTAAATGGTGAAAAATTAATTTTAGAATATTGTTTTATTTATTTTATTATTTCTAGATTTTATTTTACTTTAATTAGTTTAGGCTTTATTTAAAATATGGTTTATGTCTGACCCTTTAGCATTAGGTTTTTTATTTTATTTTCTAGAGTATAAATACTTTTTGTAAGGATAAAATATTAAAATTTGATACTACTATTGCTACTTAATTTATTCAACTTGTGTGAGAGAGATTCTCATATTTTTTGGTTCTCAAACAAACTAAATTAACTTATTGAAGATTAATTGACTTCATGCGCCTTATTTATACTTCTCATTCATAATTTGATATTAATAGGGTAGGGGTTTGTTTTTGTTCACACTCTTATCAAATCTCTTTTGTTTTTTTTAGATTCATTATCAATCTTGTAATGGGTTGTGTGACCAGTGATCATAAAGTTTGTATCATAAGATCTCTCTCATTCCTAGAATTAAGGATGTTAGTAGGTATGCTTGTATGATATGCAATGATTTGGTTTTGAGTCATAGGAATGCAAACTTAACTACTGAGTTAGAGGTTAGACATATCTTTTAAATCAATTTTGATTTAATAACTGCAGTTAAGTACTGTTCTATAAAGATTTTATTACAATACAAGATGCAACTTTCAATTACAACTTATGTACAATTATATTATATGCATGAATCAACATGTCAATGGTATTTATGTGGGGGATATTATAAAAATTTCAATTCATTTGAGATATACAAATTGAAATAGCAGCACACAAGTATCAGTTCAGTGGTTATTCAATCTCACTATTATAGTGACTTATATTTTATCGATAATGTGATTTTGATGATTGTTAAAGCTAATATACATATTAAAATTGCAACCATTTAAGCTATTATATATAGTGATTTTTTGTATAATATCTCATACAAAAAAACATGGGTAGCTAAACAGAAAATATTGGAGTAGATGTTCGGCTCACATGAGACGTCCTTTAAATGTTGTTTAGATTTCTATTAGCTCTTAAGGAATCAAATCCAAGTGTAATTGCCAAGTGAGGTCACAAATTAAATTCATAATAGTAATAAAGCAATATTTAGGAGAGTATTTTAAACATTTAGAGTGTAATTAAGGGGTTTCAATACTATCTTCTACTGATAATTATTGTTGACATTCACTTTTATAAGAATTACAAGGTAAATGTGTTGATTGGATTTGTTTATAACAAAAATAATAGAGTTTTTTTTTCCAGTTGTGTAATGCTTTGGTCAAAGAAGAGACGAATAATAACTGAACATGGTTATTAGATTTGCTTAGCCAACACGTCATTGGTGGTTGTATCGGATTGTGCATGATATGATATTAAATAGACATATAATAATTAAGAATGTTATGGCACAAAAATGGTTTGAACCCATTAGTTGTTATTATTATTGTTTGTGATATTTTATTAGTAATTTCAACAACAGGTTCAAAGTTGTGGCTTTAAAGAAAATTTTGAAAAAGATATGTAACTAACCTTTAAAAAGAAAATTTGATATATTTTATGCTGATATGATTGAGATAGATGGGAAAAAAAAAGAATGAATAAAATTTGAACCTAAAAAAATATGAACATTCTTTAATGGTTATTAATAGTTAGGACAATATAACAACTAATTTGTTGGAGATTTTTAGTATGAAAGGTTTTCTTTGCTTGCCGATAATGCAAATGACATTTTATAAGTCAAACAAATATTTATATTTATTGAATGAATAATCAAAGTTGAAGATTTTACAAGAAGTGGTGCAGTGACATTCTCAAGTAATTAATAAAGTAACTGTTGATAAAAAAAATAAAAAAATTATTTTTCAAGCTTATATTTAATCTTGAAAGTGGTTTATTTCAAGTTGAGATTGCTCTCATATTGATAGTTAAAAAAAGATACAAAAAATAATTAATTTTTATAAATAAAATGTAACTTTGATAAATAACCACTATATCATCAATTATATTCCCTTCTCATTGCATATTGCACCTAGAAAATACTAGAATGTGAATAATTTGTGAAACCTTTATTTTGTAAATAGCTTATGTATGTATGTACGTATGTATGAGTAGCGCCACCCATCAAACTGAATTATTTTGTATATTTTTTCCTGCTGTACTATTTAAAAAATAAAACATCGATGTTGTTTATGTACTAGGAATAAGTCAAGAAGTCACAATACACTTAAAAAGGAAGAGAAAAGCGCAAAATGTTGGTTTGAAGTAATCCTCGGATTACTGGAACTAATTCGAAATTCAAACTCACCTTAAACTCTAACCACTTAGAAGTTAGGACTCTAATCCATTCCATCAAGTTTAACACTTGTAAGATTCCTAGTGCTAACTCCTCTTTCCCAAGAAAGTATTATCTTAAAGCAACCGTTTTTCACGCACGTAGGAAAGAAAAAGGATTAAAATCCAAATCCCATACAATTTTAGAACCCTAATTAATTTCCTGCCTTGTTCCTTCTTTTCTATCCATTTAACTAAAGACTAGTCTGCATGCATAGCATTCTTCTCTTTTTGTTACATTGCCTCTAGGTTTATATATATTTATAGTTAAAAGTAAATCACAACAAATTGAAACCTCACCAAGAACAAGAGATTAACCACACAATGGCTCGCATTAGCAATGGCGTCTTTACATTTATAAACTCATTGATCTTGATCCTAGGCCTTGTCTCTATCAGCGCTTCTGCTTATCTAATGATGCATCACTCTTCGTCCTTGTGTCAAAAAGCCCTCCAACCCCCATTATTTATACTGGGTGTCTCTTTATTTGTGGTGTCATTGCTAGGGCTAATCGGATCACTCTGTGAGAAGACTTTTTGGATCAAGATTCATTCTTGCTTCAACTTTTTGTTGATTGTTGGGCTCATATGTTTCACTGTTTTTGCATTCATTGTCACAAATAAGGGTGCAGGCAAGGCCTTGTCAAGGATAGGGTACAGGGAGTACAGGCTTGGAGATTACTCAAATTGGTTGAAGAATCACTTCGTGAATCAGAATAACTGGGATGAGATCAGGAGTTGTTTGATTGACGCTCATGTTTGCCAGAGTCTTGATAATCATTTTGATGTTAATCAAAAGGTTGCGGATTTTTACCAGACCAAATTGTCTCCTGTGCAGGTATTACCTCTTCCTTTTTTATCAATATTTTACATCTAAATATGAGATTCTAGAAACGATAATATTCCAACTCTTACCGTTTTGAGTTTGAATATTGTTTAGTTGGTACACATGATTTTCTTCTCTTTTGCTAGCAGCTGCTTGTAAATCTTGATTTCGGTAGAAACATCCACTGTGTCTAATGCAACAATTCTTTCGTTGGTAAAGACATCGTCGAGACTGTTGCATGCATAGCATAATTTGTTTGGATTTTTGATGTTTTTAGTCTGGTTGCTGCAAGCCCCCAGCAGATTGTGGATTCGAATATAAGAATGCAACATTCTGGATGGTGCCCATGTCTGGCCCAGCTGTGCAAGACTCCGACTGTGCCACTTGGAGCAATAACCAAAACAAGTATTGCTACGACTGCAATTCATGTAAAGGTGGATTTCTCGCCAACATTAAGAAAGAATGGAGGATTTTCGCCATCGTCCTCATCTTTATCACCGTTTTACTCATCATCTTATACTCCCTTGGTTGCTGTGCCATCAGGAGCATCCGTCAATCCCATTCCAAATACTCCAAATTCGGCCCTTAAGCTTGTTAGTCATTAGTCTAGTTTCTAACTAGATTTGTTTAAATTTCTTGGAATCTAGTGCAACGATTTATGCTGATAGCTTAAATTTTAACTAGTCCGTAATGATGTAACTTGAATTATTCTTGTTTGGTGCATTACGTTTGACTTTCATTATTATGTATTCTGGATTCCTAGACTCAAATAATATTTTCTTCCTAATTTAGAAAAATGTTTGTTATTTTTCTCATGAATTTCATCCAGATGAATACCTTTGAACATCCTCGGCATTGCTTGCATTCTATATCTTCATGCAGCACACTAACCCTCAACTCTCTCCCTCTCTCATCTTCTCATCCACAGCAGAAGCCAAGACACCGCCCTCCACCACACCATTTCATCAACCATCTCAACTTCCTACCACACATCAGCAAAACTTACTTCTTCCGGGGCACAATTGTTACAATCAAGATGAGAATTTTATAATGCCTAGCTGATCAGGCAATTGTGTTTTTTTCATTGGAATCTAAGTTGCTTGGTTCTCTAAAAAATTCCCTTTGATTTTCCAGGTCCACTGGACTTGTAACTCTGGGATTTCATGATAATGAATTTGATCCAATAACTTTTCCACATTTTTTTAAGGGTATCTGAAAGCTTCACCAGCATAATGCACATTTCCAGGTTCCTCTTCAATGCGCAGAAGCTACAAGCAAATCGAAACCCGCCAATAAAGTGATGAACATGGATTTCAACAAATGAATTAAACAGACAATTATTTTTTTTTCTTTTTTTTTTTTGCAGAAAGTAACGGGGAATAGACAATTTTGTTGATCTAAGAAAGGTTTTAGAGACGCACAATATTCTTAGGAGAAGGATAAGAAAATAGTTAGCTTCTGAGTTTAGCAGAAAAGGCCGACCTGTGGAGAAGATTATTCTTTGTTGTATCCACTTGTGGGTGTTCTAACATTAAAATTTCAGTCCATCAGGAATGTTTTATATAGCAGGGTGCATTAGATCACCCAATCAAGCCAGATCTCAGAAAATGGCTCTAATTGTAATCAACTTGATCTAACTAGCTGCCTTTTCAGCCCTCTCCTGATACAAATGTGGACGTCTGCATGTGTGTGTGATAGAGTTCTGTGTGTTATCTAGATTATAGAGGTAGAAAAGCATTATACTTGAAAATATGGATACTACATGCAAATGGTGGGAAGGCGTTGAAGAAATAAGAGAGACAAGAGGAGGCTGCCTGCAGCAATATTTGAAAGGGAAATGAACAGGTAAACTATAAGAAGTTGCAGTTTTTACCTGATTATACTTGGCCAACCGCCTCACTTCTGCAAGGAGCTCCGGTCTTAATCTGTGCATTAGAACATGTACAGTCAATTCCATAAGATCAAGGAAAATGCAGTTCATCAGTTTATTTGCCCAAGTCTACGGAGCTGAGTCAACAAACCTGTCCATTGGCCAACCCAACAGACAGATCAGCTGAGATTATCCTCAGTTTCACCACTACGGTGGCTGACCATCACACCCCAACCTGCAGCTTTGGAGTCGAATGCTGCCCTAATGGATCCAGTCACTGTACCTATCTTGTTGACCTGCAAGTCAATAAATAAAGATTAGTTAATATAATTAGACAGTCAGTATGGAAGGTATTTACTTCACGTTTCATTTTCAGAGAGCAGGATTACAAAAAAAAAAAAAAAACCCAGTTATGCTCATAGTTAAAGTCATGAGTTGTGTAAATTAATATATAGTTATGGATTGATATTTTTTTTTTAAATTTTTTTATTTAAGCTAATAATGTTTTGATGTTGTTTTTAAAAGAACAAAAAGAGTTTATTTTTAATAAAAATAAAAATAATCATGTCTCGTTAAAATTTTGATCAAGTCATGTAGATTGTAGATTGACCCATTTTACCACATGATTTAACTGGTTTTACTATATAAATAATTCAAATCAAATCTAGCCCAATTGTAGACCTTGAGGTGGTGGGTTAACTTTTAAAATGATGATTTATTTTATTTTAAAAATATATTATTTTATATATATTAAAAAATTAATATATATTTTTTTAAAATTAACCTTAAAATCTCATCAACTCTAAAAAATAAGAATAAATAAACTAGCTCCCATATCAGTTAAACTTTTTTTTTTGGATGTTGAACTCTAACCTTTTATTTTGCATTATCATTTATTGATCTGATAAATCCACAACCTTTCATCTTTTCTTCTTCACAAGTTTATTATTTAAAATTTTTTATGAGATTTTTTATCGTAAGTATTATAAAGAGAAGGCAACTGTTATAATTCAAATTTGAATTTTTGCCTATATTATCCTTTTATTTTAAAATAAAAAATGAAAAGTGACAAAAGAAAAAAGAAAAGAAAGACTTGCAACTTATCAAGAGTAGGCTGAGAAAGGTTTTAAATGCATGGAGGAACCAAGCTAGAATTTTAGACAAAGTCAGGAGCCTAATTATATCTTATTGTACCTATGATTGAAATGTAATGTATATTTAAGGTTAAACTAAATGATTATAAATTTACATAAAAAATCAAGTCTAAACACTTAATTAGACTTTTAATAACCCAATTTGATTTGATCATTGCCTAATTAAAGATCTAATTAAGTTTAATTTGGATCAAATTAAAAGAGTTAATAAAGGATTTAATTATGCTTTGAGTAGGTCAATATAATTTTATTAGCAACTTATTTGGTGAAAAAATAAGTTTGGAAGTTTAATTAAGACGATTGAAATTTTAAAAGATCATATTTAATTTTTTCAAGTTCATTTAAGTGAGATAAGACATCAAATTGCAAGAAAGTAAAAGTTTGAAGGTCAATTAAGGGTTAAATTGAAGAATTTTAAAACCAATAATCACTTTGTAAAAAACCAAAAAGTTTAAGGGTCCAACCAAAGAATATTTAGTGGTGAATTTGTAAGAAATCCAAAAGATTAGGGTTGATTGAGTTCTCCATTACAAAGTTCCAAAGATATACGAACCAAGTTAAAAAAAAAACCATAATTTCATTATTTATTATCTTCTTCCTATTAAAACAAGAGAAAAAAATGACCAAGTGTCCGCCCTTTCAATCTTACTTTCTCCATTACCTTTTCAACATACAATACAAATCTTACGTTAAATTATATCCTGATATTTGTTTTTCACTCTAAGATAAATTCCAATCCTAATTGCATAAAAATCAATTATATATTCTCTTCTAAAAGCATTACCCAGTAGTGTTTTGCCTACAGAAATAGTCTTGGTCCTTGATTAGTACTCAAAAGTGCATTTTTATCATGGTTTCATATCATCATTTTGCACTTAAAGTATCAATAACTCCTTAACTAAAGTACGTTTTATAATAATCTATCTAATAATATAAGATACCTTTAATTTGTGGTAAATGTCCATTTTAAATGCAGGCCTATCACATAAATGAAAGGATTGATTGATGACTTTAAGAACTTCAATTGCAAAGGCAAAGAGATGATCAAACTTAGAAAAGAGATGTCGGTGCAATCCAAACCGGAACACTGTTCGGTAATTGGGTCATATCTGGAGCTATAGATCTCAGATTTAGGTCTACTTTATATGGATGGAAAGGTAAGACATAGGCCTACAACTTTCATATGGAGCCCAAGATCTAAAAAGGCCATTTTCAAGTCCAAATTATTGCAACAACAAAGAAGCCCGAATCTGTCCTCCAGCCCGAGCACTGTTCAGTATTTTGGCCATATCTGGAGTTCTAGAAGTCGAAATGAGCTGAATTTTTTACACAAGAAAGCTGAGACAATTGCCTAGAACTTTCATGTTTTCAAGTGGCTCTAATTTTGACGTCATCAATGACGTTTTGGGCAGACAAGAGAAGATAAGGATTGTCACCAAGTCAAGGGTTGGCCATCTACTCATCAATTAGTCATCAAATCAATAGTTCCCAATTTTGGCCTATAAAAGGAGGCATTTGCCATGCATTTAGGCATCTTGGTGTCCAGATCAAGATCATGCTCTTGTTTTCTCTCTTTGTATTCTTTATGCTTTGTTTTCATTAATATCAAGTTTATGCCTTTCATTTCCTTTCCTTTCTTTAGTTAACTTTTATGTTCTTATTTTGTTTATCCATTTTTCTTTCTTCCATTATGTCTAGCTAAGTTAATTATGTCAAGGTGAAAAGGTTACACTAATGGTCTAAGAATAAGTATGGTGTAAACTTAATATGGACTTTAATGTTTAATACTAACATGTTCTATATTTGTTATCTTGTTCACTCTTTAATACTTTGCTTGTTAAATGATTAATCTTGATTTATGTTGTATAACAATTGGTACAACAAATGCTTGGCACTTTCATAGCCCATACTGTATGGTATAACCGACACCTGAGCTATGAAAGGAACTTGATTTGTTGTTAACATAAGTTATAATCATGAATGCTTGACGAAATTTACAAGTATTAGCATTAATTGAATAAGATGACTAATGTAATCATGTTAACAATTTATAATCTGATTGGAACTTCCTGTATGTGGGGTTACCAATTGAATAATAAAAGTTTATACTATACTTGTTTGACATATCATTAGTGGAACCTCTAACTTTGACATTTGTTATTATCATTGTTTAATCCTTGCTTTAATATTTCATCTCAAAGTTCTCATCTTCTTCTTTTTCTTTATTATTATTGTTATTACTACTACTACTACTACCACTACTAGTACTATTATTATTATTATTGTTGTTGTTATTGTTATTATTGTTGTTGTGGTATTGTTGTTATTTATAATTTGTACAATAACCTCCCTGTGGTTCGACCCCGGTTTTGCCGGGTTATTTATTACTTCGACACTCCTGCACTTGGGAGAAGACATCAATCTCTTTGTCGTGTCAAGTTTTTAGCGCCTACAGGAATGTCGAAGTAATAAATATTCTGGCAAGACCGAGGTCGAACCATAAGAAGGTTAATTGTATAAATTATAAATAATAATAATACAATAATAATAATAATAACATTAATAATTTAAAAAATAGTATTAGTAATAGTAGTAATAAAAAGAAAAGGAAGAAGAAGAAGAAGAAAAAGAAGAAAAAGTTGATAAGAACTTAAGATGAAAGATTAACATAAAGATTAAACAATGAAAACAACAAATATCAATGTTAAAGGATCCACTAATGATATGTCAAACAAGTATAGTCTAAACTTTTATTATTCAATTAGAAACAACACACAAAGGAGGTTCTAATTAGATTATAAATTGTTAACATGATTACATTAGTTATCTTATTTGATTAATGTTAATAATTGTAAATGTTGTTAGGCATTCATGATTATAACTTATGTTGACAATAAATCAAGTTCCTTTCATAATTTAGGTGTTGGTTATGCCATATAGTATGGGCTATGAAAGTGCTAAGTATTTGTTGTACCAAGTGTTATACAACATACATCTAAATTAACCATTTAACAAGCAAAGTATTAAAAATGAACAAGATAACAAATAAAAAACATGTTAATATCAAATATTATGGTCCATGTTGAGTTTACACTATACTTATTTTTACACTATTAGTATAGCTTTTTCAACTTGACATAATAAACTTAACTAAACATAATAAAAGAAAGAAAGAAAAATAAACTAAATAAGAATATAAATAAGATAAAAGTTAACTAAGTAACGAAAATGACATGAAAGGCATAAACTTGATCTTAATGAAAGCAAAACATAAGCAATACAAAGAGACAAAGTAAGAGTATGATCTTAATTTGGAAAACAAGATGCCTAAATGTATGGCAACTGTCTCTTTTTATAGGCCAAAATTAAAAACTATTAATTTGATAATTAATTGATGAGTGAGTGGTCAACTCTTGAATTAATGACAATCCCTATCTTCTATTCTCTGCCCAAAACATCATTGATAACGTTAGAATTTAAACCAGACCTTTACATGAAAATTATAGGAAATTATGTCAGTTTTCTAGAAAAATAATGGAGCCATTTAGACTTCTAGAACTTTAGATATAAGCCAAACACTAAACAATGTTTGGGTTACAGGATGAATTCAAACTTTTTCATTGTTGCTATAATTTGGACTTGAAAATAGTCTTTTTTAAAATCAGACCCCCACATGAAAGTTGTAGGTCTATGTCTTACATTTTCATCCATATAAAGTAGACCTAAATCTGAGATCTAGAACTCTAGATATAACCTAATTACTAAATAGTGTTTCAGTTTAAACTGCACTAGCATCTCTTTTCTAAATTTAGTCATCTCTTTGTCCTTTCAATTTCAATATTTAAACTCATTAATTAATCCTTTTATTTATGTGATAGACCTGCATTTAAGATAGATATTTACTACAAATTAAATGTATCTTATATTATTAGATATGTTATTATAAAACATGTTTTAATTAAGGAGTTATTGATACTTCAAGTGTAAAATAATAATATAAAACATTGATAAAAATACACTTTTAAGTACTAATCATTGAGCATAATGTAACTCAGTATGATGTTTGGGAGAAGCACAAATAAATTTGATAATGGTTGTAAATTTTAAGAAAAATAACTAGATAAAAATCTCATTTCCAGTTGTAGCAACTAATGTTAGTTATAGTCGATGAGCAAAGCAATATACATAATATACACAAGGACAATATATGAGAAATAGGGCTTGTAGTCCTTTCCACGCGCCACGTATATTGTTAGCACCACATACCCTTGACCTTGTATATTGAAAATATACAAGTTATATTGAGTGAGAACATCACAAATTTCTTTTTGAAGTGTTAAGAAGTATTATCTGAAACATGCATAATACTAACTCTCATACAAAACACTGAATATCAATAAATCTCAAAACAATAGCCATTTGTTCTTTATTTGATGCATCATTGGCTTTGTCAACCAAAATACAAAGTTTTGCATCTCTAACTTCTTCACAAATCTTTTTCCTCACTTGGTTCACGAGAATATGCAAAAAAAAAATTTGAATAGTCAATGAGGCATACTCTATATTTTTCAGAGCTTTCTCTAAAAAACATCATCAATATCAACATTCAATCTCCTTATAAGTCTTATCATCTTCAAAAAATTACCTCAATTATTAGAAACTAAAGATTCATTATGACCTCTAAATGCACATGCTTGTAAGCTAAGCCATCGAGCACTTTCAATCATTGTCATAAGTCTCAACCAATTTTTCTGAACTTCTTCAACTGTTTATGCATTCAACACTTTATCAATATTCTACTTACTTTTATTAAATCTTCAACAGATTTCATAGCATTATTACGTGATGAAGTGAGACTTCCCACATGCATCAAAAATGCACATCTAACCCCATCATTTAACCCTATTCCAACTTCTAAAGCCTTTAGTAGTGAATGTGAGATGACGAAGCACTTTTTTTTTCAAAGATAAAGCATGGAAAACTAAATACTACATCCTTTGATGGAGAGTACTCTAGCCAAGGAAATTGATTAAACCTAGTGTATTGAAATCAACGATACTGTCTCCCTGATTCAGTCATTGGATACTCTGCTAACTTAGATTGATATGGACGTATTTTGATATAAGCTCTTTTAACTTCATCTAGTTGATTATTATGATGTTTCCACATTGGAATTCATAACCCAGAATCTCATTCAAGAGTATTAACATCAATTTCAACTCTTTAAGATTTGAAAAAGGGTTGTTCACTATGATTTAAGACCATCAACATTGTAAAAAGAATGTCTTTTACTTATTGATGTTTGTTCGTTTGGTTTAAAGAATGAAAACATTATTTTTCCTCTATTGTTTCCTTGATTTTCCATTATAATTTATAACCTATTCAAACAAAATGGATAGGGAAGTTAGGTGCAAGATGAAAAGATACTAATGCCACAATAAAATATTAAATGCAAAATATACAAGGATAAACTAGTTATACAAACTACTGAGAGATTTAGAGAACTTAATAACATTAAATTACGAGTACTAGACTACTAGTATGTTAGCATGTATCAATTTTTAAGGTACAATCTATTATTTACTCCACTAACAATCTACTATAATGAATGTGAAACATTAAATTCAAAATAAAAAGTCAAGGCTTGTAAATTACCTGATGATTTGACACTTTTACAGCTCTTTATATAGATTCTTCTTTAAAATCCAAGCTAAAATTGTATATTATTAAGAAGAAAAATAGCTAAAACCCCAAGTTATTTGGAAGACATGTGAATTAATTAATTATTTATATTTAGATAGATTTGCTATAAAATATAAGTAATTAATTAGTATTGTAAGGGAAGATAGATTGCTAATTAATTAGTGTTGCTAGGAAAAATAAAGTGTGCAGTTGATGGTGGTTGTTGCAAGGAAAAAAGAGATGCTATGTTTGTTGTGTAAATATAGGGAAAATGGAACATATGTTTGCTATGTAAAAATTAAAAGGAAAAATGGCTTCTCAAATTTTTTTAACATGGGCTATAACCCTCCCCAACCTTGTAAAAGGCTTCGCCTATAATTGCAATAGTTCGAGCAAAACACTCATTCACATATTTTCCTGTTTTCATGTGAAGAATTTCAAACTCCTTCTGAAAAGGTTGCAAGTGAGCATGGTTTACTCATGTTGTGCCTTGATATTTTTGCTTCAATGAATCTTAAATGTTCTTTGCTAAATCCTTGTTGAGGATTGTCTCCAAGACTAAACGATTTATTGCTTGAAATAAATAGTTTTTTGTTTTTAAATCTTTCAACGTCTGTTCTTCAATGCTCTTTCTCTAAGCATCTGTGAGACCTTCTTCTATTGCAAGAATCTTATTCTCCACCAAGCCCTAATACTACTTAGAATACAAGAAATTTTTCATGAGCATTGCCCCATCAAATGTTAGAAAAAAGTTAAACAAGTGTCTCTTATGAAAGATAAGCAAATTTGGAAGAAGCATTTTGTCATTAAATTGAAATGATGAGTTGGCTATTCATAGCCTTACAAGAAACTTGAAACACAAGTAAGGCAGCACACATCAATAACAAACACTAGAGATGTGATTACTAACTAGAAAATGGATCAAACTAAACAAACTTCCCTGAACAATAGGGATCATTATCAAAAACAGTAAGTCTATTGTTAATAACTCTAACATTTTGCAAACACAAACACAAAGTAAGGATTATTATCAAAAATAGTAAGTCTATTGTTAACAACTCTAACATTTTGCAAACACAAACACAAAGTAAAATTTGATCAAACGTTTTTATATGGGTTAATTTACCAAGTTGATACAAATATAGTAAGGGTCGATTTTGTGAGTTTTCTTTTCTCACTATCTCATTAATGTTTTTCTTCATCTATAATTAATTTATGTGTGGTTAATTATTATTTCGTTATATTTTTTATTTTTTTTGCATTTGATTTGGATAAATGAATTTATAAAATTGAGATAGTATTTTTTGTTTTGTTTTGAAGGGTTAAACTAATATAAATCGATATAATAAATTCATTTACCAAATTGGAGGTAAGATTTTCTACCCGACTAAAAACCTTTCAATTCTGCGAGAACCCGCTCCCCGGAGCACAGGCACTCAACTAGTTTTCCTATGTACAGCGAATGCTGGAAAATCTATAAATAAAAACCACTAAAATGACCTCATATAATATATAGTTTTGTATGTAGTTTTAAGATATAAAAAACCATGTTTTTTACTAATTAACTAAATTATTTTTAACAAGCTAAGTTAAATAAATTACATTGAGAGCGCACAATTTAATTTAAAAATCCAAGACAGATTAACAGTAAAGTCATTTAATAATAAAAATAATAACTCTCCGTAACCTGAATGTTCTTTTTTAGAAAAGAAAAAAGAGAGAGAGAGAGAGAGAGAGAGAAACATTAAAGCCGCTCAAAAGCGCGGTGCTTGACAGAATCTTCACCAGCCCCACCAAGAAACCAATCCAATTACCAGATGTTCGGCATATTAGGCAAAATGCCAACCCATAATTCATAACACACAGCTTTAAATAACCAAAACCAGAAGTTAATCCTCTCTTTAAAAAAAAATGTTAAAATAAAAATAAAACTGAAACTGTAACCATTTACATAATAAATTCCATCCTTTTTGTTTTTCTTGGCTTTTTTTTTTTTTCTCGTGTGTGTGCGTGTTAGAGACCGAGAGAGAGAGAAATCAAAAGCACAATATTTACCCTTCATTTTCAAAAGAAGGAAGGAATTATTCCACGAACATCGTAAAAATGGTTCGTGTAAGCAACACCATCTTGGCCATCTTCAACTGCATTACTTTACTAATAGGTCTGGTGATCATGGGTTTAGGCCTATATATCTTTGCAAGAGGCAGTGCCACAGGTTGTGATAAAGTTTTGCGAAACCCAATGATTATAGTGGGTGTAGTCATTACTGCAATATCATTGTTTGGGTTGATAGGCTCATGTTGCAGGGTCAACTTTGCTTTGACGCTTTACTTGATTCTCTTATTCTTGTTGCTTTTGTGCCTAATTGGTTTCACGGTTTTTGCCATTTTGGTAACAAATGAGAGCTTCGGCAAGGCCTTCTCGAAAACCAAGATCATGGATTTCCATAACTGGTTGAGGGACAATCTTGGTGATGAAAATCATTGGAATGATATTAAGAGTTGTGCGGTTCAAACAAAGATATGCCATGGGAATAACCACAAGAAGCTTTCTGATATACAGGTTCTTTTCTAGGTTTTCTCGGTCATTCGAAATTCTAACACCTTCTTCTTCAAGCTCTTGTTTATTCAATGTCGACCATCTTGAATAACTCTATAGGGTGGATCTTAAATTCTTCTTATGAACAACTTTCCACATCTTGTCAAAGAATGAATGCAAATAAGTTGGCCAGCCTGAGATACTTTTGATAGATCCTAGTTTTATGATCCAAGCACACACGAATACACACATACAAATATGTGTGTGTGTGTGTGTGTGGATGCTGAGAAATAAGTTGTCTCGACAAGGAGTTTTGGCTGTCGAATTTGAATTAATCAGTGGAGAAGTTTTCTCATCATAAATTTGGTTCAAATACCATTTATCCCAACTAAGAATAAAAACTATTTATGCAGTGGTCATTCATTGCAATATTGCAGATTTTAATAACAATGGTTGCCAAGTTTAAAGCATCCCCTCTTTTAAGGCATTAAATCATGCGCTGTTTGTGCTAATTTTTTACTAATAAAATATTGCCTTTCTGCTTTCCTTTTTCCTCCCATCCAGTCTGGATGTTGCCAGCCACCAGTTTCCTGCGGATTTGTATCAAACAATGCGACGCTGTGGAATCGTCCTAAAACCAGTTCAGCTGTGAAATACAGTGGTGACTGCACAGCATGGAGCAACCGTCAGGACACCCTTTGCTTCAACTGCGAGTCTTGCAAAGCTGCATATGTTGTCACTAGTAGGAAGAAATGGGGACAATTGGCCATAGCCAACGCCTGTTTCGTTGCCTTCACTGTTATTTTCTATTGCATTGGTTGCTGTGCAAGAAGTAACAACCAAAAAGACAGCCACCACAGATACAGAGGTTATCCTTGAACCGACCATTCTATGAGCAAGATGGGGACTCATTAATTACAAGGGCATGCATGTTTTCACCAGCTATTATTTACTGGAGCTGGCCTAGTAATGTCATTTATGTACCTCCTATGACTTCAATAATCAAAACCATGGTTTGTAATCATATATTTGTTTACTGAAATATCATTATTCTTCAGTAGTATAGCTATTAATTGTTGTTTTGTTTTGCTTCTGCCCATACGATTTCTTTTCCTTTATCAAGACTTGGTTAATTTGTCAAGTGAAAACAATATATTGAAATTGCATTTGCAGAAATCATGCAGTTTGAGAACGAACTATTATTGAGAAATGTTAGTGGTTAACAAGCATGTTATACAGCAAACGAGGTTCGCAAGGGACATCTTTACATGCTTTTAGTAAACGAAGGTGAAAAAATTCATCTCCTAGTTTATGATAACCGGTCCTTGAGAGATTTCTAGGTAAAGAATAAAGAATTGATTATGTTAAAAAAAGATTAAGATTACTCTAAAATATCCTACCTCAAAAAAGTTGTTTTGGATTTGTTTTTAATGATTTAATAAAGATACCTATATATACATGGAAAGATATTGCCTAAACTAGTATATATGTATTTTGATCATTGTAAAAATGCAACTGCTAAATCTTAAAGATAGTGATTTAGAATCTGGGCATGTCCAGTCTTTACATTTTGAATATAGATATTGGACGAGGAAGATGGTTGTGGTATATTGGGGATTTGGTCCATTTTTTTATGTTATGTCCAAAAAAAGCATGAAAGTCTCTTCTCACACATAAAGAACATAGGTGGGATCATGTTCATAACACGAAACGTTATTCACCTATATTCATCAAGAATAAAAATTCATCTACACTTCATATGTCTTCTTCTTCTTCTTCTTCTTCTTCTCTCTCTCTCTCTCTCTCTCTCTCTCTCTCTATATATATATATATATATATATATATATAGAGAGAGAGAGAGAGAGAGATAATGCATTAGATTAAATAGAAGCCAAAAATACAAAGATTAAATTAATATTTACCTCCATAAATCGTTTTTGTCTAAAAAACCTTATTGAAATTTATAATTCTCGTGCCAATTTTAAGTTACAAGGAAGATTTCAACCATATAAATTAATGGAAAACCAATATTCACGTATAAAGTCGATTGGCTTATCTTTATTCCGTCATTAAAAAAAATCTATTTAAAATTTATAATATTTAGATTGATTTTAATTTATGAAAAAAAAATCCATTGAAGTGCAAAAATACAAAATATACATTAAGCCAATAATCGACTTCCCTTAATATAATATCCAAGGAGCAACCTAAATAGAATTTAACAACTCTGGGGTCAACTTTGATTGCAAGGATTTAGACCAACCAACACTTCGTAATTCAAAATCCACAAAAACAAATGCCAGTTTTTGCTCTTTTCTGATCCTTTTTTTTTTGTCACTTCTAAGTTTGTAAGTTTGTGTACTATTGTATTTATATTATTAAGGTTTCTGGAAGAAAAAAAACAAAAAGAACATGGAAAATACTATTTTGCAAGATTTTATTTTATCTCCTTATTGAATTAGGATTATTTTTTTTAATTCTTTAATTTTCAACATGTTTCTATATTTATTTTTACAATTTGAGCTTGATTTTCTATTTATTTTATATATGATCCAGACAATGAAAAAACAATCAAATTCAGACTTTAATATAAAATTGTTGAATCAAGTTGAAATTTTATGTGAAATCTCCGAACATGTTGTCCTACCTTTAGTTAAAATTTCAGGTAAATTAGAGTTTTTGAAGATATGAAAATACTAATAAACAAATTTTATATAAATTTTATTATTTATCTTCTTTTAATTTGTGAACTTTCTATTTTGCTAGAATTCTTTTTCCACAAGGAAGTGACAATTGGTTTTGAAAATTTTCTAGTCTTGTAATGATATTTAATGGATATAGTTTTCATGTGTGGTATGGACTCCATATTAGTGTAGAATCCTTATAGTATATAGAAACAATTCTTTAATCCTTATGAAATAAGTTTCCAAGTCATCTAGAATAATTTGCAAATAAGAAAACTAAAAAGGAGACAACATTAGATTTGATTCTCCTATCTTATATGGGACTTCTAAAGGGCAATAAATCTAATCATATCGTAGTTAAGATATTAAATTCATTATTATTATTATTATTATTGCGGGGGTGCAAGTGCCAACGCGACGTCATTCGGAGATGGTGGAGGCTCTTAATCGTGCCTCATGTGTGAGGTATTATGTATTGGAAAGGTTTTTAGATTTAATCATAAAATTATTATTAATATTCAGGAGTCATCACCTAGTATTATAGTCACTAGAAACCTATAGTTTACGCGAGAGTTTGGGTAAAGACTAGTTGTGCAAAGGAAAAACGCATCACTCTCAGTGCACTATACCTAAGGTAAGTTGTATTGTTGTTTGATTTTATTTTATTTTTGTTAAGTCGGATTTTTATTTGTTGGATTTTTCTAAAGTTCAAGGTAGATCTCTTTTTATGAAAAAGTTTCAAGCTTATTGGGTTAAATCTTAACCGTTCTAAAATATAAATTTTAGCATCGTATTTATTTACATCTTGTATTTGTAATATCTAAAAGCATATTTTATCATGTAATTTTAAATCTTACTAATATTAAAGTCTATATCTAAACCTTAGAAAAAAATATTGAAAAAAAAGTTTTTGATATTTTGGCTAAACCCTAATGGATGATCATAAATTAGTTATGATATCTATTTTTTTTATTTTTAAAATGTAAGAAAGATGCAATTTTTTTTATGAAAGTATGCTTGAAATTTGTTTAGGATTTGACTGTATACATGAAAATAATTTTTTTAAAAAAAGGAAAATTAATTTAAAAATTTTTGAGATTTTTTTGAAAATATTTGATTTTTTTTTCAAATATTATGAAAAAAATCTGGTATTTTAGTACCAAATTTATATTTTATAGTGTAAATATATAACCCGATATTATGCAAAATTGGTAGAAAAAATTTGAGGAGATCATAATTTTTTTAAATGATTTTAAAAAAAAATTGAATTTTTTGTTTAATTTTCTTAATATAATATATATTATTTAATGTTAAATATATGGGTTGGGCCGGCCCAACTATATGGGTCGAGCCTAGCCGGGTTGGGCTGAAATCGTCCAAATAAAAATGACTCTTTTAAGGGGTGGGTCGGACCAGCCTAACCATTTAGGTTGCGCTACAATAGGTTCAGCCTACCTTAAAGCTAATTATTTGCAAAACATGAATAGTAGTTCATGTTTTGCATACAGCCGGAATGCTTGTAGAAATAGATGTTGATGAAGGAATGACTTATTTGATAAAGGAGTCTCGATAATGATCAAGAGATTAAGCTAATGGTTTTGGTGGCATCACTGGGAGGAACAATGACTAGAACCAATTACAAGGGAAAGAAGAAGGATTTTGTAAAGGTGAGAGAAAGGAAGAAATGGTGCCTATTTTAGATGTAGGAGTGATCTTCTAGTAGTTGGGCTAGCTACCTATGATGGAGCTGGTGGTTTAGAAACTAGTGGTGGCTCTGATTGGTGGCTAGAATGATGGAGAGAGAGAAGAGAGAAAGAATTGCAGAAACTGGGAGTAGAGGAGCTGGGTTTTTGGCCGACTTTGAACTCGATTTTCCCCTCTTTTTGAATGTGAAATTTGTTCCTATTTATTGAGGTCGAAGAGAATAATCTTATCTTCACTAGGAAATAAATTTTAGACCTTGATTCGGTTGGCAAAGATCTTAACCGATGGCTTAAAATAGGCATGGTATACTATCAAATTTGTAGTTGTAGGCTACCTAAGTTGACCTTTTTAGGTAGTGCCACGTCCACTTCTTCGCTAGTGAGTTGGTGATGACCTAATACAGACATAAAAGGATGGCTTATTATTTATTTTAGCAAGACCGGAATTGAGCCATAGGGAGGCTAATTGTATAAATAATAATAATAATATTTTAAAAAGGACTTTGATTAGTACTTATTAGTACTTAAAAATGTATTTTTATCAAGGTTTTATATCATCATTTTACACTTGAAGTATCAATAACTTTTTAACTAAAGCATGTTTTATAATAACAAGTCTAATATCATTAGATACTTTTAGTTTATGGTAAATATTAATCTTAAATACAGGTCTATTACATAAATAAAATGATTGATTTATAAGTTTAAGAACTGAAATTAAAAATATAAAGAGAGGGTCAAATTTAGAAAAGAGATGTTAGTTCAACCCAAATTGAAATACTGTTCGGTCATTAGGTCATATCTGGAGCTGTAGATCTTGAATTAAGGTCTACTCTATATGGATGGAAAGCTAAGACATAGATCTAAAATATTTATGAAGAAGGTAAACTTAATTCTACCGTTTGAAAGTCTAAATCTTAGCAACAATAAAAATGTTCAAATTTATCATGTAGCCTAGATAATATTCAGTGTTTAGCCCATATCTTGAGTTCTAAAAGTCCAAATAACCTCTCTCCTTTTTTTGTTGGAAAGATGAGATAATTTCCTAGAATTTTTATGATTTAAGTTTGTCCAAATTCTAATATTAACAATGACATTTTGTTCAGACAATAAGATAAGGATTGTCACCAAGTCAAGATGTGATCAATTTTGACTTATAAAAAAAGGCATTTGTTATACATTTAGGCATCTTGATTTTCAAATCAATATTCTTGCTCTCTTTTTATTGTAATGCTTAAGTTTTGCTTATATTAATATCTTATTTATGCTTCTCATTTCCTTTCTTTTACTTAGTTAACTTATATCTTATTTATATAAATTATATCTTATTTATGTTCTTATCTTGTTTATTTATATTTCACTTTTTTCATTATGTTTAGTTAAGTTTATTATGTTAAGGTGAAAAAGTTCCACTAATAGTTTAAGAATAAGTATATTGTAAACTCAAAATGAACATTAATGTTTGATACTGCCATGTTTTGTATTTATTATCTTCTTCACTTTTAATACTTTACTTGTTAAATGGTTAGTTTAGATTTATGTTGTATAACACTTGGTACAATAAATACTTGGCACTTTCATGACCCAAACATATGATGTAACAGATATTTGTGCTATGAAAAGAATTTTATTTGTTATTAACATGAGTTATAATTATAAATACCTGATAATATTTACAAGTATTAGCATTATTCGAATAAGATAACTAGTGTAATCATGTTAACAATTTATAATCTAATTGGAACCTCCTTTTATGTGAGGTTTTTAATTAAATAATAAGAGTTTGTACTATACTTGTTTGAAATATCATTAGTGGATCTTTTAAACTTGACATTTATTTCTATCTTTGTTTAATCCTCATATTAATCTTACAATCTCAAAGTCCTCTTTAACTTTTTCTTCTTTTTCTTCTTATTACTATTTTTAGTATTATTATTAGTAATATTACTATTACTATTGTTGTTATTATTGTTGTTTATAATTTATATAGTTAACCTCCATGTGGTTCAACTTCGGTCATGCTAGATTATTTACTACTTTGACACTCCTCTACCTAGAGAAGACATCAATCTTTTATCATATCAAGTTTTTGGCGTTGTTACGGGGGAGGTAAATTCTTGTATACATTATAGTATTTATTTTATTTTCTCTTTTCTCTTTTCTTTTTTCTTGCATCTAACTTTATTTGTTTTGTTTTCTTTTTTTTTCTTTTTTTTGTTTTCTTCTTTATTTTATTCTCTTCCTACACGTATATGAGAGTTTAGTCACATACATTAAGTGGTAGACATTGTAGGGTATCCTTATTATTTTCTGAAAATATGGTTGAAGAAGATAACCAATTGCTTTATAATAAAAATAATGAGAATAATTGTGTCATAACACTTAAAGACTACATGAATCCCGCAAGAACAAGTGCACTTTTATGCATAGTTTTCCCTCCTAATGCATCTTATTTAGATTTTAAGCCAGGCATTATTCAAAGTTTACCTTCTTTTCATTACTTAGATTTAGCAAATTTATACTTACATTTAAAAAAAAAATTAAAGAAGCTTGTAACACCTATAATAATTCAAATTGTAACATGAACATAATTAGATTAAAACTTTTTTTGTTTTAATTAAAAGATAGCTAAAACATGGCTATAAAATTTGAGACTAGGATATATTCATGCTTAGGATAAAATGCAACAACAATTTATAAAGAAATGTTTTCTATCTCATTAAATAAACTCTTTCAAAAGACAAATCATCAATTGCACTAAAAAACCAGGAAAAATATTTTACCAATGTTGGGATAGGTATCAAGACTTACTTAATACTTATCCTCATTATTGTTTTGAAACACAGAGATTAGTTTCATATTTTTATGAAAGACTAACACCTAAAGATAAATAGATAGTGGAATTAATATGCAATATAACTTTTAAAGATAAAGACCCTGATGAAGCACTAGAGTACCTAAACTTGCTAGCTGAAAATGTTAAATTGAAATGTTACTAGCACTTATGAGGCACTAAGTAAAACTCAACCTCATACATCTAGTGGAGTAATGTACAATCTTAGAAAAGATCATGACCTCTAAACCAATTTGCATCCTTATCTAGAAAAGTCGAGATACTAGAATTGAAAAGGAGTGGTCAATTAAAATTTGTTTAAAATATTGTGTGTCAAATATGTGAAACTAATAAACATTCAACTAATGACTGTCTAACTTTTTCTTCTTTTAGGAAATGCCTCCATGAACAAGCCCAAACTTTAAATAGTTTCTTAATGCCCAATCATAACCGATACTCGCTAACATAGAACCTTGGTTTAAGAAATCACCTAAATTTTAATTGGAAGAGTGATACACAAACTTCACAACCACTGTTTCAAGCATACCATAATTTTTAATATTTTCATGGATGTGCACCTCCTTATGTTCCCCCTCCTAGAAGAAATCTTGAGAAAACTTTGTGTGCATTCATTGAAAAGCAAAAAACATTCAACACTTAACTTGCCCAAAGCATAACAAATTTTAAAGATTCTCTTGCAATATTCACATTTACTCTTGGTTTTTAAGAGAAAGGCAAGTTTTAATCCCATCTATAATAAAATCTCAAAGGGCAATACGCAAGTTTTAATCTCATCTATAATAAAATCGTAAAGGGCAATACAATGTAAATGCAAGCAATTATGGATGCCAACATATGGATGAAGTCCAATAAGTCATTACTCTCCATAATGGTAAGGTTATTGGAAAACCAATTATTGAACCTTATGAGAATAATGATGAGTCAATCTTTAAGAGTAAATAAGGGGTTAAACCTGAATATTGTAACGAAAAGTGATTTCCCATTAGTACTTTTATTTTCTCAATTTATGACCAAACAAAATGAAGTCAATCATGATTTTAAAATCTTTAAAACTTTGAAATAAGAAGAAATTGAGGATGAAAAAGGCACTGAAAATGTTATCATAAATCATTTGTCAAAATTGACAATAGATTTAACATCTACCATCACATCAATCGATGATTATTTTTTTGTTGAATCTTTACTTTCTCTTAGTTTAATGCCTTGTGATTAATACTTTAAAGTGTATTTTTATCAAGGTTTTATATCATTATTTTGCACTTGAAGTATCAATAACTCCTTAACTAAAGCATGTTTTATAATAACGTATCTAATAATATAAGATACCTTTAATTTGTGGTAAATATTCATTTTAAATGCAGGCTTATCACATAAATGAAAGGATTGATTGATGAATTTAAGAACTGAAATTGAAAGGATAAAGAGATGGCCAAACTTAGAAAAAAAATGTCGGTGCAATCTAAACCGGAACATTGTTCGGTAATTAGGTCATATATGGAGTTGTGAATCTCATATTTAAGTTTATTTTATATGGATGGAATGGTAAGACATAGGCCTACAACTTTCATATGGAGTACAAGACTTGAAAAGGTCATTTTCAAGTCCAAATTGTAGAAACAACGAAGAAGTCCGAATCTATCTTTCAGCCCGAGTACTGTTCAGTGTTTGGCCCATTTCTGGAGTTCTAAAAGTCCAAATGACCTGAATATTTTACACAAGAAAGCTTAGATAATTTCCTATAAATTTTATTTTTTAAATGGCTCTAATTTTGATGTTATTAAAGATGTTTTGGGTAGACAAGAGAAGATAAAGATTGTTACCAAGCCAAGAGTTCATCACCTACTTATCAATTAGTCATCAAATCAATAGTTCTCAATTTTGCCCCATAAAATGAGGTATTTTCTATGCATTTAGGCATCTTGGTTTCCAAATCAAGATCATGCTTTTGCTTTCTTTTTTTGTATTTTTTATAATGTTTATACTTTACTTTCATTAATATCAAGTTTATGCCTTTCATTTCATTTTGTTTACTTAGTTGACTTTTATTTTATTTATGTTCTTATTTTATTTATTTATTTATTTTCTTTCATTATGTTTAACTAAGTTTATTATGTCAAGGTGAAAAGGTTACAGTAATGGTGTAAGAATAAATATAATGTAAACTCAATATGGACTTTAATGTTTGATACTAACATATTTTATATTTGTTATCTTGTTCACTCTTTAATCCTTTGCTTGTTAAATGACTAATCTTGATTTATGTTGTATAATACTTGGTACAACAAATTCTTAACACTTTCATAGTACATACTGTATGGTATAACCGACACTTGAGCTATGAAAGAAACTTGATTTGTTATTAACATAAGTTATAATCATAAATGCGTGATGAAATTTACAAGTATTAGCATTAATCAAATAAGATGACTAATGTAATTATGTTAACAATCTATAATCTGATTGGAACATCCTTTGTGTGTGGTTTCTAATTGAATAATAAGAGTTTATACTATACTTGTTTGACATACCATTAATGAAACCTCTAACCTTGACATTTGTTATTATCATTGTTTAATCATTACATTAATATTTCATCTTAAAGTTCTCATCTTCTTCTTCTCTTCTCCTTCTTTTTCTTTATTGTTATTGTTGTTGTTGTTGTTATTGTTGTTGTTGTTGTTATTGTTGTCGTTGTTGTTGTTGTTGTTGTCGTTGTTGTTATTACTATTATTGTTGTTGTTGTTGTTGTTGTTGTTGTTGTCATATTATTATTATTTATAATTTGTACAATTAACCTCCTTATGGTTCGACCTAGGTCTTGTCGGGTTATTTATTACTTCGAGACTCCTACACTTGGAAGAAGATATCAATCTTTTAGTCGTGTCACCTTAGTTTGTAAAAAATATTAGTTTTCTTACTTCAGGATTTTTGCAACTTATTTAGATAACCAAGACAGAAGAAAGTGTTTGAGCGACACACAAAACTTTTATTAGGATGACTCTTACTTATTCAAATATTGTCCAGATCAAATATTTCAATGCATTCCCAATAATGAGGTAATTAGTATCATTAAATTTTATCACTCTAAAGTGTTTGGTGATTATTTCTCATAAAAAAAGGACTGCAGAAATCTTAGAAATATAGATTTTAGTAGCCCAATATATTTAAGGACTAACATGCATTCTACAAAAACTAGGAAAATTGTCAAAAGGTGGGATTTATTTAAAAACATAAAAAGTCTTTACATAATCTTCAATTGACTCTTCAGTCTCATCATAGTAGAGATATACATTGTGCAATTCATAACTTATGACCCATTTTCATAAAAAAGTATGCTTGATATAGTCTTTGAAATCTGAATAAAAACAAAACAAAGAGAGTAAGACTTTAGTTGGCCTCCATGTAGGTGGTATGATTGCATTTTCAATTTCTCATCTATAAAATCTTCTCTTCCTTCCTTTTATTTCTACTCAAATCATACATTCAATAAATATAGAAGTATGTAGAAATGACAGGTTTCTCAAGTTATTAAATAAAAAATATTTATATTTTTGGTGGATCTAGTTTTAGGAAAGAAAGATTTTTTTTTAAATCATAAAATTATCTTGATCAGGTACTAGCTGAGAAAAAGATTTATTTAGTGTATAGGAGAGGCAACCCTAGGTTAATGATAAAAGTGTTAATAGCTACACTTTTAAGAGATAATCAAGTTTTGGAGGTCATTGTCAAAGCTTTAACAAATAAAGACATCATTAAAAAAAAAATTAGAGAGGAACTACAAGTCTCTATAATGTCTAATCAAATTAATACAATTTTTAAATAAGTTGATGCCTTCTTTATCTTATCAGATGGTCTAGGCACATTGAAAGAGATCTTTCATATTTTCTCTTAGGCCCAACTTTGCATTCACCATAAACCTATAACTTTGCTCAATGTTCATGTTTTTTGTGATAAATTATTATCTTCTCTTAATCATGTTATGGAATAAATTTTTTTAATATTTTTTACACGACAAATCATAATATCTGATGCTACTGCTGAATAATTGATTGATCAATTGCAATCATTCTCCTTGTAATTGACTCTTCTATGAGTCGAATGGAACGGTCAAATAATGAAAGCCATAAAAAGCTAAGATTGAATTTAAGTTTTAGTTTATAAAAATTTATGTCTTTTGGTTTGATTAATAATATAATATTTATGTTCTGTTATTTCTTATATTTATTTAAGTGTATTTTATTTTTGTTAGTAATTATTGTTTCATGTGATGTCCTCTATACTCTATCTTTCTACTTTAAAACATTGAGGATAATATCTCATTTTGGTTAGGGGGAGACGGTAGTAGTAAACAAAAACTAACTGCTTTTGTTTTTAATAAAACCATTTGATAAAATTATTATTATTAGGATGGTAGAGTAAGGGAGAATTTTATTCACTCTTGAGACGCATCTTAGTAAATATTTTCCAATGGTTATTTTCAATATTCATAACAAGGTCTATCATATACTTCTCTTGAAATATTCAAGTTTACAAACTCTCATATTATTATCAATTAATTCTACTCATATACTTATTTAACAAGTATTCTTAAACCTTCATTTTCACATACATACTTTAACATATTATTGTGGTTTGCATATTGGATTATTATATTATTATTTTTTTTGTTAAAGGTAACAATAAAAAGAAAAGGGTAGTTTATAATTTATAAAATGAAATAGAAAAAATGATAATAAATAAATAAATATAGATAAGTTTGGTTTCGTAGTTTTCCTAACATAAGCAATTAAGCCCAAATGAGTGCTTTAACACCTAATATCCTAAAGTCAACTGACTTGGGAGCTATTGACTCAATGCTTCTTACATGGATTGAGAAAAAATGTTTAAGAGAATCAAACATTACACTACATGATTAGTACTTAAAAGTACATTTTTATCATGATTTTATATCATCATTTTTTACTTGAAGTATCAATAACTCCTTAACTAAAGTACGTTTTATAATAATCTATCAATTAATATAAGATACCTTTAATTTATGGTAAATGTTCATTTTAAATGCAGGCCTATCACATAAATGAAAAGATTGATTGATGACTTTAAGAACTTCAATTGCAAAGGCAAAGAGATGATCAAACTTAGAAAAGAGATGTCGGCGCAATCCAAACAAAAACACTGTTTGGTAATTAGGTCATATCTAGAGCTATAGATCTTAGATTTATGTTTACTTGATATGGATGGAAAGGTAAGACATAGGCCTATAACTTTCATATGGAGCCCAAGATCTAAAAAGGTCGTTTTCAAGTCCAAATTATTGTAACAACAAAGAAGCCCGAATCTGTCCTCCAGCCCGAGCACTGTTCAGTATTTTGGCCATATCTAGAGTTCTAGAAGTCAAACTGAGCTGAAGTTTTTACACAAGAAAGATAAGATAATTTACTAGAACTTTCATGTTTTCAAGTGGCTTTAATTGTGACGTCATCAATAACGTTTTGGGCAGACAAGAGAAGATAAGGATTGTCACCAAGTCAAGGGTTGGCCATCTACTGATCAATTAGTCATCAAATCAATAGTTCCTAATTTTGGCCTATAAAAGGAGGCATTTGCCATGCATTTAGGGATCTTGATGTCCAGATCAAAATCATGCTCTTTCTTTCTCTCTTTGTATTTTTTGTAATGTTTATGTTTTGCTTCCATTAATATTATGTTTATACCTTTCATTTCCTTTCCTTTACTTAGTTAACTTTTATGTTCTTATTTTTTTATCTATTTTTTTTCTTTCATTATGTCTGGCTAAGTTAATTATGTCAAGGTGAAAAGGTTACACTAATGGGGTAAGAATAAGTATGGTAAAAACTTAATATGGACTTTAATGTTTCATACTAACATGTTTTATATTTGTTATCTTGTTCACTCTTTAATACTTTGCTTGTTAAATGACTAATCTTGATTTATATTGTATAACACTTGGTACAACAAATGCTTGGTACTTTCATAGCTCATACTGTATGGTATAACCGACACCTGAGCTATGAAAGGAATTTGATTTGTTGTTAACATAAGTTATAATCATGAATGCTTGATGAGATTTACAAGTATTAGAATTAATCAAATAAGATGACTAATGTAATCTTGTTAACAATTTATAATCTGATTGGAACCTCCTTTATGTGTGGTTTCCAATTGAATAATAATAGTTTATATTATACTTGTTTGACATACCATTAGTGGAATCTTTAACCTTGACATTTGTTATTATTATTGTTTAATCCTAACATTAATATTTCATCTCAAGGTTCTCATCTTCTTCTTCTTCTTTATTATTGTTATTATTATTATTATTATTATTATTATTATTATTATTACTACTAGTAGTATTATTAGTACTATTATTATTATTATTATTATTATTATTGTTATTACTATTATTGCTGTTATTACTATTATTGCTGTTATTGTTGTTATTATTATTGTTGTTGTTGTTGTATTATTGTTATTTATAATTTGTACAATAACCTCCTTGTGGTTCGACCCTGGTCTTGCCGGGTTATTTATTACTTCGACACTCCTAGACTTGGGAGAAGACATTAATCTTTTTGTCGTGTGATTACATATCATTATCTGCAACTCAAGTTATGAAGCTCGAAAGAGTGTCCCAACACCTAATATCCTAAGAACCACTGGTTTGGGAGTAATTAGTCAAAAGCTCGTTATATGAGTTAAAGATACACTGTGTTATATATATATTAAAAAATAAAAAAATATAATAACCTTAATCCAAGGAAGCTAACTTTAAACATTAGAACATGATATTATTTTTTTCAAATAAAAACCTCATCATCTATTTTTTTCATACATTGAGAACAAAAAAAGAAAGGTTTATTAATATCTTAATGAGAAGGCATTGAGTAGATATATAAATTTAATAAGAGTTTGTTTATTTGGATAGATTAATTTATTTGGATATATAAATTTCTATTTTAACACTCTGATTACTAGGTAATAATAATAAGCTGGTTCGGGGGTGTAATTAAAACTTAAAAGTGCATTTTATTATGGTTTTATTTCATCATTTTGCACTTGAAATATTAATAACTCTTTAATTAGGGCATGTTGTATAATATCATGGCTAATACTATAAGATACCTTTAATTTATGGTAAATGTTCATCTTAAATATAGACCTATCACATAAATAAAAGGATTGATTAATGAGTTTAACTACTAAAATTAAGAAGATAAAGAGATGGTTAAGTTTAGAAAAGAGATGTTGGTTCAGTCCAAATTGAAATACTATTCAGTTATTGGGTTATATCTGAAGCTGTAGATCTTATATTTCAGTTTGGTTTATATAGATAGAGAGCTAAGATATAGGTCTAAAACATACATAAGAGTCCAAAACTTAATTTTACCATTGGAAATCCAAATCTTAACATTAAAAGAGAAATCTGAATTTATCTTGTAGCTCAGATATTGTTCAGTGTTCAGACCATATCTCGAGTTCCAGAAGTTTAAATGTACTGATTCTTTTCTTTGTTTAGAAAGGTGAGACAATTTCCTAAAATTTTTATAAGAACTATCTATTCAAATTTTAATATTAGCAATGACGGTTTTTTTTAGAAAAAAAAATATAAAGATTGTCATCAGATCAAGATGTGGTTACCTACTTAACAATTAGTTATCAAATTAATAGTTTAAATTTTAGCCTATAAAATAAGGTATTTGTCATGTAATTAGGCATCTTGATTTTCAAATCAAGATCATGTTTTTGCTCGCTTTATATTTTTATAATACTTAAATTTTGCTTATATTAATCTCTTTTTCATGCTTTTCATTTCTTTTCCTTTACTTAGTTAACTTTTATCTTATTTATGTTTCTCTCTTTCATTATATTTAATTAAGTTTATTATGTCAAGGTGAAAATGTTTTAGTAGTGGCGTAAGAATAAGTATACTATAAACTCAATATGGACTTTAATGTTTGATAATAATATATTTTGTATGTGTTATCTTATTCACTTTCAATACTTTGCTTGTTAAATAGTTAATCTAAATTTATGTTGTATAACTCTTGGTACAACAAATACTTGGCATTTTCATAGTTTAACCGTATGGTATAACCAACACGTGTGGTATGAAAGGAACTTGATTTTTTTTTTAATATAAGTTATAATCATGAATACCTAACAATATTTATAAGTATTAGTATTATTCGAATAAGATAACTAATGTAATCATGTTAACAATTTATAATCTGATTGGAACCTCCTTTGTATGGTTTCCAGTTGAGTAATAAAAGGAGTTTATAATATACTTGTTTGAAATATCATTAGTAAATCCTCTAACCTTGATAACTATTTTTATTATTGTTTGATCTTTACGTCAATCTTACATCTCAAAGTCCTCTTTAACTCATTATCATCATCATCATTATTTATAATTTATATGATTAACCTCCTTATGGGTCGACCCCGATCTTACCAAGTTATTTATTATTTCGACACTCCTACACTTGAAAGAAGACATCAATCGTTTGGTCACGTCAATCATTACATAAATCTATATAAGAGGTCCATTAGGTTTGTTTCAGTTTAGAGTCAGTGTGAATTAAGGCATAACCAAATATGTAAGTTAGACAGTTCAGATTAATAAAACTTCTTGTTTGTTGTACTTGTTATGTGTTAGTGGGATAATCTCTCTTTCTTAGTTCTCTAAAAAACTAAAAAATGACTTATCGAAGAACAACTGACTTCATAGCACTACCCTTATACTTCTCATTCACAAATCAATATTCATTGGGCAAGGGTTTTCATTTCTAATAGTCTTTGTATCTAGGTACAAGTTAATTTTAGTGTCGCACTTATATCAAACCCGATTTACTTAACTTTCTAAGATATTGGAGTCGTTGCATGTGGTTTACTTTACCACTTGATCACGAGGTTCGCATTATTTTTTTACTCTTTTAATTTGATCTCCAATTATATTATTTAGTCATCAATCATCTCAACCCCTCTTTTTCCTTGCATCTCATTTTACTCCCTATATTTTTATTTTATATTTTTATTATTATTTTTCTATTTTATCACACAAAAATAAAAATAAAATGAAACAAAAAAGAGTTCCCAAAAACATGAAAATGATAGGAATTAACAAAATTGCATTAGAAATACAATAAAAACTAAAGATAAAAAATGGATTATGATAGTTGCCCTCTCTTTACAATACTTATTTTAGCTTTATATAGTAAGTTTGTAAAGAAAAAGAAAAATAACACAACATAAAATCTAAAAGGGTCTAAATTGTTAAGTGACACGACAAAAAGATTGATGTCTTCTCCCAAGTGCAGGAGTGTCGAAGTAATAAATAACCCTGCAAAACCGAGGTCGAACCACAAGGAGGTTATTGTACAAATTATAAATAACAATAATACAACAACAACAATAGTAATAACAACAATAACAACAATAATAGCAATAATAATAATAAAGAAAGAGAAGAAGATTATGATGATGATGATGATGAGAACTTGGAGATAGAATATTAATGTAAGGATTAAACAATGATAATAACAAATGTCAAGGTTAGAGGTTCCACTAATGGTATGTCAAACAAGTATAGTATAAATTCTTATTGTTCAATTGAAAACCACACATAAAGGAGGTTCCAATCAGATTATAGATTGTTAACATGATTACATTAGTCATCTTATTCAATTAATGTTAATACTTGTAAATCTCGTCAAGCATTCATGATTATAACTTATGTTAATAACAAATCAAGTTCCTTTCATAGCTCAGGTGTCGGTTATACCATACAGTATGGGCTATGAAAGTGCCAAGGATTTGTTGTATCAATTGTTATACAACATAAATCAAGATTAATCATTTAACAAGCAAAGTATTAAAGAGTGAACAAGATAACAAATATAAAACATGTTAGTATCAAACATTAAAGCCCATATTAAGTTTATACCATACTTATTCTTACACCATTAGTGTAACTTTTTCACCTTAACATAATTAACTTAGCTAGACATAATGAAAGAAAGAAAAATAGATAAACAAAATAAGAACATGAAAGTTAACTAAGTAAAGGAAAGGAAATGAAAGGCATAAACTTGATATTAATGAAAACAAAGCATAAAGAATACAAAGATAAACAGACTTTTGTTATATTTATATACATATTCAATACCTCTTAACAAGATATTGAAAAACCTTCTTTTTTGTGTTCATTGTATCAACACATAATTATAGGGCTTTTCTTGGAAGAAAACAAAATTTGTGTTTTAATATTTAAGGTTAACTTCCTTGGGTTAGGATTATTATTTTTGTCTTCTTTTTTTTTAATATATATACATATAATTTAAAATACTATGCATCTTTAACCCATGTAACGAGCTTTCAGCTAATGACTCCCAAACTAGTTGGTCTTAGGGCATTAGGTGTTAAGACACCCCTACGAGCTTAGTAACTCGGGTCGCAGATACTAATATGTAGATAGTGCAATATTTGATTCCCTTAAGCTTTTCTCCTCAACCCATGTAACAAGCGTTGGGCCAATAGCTCCCAAGTCAGTTGATTTTAGGGTATTAGGTGTTAAAACACCCCTTCGGGCTTAATTGCTTAGGTTAGGGAGGCTACGAAACCAAACTTATCTATATTTTTATTATTATCATTTTTTTCTTTTTCTTTTTTTTTTGTTTTTTTTACTATCCCTTTCCCTTAGTTGTTACCTTAACAAAAGAACATAAATAATGTAATAATCCAATATGCAACCCACAATTATATGTTGAAGTGTGTGTGTGTAAATTAAGGTTTAAGAATACATGTTAAACAAGTATATGAGCAGACTTAAGTGATAATAATGCAAGAGTTTATAAATCTGAATATTTCAAGAAGTATTATGATAGACCTTGTTACGAATAGTTACTAAGATGCGTCTCAAGAGTCACTTTAACAAAAGAGCTCCTTTACTCTGTCATCCTAATAACAACCATTTTGCACATGCTTTATGAAATAGAAAACATAGTTTTTTTTTAGCTATTACCCTCTCCCCCCAACTAAAAGAAGATATTGTCCTCAATGTTTAAAGATAGAAAGATAGAGTATAGAAGATATCACCTGAAATAACGAATACTAACAAACCTGAAACACACTGAAACAAATATAAGTAATAACAAAACACAATAATAAAACCAAAAGACACAAAGATTCATAAATGAAGGCTCAAATCCAATCTAAGCTTTTTACGGCTTTCCTTGGTTGACCAATTTATATGACTCATGGAAGGATCAATTACAGGAACGAAATATTGTAGTTGGTCAATCAATTGTTCAACAGTAGCAGCAAAGATTATGATTTGTCGTGCAAAAGATGTTAAAAATTCCTGTTTCACAGCGTGATCAAGAAAAGACAACAACTTATCATAATAACCATTAACATTTAACAAACCTATAGGTTTATAGTGAATGTGCAGTTGGGCCCAAGAGGAAATATAAAATATCTCTTCCAATGTGCTTAAACCACCTGGTAACGCAATGAAGGCATCAGCATGGTTAAACATTGCATTCATTCGAGCTGACATTGTAGAGACCTGAAGTTCCTCTCCAATTGTTTTTCCAATGATGTCCCCTTGTGCTAAAGCTTCAGGGACGACCCCCAAAACTTGACTACCTCCTAGAAATGCAGCTATTGACACACCTCCCATTAACCCAAGACTGCCTCCCTCATATACTAAATGAATCTTTCTCTCAGCTAGCACTTGACCAAGATGATTTGCTGATTCTAAAAACTCCTTTTCTTTCTCAGGACTAGATCCACCGAAAACACAAATATTTCTTATGTGATGACTTGAGAAACTTGTCATTTCTACACACTTCAGTATTTGTTAAATGTGTGGGCTGAGTAGAAATAAAAGGAAGGAAAAGAGGGTTTTATAGATGAGAAATTAGAAAGGCAATCATACCACCTATATATAGGCTAGCTAGAGTCTCACACTCTCTCTCTCTTTTTATTTATTTATTTATTTACTTTTTAAAAAAAGGCATGTATATGTACAAGTAGTTGTGATTGTGGCTCACATCTTCCCTTGGTTTTACGTTTAAGAACGGCTTAAACGCCCTCTATGGGTCGAGGATAGGCTTCTCATCCAGTTTTCTTAAAAACTAGCAAACAGGGTCTTTTTTAGTCAGATTCCCAAGACTAAGTCGATCATGTTCTTTATGAAATAGTGGTCATAAATCATGAATTACATGATCCACATCTCCACTAGGATGCATCTCAAGAGTCAATAGAAGGTTATCTAAAGACTCCTTACTTAGGTCATCCTTAATGAATTATATTTTATCTTTACGGTTTATAGATACCATTCCTAAAGAACGACATTGTGTATTACAAGTCCATCTAGCACATCGATGACAAACTTTCAATCATTTTGCATGACGTTTCTTTGCAAAAGTGCTTTTACCTATTCTAGGCATGTGTGAAATGAAGGAGTTAGAAGACTCACCTGATAATTGGACTTTTGCTTCAATCATCCAGCGAATATCTTCAGGAATTCCATGATTCATTAACAATCTCAATCTTGCACATCTAGCACGGTAAATTTTTGTAATCGCATTCTGAGGCAGAGCGGGAAAATACTTTTTCAATTTTGCAAGATTAGTGTCCATTTTCAAATGAGAATTGGAAAAAAGATTCAAAGAATTGCACAAATATATATACATATATCAATTATTGTGGGAAACTGAAAGAACCGACTTAAGTCACAGAGTACCGTTATCCGCCATTTGACCGAGGTAAGAGAAACTAGCAAAAAAAATCACTCAAAAAGAAAATAATAATAATAATAATAATCAATCTTTATATACAGGATCACCCAATTCAATAGAGTCATGTTCAACTGAAAAATTGTCCAAATAAACTTTCAGACGTTGTCCATTTACCTTGAAAACATTGTCATTCTTTGGATTCTCGATGTTGTAGGCCCCATATAGATACACATGTTTCACAATAAAAGGACCGCTCCATCTTGATCTTAATTTTCCAGGAAATAAATGCAGTCGAGAATTATAAAGCAAGACTTTTTGACCAACATTGAATGTTTTTCTCAGTATATTCTTGTCATGAAACTCTTTGATTCTTGCTTTATGAATTCTTTAATTTTCATATGCATCATTTCTTATTTCCTCAAGCTCATTTATTTGTAACTTTCGTAGTTGACTAGCTTCATCCAGATTTGAATTAAAAGCTTTAATAGCCCAATAAGCTTTATGTTCAAGTTCCACAGGCAAGTGACAAGGTTTTCCATAGACTAGTCTATAAGGTGACATACCTAATGATGTTTTATAAGCAGTTCGATAAGCCCAAAGTGCATCATTAAGTCTTAAAGACCAATCTTTCCTATTAGGGTTCACTGTTTTCTCCAAAATGTGTTTGATCTCCCTATTAGCAAGCTCTACTTGTCCACTTGTTTGAGGGTGGTAAGGGGTGGCAACTTTGTGTGTGATTCCATATTTCTTCATTAAAGACTCAAATGGCTTGTTGCAGAAATGTGTTCCACCATCACTTATTATGGCTCGAGGGACTCCAAATCGACTCAAAATATTTTCTTTCAAAAACTTTATCACTGTTTTGTGATCATTGTTTCGACTTGGAATTGCCTCTATCCATTTTGAAACATAATCTACTGCGACTAATATGTACAAGAAACCAAATGATGGAGGAAATGGACCCATGAAATCTATACCCCAACAGTCAAAGATCTCAATGACAAGAATAGGATTTAAAGGCATCATGTGACGTTTTGAAATTGATCCCAACTTTTGACAATTTTCACAAGACTTGCAGAATGCATGTGAGTCTTTGAACATGGTGGGCCAATAAAATCCACTTTGTAAGATTTTTGCAGTTGTCTTTCTTGATGAGAAATGGCCCCCACATGCCCCAGAATGACAAAATTTAATGACACTACTTACCTCATTGTCAGGAATGCATCTTCGAAATATTTGATCAGGACAATATTTGAATAAATAAGGGTCATCCCAATAAAAGTTCTTCACTTCATTCAAGAACTTTCTTTTATCTTGGGTGCTCCAATGAGCTGGCAATTGTCCTGAAACAAGAAAATTGACAATATTAGCAAACCAAGGCATTGTAGAGACAGAAAATAAAGATTCATCGGGAAAGTAGTCATCGATTGGTGTGATGTCAGTTTCCGAATCTGTTGTCAATCTTGACAAATGATCTGCGACAACATTTTCACTGCCTTTCTTATCTTTGATTGTGATATCAAATTCTTGAAGTAACAAAATCCACCGCACCAATCTAGCCTTAGAATCTTTCTTAGAAAGAAGATATTTCAATGCTGCATGATCACTAAAAACAATAACAGGTGAGCCAACAAGATAAGACCTAAATTTTTCACATGCAAATACTACTGCAAGTAATTCTTTTTCAGTGGTGGTATAATTCATTTGAGCATTATTTAAAGTTTTACTTGCATAGTAAATTACATAAGGTTTCTTATCTTTTCTTTGTCCCAAAACAGCACCTACGGCATAATCACTAGCATCACACATTATCTCAAAAGGTAATGACCAATCAGGAGGTTGAATGACAGGAGCACAAGTAAGCAAGTTTTTAAGTTTAACAAAGGCTTTTTCACATTGTTCAGTCCATTCAAAAAAATTATCCTTTGTTAGAAGGTTACTTAAGGGCTTAGATATTACGCTAAAATCTTTGATGAACCTTCTATAAAAACCAGCATGTCCTAAGAATGATCTAACATCTTTAATAGATTTTGGTGTTGGCAAGTTTGCAATTAACTCGATTTTAGATTTGTCAACCTCAATTCCTTTTGATGAAACAATGTGACCAAGAACAATGTCGTTTGTTACCATAAAGTGACATTTTTCCCAATTCAGCACAAGATTCTTCTCTTCACACCTGGCCAAAACCTTTTCTAAGTTAGTCAAATAATTATCAAATTAATCACTAAAAACAGAAAAATCATCCATGAAAATATCAAGAAAATTTTCAACCATATCACTAAATATACTAAGCATGCATCTTTGAAATGTGGCTGGTGCATTACATAATCCAAAAGGCATCCTTCGATATGCAAAAGTACCAAATGGACATGTGAAAGTAGTCTTCTCTTGATCTTCCAATGCAATTTCAATTTGATTGTAACCCGAATAGCCATCTAGGAAACAATAAAATTCATGACCTGCAACTCTTTCTAGGATTTGATCCATGAAAGGTAATGGAAAATGATCTTTTCTAGTCATTGAATTAAGTTTCCTATAGTCAATGCACATGCGCCAACCGATAACAGTTCTACTGGGAATTAACTCGTTGTTCTTATTTGTTATCATAGTGACTCTAGACTTCTTGGGTATAACTTGGGTAGGACTGACCCATTTGCTGTCAGAAATAGGATAAATGATTTCATTATCTAGAAGCTTAATGACTTCATTTTTCACTACTTCTTTCATATTAGGATTTAGCCTTCGTTGCATTTCTCTAAAGGGTTTAGCATTTTCCTCCAAATAAATTCTGTATGTACAAATCAAAGGATGAATTCCTTTTATATCAGCTATGGTCCATCCCAATGCCTTTTTGTGCTTTTTCAGAGTTTGTAATAACTTACCTTCTTGATGTGCATTAAGTTTGGAAGAGATTATTACCGGAAAAGTTTCATTTTCTCCTAAAATTGAGTATTTGAGATTGGATGGCAACGACTTCAAATCAAGTTTGGGTGGTTGAACACTTGAAGGTATGGATTTAATTGATCGTGGTGGCAATTCCTCAATTTATGGCCTCCAATTATTTGTCTTTGATTCTTCCTGAAAATAAATCATTTGCAAATCATCAGATTCATCAATCTCAATTTCACTAGAAGTGGTTGGAAATTGATCATGAATTAATTTTTCAGTAAAGTCCACTTTCTGTAAATCATTATCATCTCTAGGTTGCTTGCAAATGTTGAAAATATTCATTTCCAAAGTCATGTTTCCAAATGATAGCTTCATCAGTCCATTCTTATAATTAATCAATGCGTTAGAAGTTGCAAGAAACGGACGTCCTAAAATAACAGGATAAATGAATTTATCGACTTGTACTAACACATCTTCAATCATTCCTCTATGCACTTTTACAGATCTATCAGCAAGTAAAAGAGTTATAAAAGTTGGTTTTAACTCACCTAGATTGAGACTCTGAAAAACTGAATATGGAAGTAAATTCACACTAGCACCAAGATCAAGTAGGGCTCTTTCAATTTTATGCTCTCCAATAAAGCAAGAAATTGTAGGACAACCAGTGTCTTTATATTTCAAAGCATTATTGTTCTGAAGAATAACACTTACTTGTTGAGCTAGAAAGGCTTTCTTTTTAACATTCAGTTTCCTCTTCACAGTGCATAGATCTGTCAAAAATTTAGCATAGGAAGGAATCTGTTTAATAGCATCCAATAAAGGTATATTGATTCTTACCTGTTTGAAAGTTTCAAAAATTTCAGAGTTGTGATTGACTTTCCTTTGTATGGTCATGACTTGAGGAAATGGAAGTGCTGGCGGAGAATCAGTCTTTTCTTTGCAATTTTCAAGTTCAACCTCTTTTTTACCCTCAGAGATTGACTCATCATCTTTCTCATAAGGTTCAAGAGAGGGTTTTTCAATAACCTTACCACTGCGAAGAGTAGTGATTGATTTGACTTGATCCATGTGTTGGCTTCCAGAACTACTTGCTTTTGCATTGTATTGCCCCTTGGGATTTTGTTGTGGTTGAGAAGGAAACTTACCTTTCTCTTGAAAACTAAGAGCAGATGTTAATTTTGCAAAAGTATCTTTAAAATCTGTCATGTTTTGAGCAAGTTGAGTATTGATTGTCTCTTGCTTTTCAATGAATGCATGCAATGTTTCCTCAAGATTTCTTCTAGAAGGTGGAGCATAAGGAGGTGCACATCCATGAGAATTTTAAAAATTATGATGTGCTTGAAATGGTGGTTGTGAAGTATGTGCATCACTCTTCCAGCTAAAATTTGGATGATTTCTCCAACCAGGGTTGTATGTTTGTGAGTATGGGTTATGGTTGGCCCTTTGAAAACTGTTTAAAGCATGGGTTTGTTCATGGAGACATTCCTTAAAAGAAGGCAAGGTTGGATAGTTATCGGTTGAGTGTTCATTTGTTTCACATATTTGACATGCAATGTTTTCAACAGATTTTAATTTACTACTCTTTTTCAATTCTAGTGTCTTGACTTTTCTAGCTAAAGATGCAAACTTGGCTTGAAGGTCTTGATCTTCCCTAAGGTTGTACATACATCCACTAGATGTATGAAGTTAAGTTTTACTCGGTGCCTCATAAGTACCCGCGGTGTCCTAATTTTGAGCATTTTCAGCTAACAAGTCTAAGTACTCCATTGCTTCATCAGGGTCTTTGTCTTCAATAGTTCCATTGCACATCAATTCAACCATTTGCCTATCTTTAGGTGTTAACCCTTCATAAAAATATGAAACCAATCTCCATGTTTCAAAACCATGATGAGGGCAAGTACTAAGTAAATCTCGATACCTATCCCAACATTGGTAAAATGTATCTCCTAGTTTTTGAGTGAAAGTGGTGATTTGTCTTTTGAAAGAGTTTGTTCTATGAGATGGGAAAAACTTCTTTAAAAACTATTGTTGCATTTCATCCCAAGCA
>SRLM01001188.1:0-16587 GCA_015708895.1 Populus ilicifolia | reverse complement strand
AAAGTCTACCACTTGATGTACGTGACCACACTCTCATGCACGTGTAGGAATAGAATAAAAGGAAAAGGAAAACAAAAGAAGAAGAAACAAGAGAAAAGGAACAAAGTTATATACAAAAAAAGTGAAAAGAGAAAATAAAATAAATATTATAATTTAAACAAAACTTACCTCCCCGGCAACGGCACCAAAAACTTGACACGACAAAAAGATTGATATCTACTCCCAAGTGCAGGAGTGTCGAAGTAATAAATAACCCGACAAGACTGGGGTCGAACCAAGTGGAGGTTATTGTACAAATTATAAATAACAATAATACAACAACAACAATAATAATAACAACAATAATAACAATAATAATAAGAGTAATAACAATAATAATAATAATAATAATAATAATAATAATAATAATAAAGAAAGAGAAGAAGAAGAAAATGATGATGATGATGATGAGAACTTGGAGATAGAATATTAATGTAAGGATTAAACAGTGATAATAACAAATGTCAAGGTTAAAGGTTCCACTAATGGTATGTCAAACAAGTATAGTATAAACTCTTATTGTTCAATTGGAAAGCACACATAAAGGAGGTTCCAATCAGATTATAGAATGTTAACATGATTACATTAGTCATCATATTCAATTAATGCTAATACTTGTAAATCTCGTCAAGCATTCATGATTATAACTTATGTTAGCAACAAATCAAGTTCCTTTCATAGCTCAGGTGTCGGTTATACCATACAGTATGGGCTATGAAAGTGCCAAGCATTTGTTGTACCAATTGTTATACAACATAAATCAAGATTAATCATTTAACAAGCAAAGTATTAAAGAGTGAACAAGATAACAAATATAAAACATGTTAGTATCAAACATTAAAGCCCATATTAAGTTTATACCATACTTATTCTTACACCATTAGTGTAACTTTTTCACCTTGACATAATTAACTTAGCTAGACATAATGAAAAAAAGAAAAATAGATAAACAAAATAAGAACATGAAAGTTAACTAAGTAAAGGAAAGGAAATGAAAGGCATAAACTTGATATTAATGAAAACAAAGCATAAAGAATACAAAGAGAGAAAACAAGAGCATGATCTTGATCTAGACACCAAAATGCCTAAATGCATGGCAAATGCCTCCTTTTATAGGCCAAAATTGGAAACTATTGACTTGATGACTAATTGATAAGTAGATGGTCAACCCTTGACTTGGTGACAATGTTTATCTTCTCTTGTCTGCCCAAAACGTCATTGATGACGTCAAAATTAGAGCCTCTTGAAGACATGAAAGTTTTAGGAAATTATCTCAGCTTTCTTGTGTAAACAATTCAGCTCATTTTGACTTCTAGAACTTCAGATATGGTCAAAATACTGAACAGTGCTCGGGCTGGAGAACAGATTCGGGCTTCTTTGTTGTTGCAACAATTTGGACTTGAAAATGGCCTTTTTAGATCTTGGGCTCCATAGGAAAGTTGTAGGCCTATGTCTTACCTTTCCATCCATATAAAGTAGATCTAAATATGAGATCTATAGCTCCAAATATGAGCCAATTACCAAACAGTGTTCTTGTTTGGATTGCATCGACATCTCTTTTCTAAGTTTGATCATCTCTTTGCCTTTACAATTAAAGTTCTTAAAGTCATCAATCAATCCTTTTATTTATGTGATAGGCCTACATTTAAAATGGATATTTACCACAAATTAAAGGTATCTTATATTATTAGATAGATTATTATAAAACGTACTTTAATTAAGGAGTTATTGATACTTTAAGTGCAAAATGATGAAATAAAATCATGCTAAAAATGAACTTTTGAGTACTAATCATTAGGTGACCAACCTAGACATTAAATTCAAAAAATGGATCTAGATTGTTTAGTGAAAAATCTTGATATGAGAATTTAAAAATTGGTTCAAATTATTGGGTGATCAATCTCAATATGAAAATTTAAAAATTGTTTAAAATTGTTGAGTGATTAATCTCAAAATGAAATTTAAAAATAAGTCCAAACTATTAGGTGAACACTTGATACAAGAATTTAAAAATTGGTGAAAATTACTAGATCACCAACCTTGAAATTAAATTAAAAAATTAGTCCAAATTGTCGGGTAATTAACTTAATGTGAGAACTTGGAAATGGGTTAGTTGAAATACAAAAACCTCTTTACATCACCTTAGACTCTTGCCTCAATTCATTCATCTTGTATTTATGATAGTAGACTCACTTATTTGTTTAAGTTCTATTTTTGGATAGGTGAACTAGTTTGAACCCTTTAAACTTTTCCTACCCTAATTTCCCTTTGTTATTGTTTTGAATATCTATCAACAATTACTTTTGTCTTTAAACTTCATTCACCCCCTAACTTGCCCTTAAAAGTTCTTTTCATAGTTGTATTTTGTTCATTCTATTTCATTTTTTGGTCTCTTGATACCTAGTTATAACTCCCTTTGATATCCATCCTTCCCATGCATTTATTATGTCCTCATGCTTTATTATTTTTGTTTTTCTTTTATAGTGTCCCATTTGTTTATTAAGCAAATAAATAAAACTCATCTCTTTATTTTATTTTATTTTTAATTTTCTTTTATTCATCTAGTTTATACAAATAATAAAACTCAACTTTTTATTGCATTGGAAGAGACAAGTATAATTTTAAGCATAGTACTTCTTTATAACATCTAAATTTACAAGCTTCAGTGATTTTCTTCCATCATATGTGATAAAATAAGGGCTTTTTCTAAAAATGTTTTTTTTACTACATAAAGACCTTCATAATTAGGTGCTTATTTTTTGTGATCTATCCTAGGGATTGGTAAAACCTTTTTTGTCACTAAATCTTTTTCTATATAGAAAATACTCTATTGAAATTTCATTAAATTTGATAACTTTACTACTTATAATGATAAATCATTAATGGGTTGTAATGCACGTGAAATTATTGTAGTTGTCACTCATGATGTTAAATTTGCTTGCGATAAGTATGTTATCATGTTGGATGCAAAAAGTAAATGCACTAAAGATTATAATTTATGTCCAAGGGGCAAGAATTAAATGTTATGTGAAATATATCCATGGAGCAAAAAAATTATTGTTATGTCTATTATACCTTCAGAATAGGATAATGACATCAAGTGAAAATACACTTACAGGGGGAGGGAAAATAATATGAAAAGAAATATGATTGAAATATGATTTTGCATTAAGAACTTATATGTGAATCTTAATTTAACCACAAAGGTGAAATTTAATACATGGAATTTGAATTGATCGTAACGACATAATATAATATGTAAAATTTGAATTAGTCACAACAGCAAGTCTAATATACTAAATTTTAATCTGGCCATGATTAAGGGAGATATTATGTTTTAAAAGAATGAACTTGTAATTAAAAAGAATTGGTGATTATAGATAATGTAACATGCGAGTTCAAGTATGGAAATGGATTGAGTGAATCTGAAAAGATTTGTTTAAAGCATTAACTAAGTGTATAGGACGAGATTGATAAATCTAGAAAAGTGAAAATAAATAAATGGGATAAATAAATACATGAAGTTAGTTTTAAGTATCAAACAAATTGTATGAATGAAGTCAACGAATCCAGAAAATATATTTAAAAACGCAAGCCATAATTATTGATTTGGATTTATGAATCCAGTCATATAATTGAGTTAGAACATTAAGTTTTGGTAATAAGGTGGATAGATGATACTAATTATTCTTAAATGTAAAACATAATTATTGAAGGAAATAAATGAACATAATGTTTCTAAATAACAAGTCATGACCACTGAAGCTGGTCCATGATATATAAATTTATAATATTGGATGGTGAAAAAAAAGAATTGATTATGCATTAGAAAAGATGGATTAGATTGATTAGTGACTATGGTGTATCAATGGTTATTATCACAAAAAGAAAATGAATGTGGTATTATATTCAAAAGATAATTGTTATAGATATATAATTATAAATGTAAATTGACGGAGTTGTTCTTTAGACAAGTTATTGATAAGGGCAATGCGGTGGGGAAACATTTTGAAGGCTTCATCAAAGGATATTGTGGTGGAAAAGATGAAAACTTTGAGAGTGTGTTATATATGTGAAAAGAAATAAGGAGTAGCTTTGAAAAAAAATAGTCATAGTTAAAATATCCTCAAAATGGAACGTTAGTATTAGGGGTTGTCCATTTGGCTTGTTAAAGCTATTATAGTAACAAAAACGTCTATATAGAGATTAATATTGATGTGTTTGTTTATACAATAAAAAAAAAAAAAGCTATTGAAATCAATGGATACAAAGATGTTTATCGGGTATGCTATCTCTTGTGGGTTTTTATAGGAATTCTTTAATTAGCACCTTATTCATGGTACCAGTGTTCTAGTTTACAAAATCTTGTACTAGGTAGACCTTTATATAAATTAAATGATGATGTGTAAATAATTTTAGTATAAAAGAACTAGTTCAGAACACAAAGCAGACTTTGTGATAAATAAAAAAATCACCTTAATTAAACGTTATGTTGTTATTAAATGGTTAAGGATGCATGTAAATTTCAAGTCATTACAGTTGATATGAGATCTCATGGTTGCGAATCAATACACAACATAAGCATAAAAGAAATGATGAATTGATATTATGTATTATAGAAATGTATGGCTAGAGGCGGAGTACAAATTCATGTATCTTTTGTAGTAGATGCTAGGAAATTGTTGATGAAATATTATCGTATAGTAGATGGGTTATGGAATAAGTGATTCCTAGTTATACATTTTAAATAGAATTAGGAAGACAGTATATATCCAAACGGGCTGGGATCTATATAAAGTGAGGCATATTAACAATTTATATATTATGCTGCGTTGGATATTGCATGCATGAGATGTTCTCAACTGTACAAGGACAGACAGATATACATGTAGTTTCATCTCTCACAACCAAGACCCCAATATGCATGCATGCAATGCATGTAATTAATGGGAAGAAATTCATGAATGAATTGAAAGATACATATATCTTATGGGATGGATACAACACGAGAAGAAAAAACCCCTTAGAGAAACAGATGATCGATTCATGATCATCCTATTATTAGCATGAAAGGTTGAAAAAGAAAGAATTCATAAAAGGAGGTTGGCCTTGAATTGGTGTTGCCTTGTTCCAAGCGCTAGCTTGTAATATTATTCACTAGCTAGCTAGCTCCTCTCCCTAGCCTTCCCTGCATCCATTTTCTGCTTCGCAACCTCTTCCTGGAGCGACACGATGGAGGCAGTGGGGATTCTTTTCTGGGTCACAACGTGGAAGCCCTTCGTAACTTAAGTATTTTGGTTTTCTTGTAGTGGTATCTGCTACATCTCCTGCAACAAACGTTGTCATCAAGAGCATTAAAACACCAAAAGCCATCAAACCTTTGGACATTGACATTGTTAAATTATGATGAGAACAGACAATACACATGTTGTTCTTTTAAGAATATTGATTCAGTGACAATAAAAAGCAAGGTCTGGCATGTATATATAGCATATGCATGGAGTGTTTGCCATTTATAGCACTATTTCTTGTGGATATTAAAAATAGTTAATTCTCTTTGCTTTTTCAGATTATAGACGCGCCAATATCAGAGCTGTTTCCTTTTTACCGGTCACTGTTATCCCTATCCCTGATATTATGGAGCATCGAACAGTGTTATGCACAATTTCCTTAACCATCACACATATTATTTTGACCAAATCCGCCATGCATGTGATGAATGTCATCCCTTTATAAAATAAATATGAGCAGGTTAATAATTGGAGGTCTTGCATTTATTGAATTTGATACGCACATATAGGAGCTTATTGTTACCACAATATGGTAAAGGCCTAGATCCTGGACAAAGACTAAACAAAAAGAAAAAGGAAAAGCAGCTTCCAATCGTTTCATTACTATACTCACCCAATAACAAAAGCTCTGCCGAAGAGACCTGCACAAGATTAAAGCACTTAATGCAGCGAAACGAGGAGTCACAGCAATTTATTCTACTTCCCAGATGTTGCAGTCAAACTTAAAATGTGAAAATCAAATATGTTTAAGGCCACGGCTCTACATATAAAGAAACAGACACCTGGGATATGAGAGTTCTTACACCATGCCTCAATGACAAATAAAGGAGAGCGGAGAATATCCCGGAAAAAAACATCAAATCAAGAGTCTTGCAATCCACATGCATTAAAGCTTCTTCCATGAAGGACAGAAGCTTTGATTTCCAAATGAAACAGCAAAAAAGATATGTCACTGATATCCACTTACAATTAATAACCGCTTCATTTATTTATTCTAGGACAAAAAACCAAAACAATCTTGGATCACATAGGAACGGGAAACGGCCCTAAACTCTGACTAACAAGCGGAGTTTGTAAAGACTAGAGCAATTTTAAGGGAGCTATTATACATAGGATAGGCTGCACATGGCTGGAATATTAAGAAACACAACTTGCATTCTATGTGATTGCGTACGGAGACTCATAATCACTTATTCTTCCATTGCCGCTACTCCAGCTCAGTAGGGAACCATCAACAACAAAGCTAACATGCAATGGCCTACCATCTCTTGGCATCATCTACTTCTCTGGGCTTCCACAACTTACCAAAAAGAAAAGAAAGTCACCCGCATGGTCGCTCGTCTCCTTTTGTCCACCACAGTCTACTTCATAGGGCAAGAAAGGAACAACAGAATCTTTAGCAACCGCTACCAGCTCCCTCAGACAACTAGTGAGGAAATCTACCAGCTTATCAGAACTCACAAAAAAAACATGGAGCACAAATGCACCATCCCAGCCCTGATCCAAGACGATTGGAGCCTCCTAGATCCTTGGAGTAATGGTCCAGGGGCTGGCTGCTTTCCTTTATTAGCTTTCTAGTTTGTAGTTTTTTTTTTTTTTGTGTTGTTCTTTTCAGAATTGGCTAGTTGATTTTGGGATGCTGCACATTCCATTCTCCCAGCCTATTCTTAGTATAGACTTCTCTCTTTCTTTTCTGTATTGTACTTGCATTTGTTATTTCGGTTGGTTTTTTCTTTCTTTCTCTGTTTATTTGCAGTTTAGTTTGCCTGTTCTTCTAGAGGTATGTTCACTTTGTAAATTCTTTCTTCTTCAATACAATTAAACCTTTCCAAAAAAAAAAAAGTCACAAAAAATTGAGTAAATTCTTGACCCAAGGAGGAGACTCCTCCACTTTCTTCTCTATCCTGGTCTTGAAATTAATTTTTGTCTCTTTCCTCTGTCTATAGCTAGCCATCAACAATTTCTCAAAGGCAGCTTATGTTGATTCTTCGCTTCTTTCATGTCCAGCATGTTTTTGCGGGAGGAAATTGCGTGAACTCCAGACTTCCTCTTCAGAAGCATTAGGATTTGTTGAACAGCGGAAGAATATATCGTTTTTATTGCTGTAATAATTAATGAGCAGGGAAGTCTCATATATATTAGCAATGCCCAACTTGTCGAAGAGCTGTGGAAGATTTTACCGAGACAACTTTTATAAGTATATCTACTAATTCATCTTCTGACTTTACAAATGAAATGAAAATTGAATTATGTTATCTTCAAATGAAATGCTGATTTACTTCAGTATGTTTGGTAAAATCATGTTAAACTAGATTGTGTGAAATTGTTATAGTTGTTTTATTATCATAAAACATGTTTAATATATCTTGAGATGAACATCTAACTTTTTCTATTAATTTTTCTAACTTTTTCTATTAATTTTTTTAATCAAAGTAAATCACATAGTCCTTTTATTCATACATCTATACTTAGCTTTTGCACTTGATAAAGCAATTGCCTTATATTTCTTACTTCTCTAAATAACTAGATTCCCGCCCACAAATATGAAATAGCTAGATATGGATATCATGTCGATGATATTCTGACACGATCAAAAGATTGATATCTTCTTCTAAATGCAGAAATGTCGAAATAATAAATAACCCGGTAAGACCGAAATCAAACCACAGAAAGATTAATTGCATAAATTATAAATAAAAACAACAACAACAACAACAACAACAATAATAATAATAATAGAAGAAGAAGAAGAAGAAGTTGATGATAACTTTGAGATGGAAGATCAATATAACGATTAACAAATAATAACAACAAATATTAAGGTTGGAGGATCCACTAATGGTATTTCAAACAAGTATAGTATAAACTCTTATTATTTAAATGGAAACCACACACAAAAGATGTTTCAATTGGTTTATAAATTGTTAACATGATTACATTAGTTATCTTATTCGAATAATATTAATACTTGTAAATATTGTTAAACATCCATGACTATAACTTATGTTAACAATAAATCAAGTTATTTTCATAACACAGGTGTAAGTTATACAATATGGTTTATGCTATGAAAGTGTCAAGTATTTATTGTACCAAGTGTTATACAACATAAATCTAGATTACTCATTTAACAAGCAAAGTATTAAATAGTGAATAAGAAAACAAATACAAAACATGTTAGTGACACGACCAAAAGATTGATATCTTCTTACAAATGCAGAAATGTCGAAGTAATAAATAACTCGGTAAAACCAAAGTCGAACTATAAGGAGGTTAATGGTATAAATTATAAACAACAATAATATAACAACAATAGTAGTAGTGATAGTTGTAGTAGTAGTAGTAGTAGTAGTAGTAGTAGTAGTAGTACTGATAATAATAATAATAATAATAATAATAATAAAGAAAAGAAAGAAAAGAAAGAAAAAGAAGTTGATGAGAACTTTAAAATGAAAACTTAATATAAGGATTAAACAATGCTTACAACAAATATTAAAGTTAGAGAATTCACTAATAGTATGTCAAACAAGTATAGTATAAACTCCTGTTATTCAATTGAAACTACACACAAAGGAGGTTCCAATCAGATTATAAATTATTAACATGATTACATTAGTTATCTTATTCGAATAATACTAATACATGTAAATGTTGTCAGACATTCATGATTATAACTTATATTAACAACAAAACAAGTTCTTTTCATAGTTCAAGTGTCAGTTATACCATATAATATGGGCTATGAAAGTATTACGTATTTGTTATACTAAGTGTTATATAACATAAATCTAGATAAGTCATTTAACAAGCAAAATATTAAATGTGAACAAGATAACAAACATATTAATATCAAACATTAAGGTCCATGTTGAATTTACACTATACTTATTCTTACACCATTAGTGTAACCTTTTCACCTTAACATAATAAACTTAATTAAACATAATGAAAGAGAAAAATATAAATAAAAAAGATAAGAACATAAATAAGGAACAAGTTAACTAAGTAAAAGAAAGAAAATGAAAGGCATAAATAAGATATTAATAAAAAAATAACTTAAGCATTAGAAAAATACAAAGAGAGCAAGCTAAATCATGATCTTGATTTGAAGACTAAGATGACTAAATGCATGGCAAATACCTTCTTTTATAGGCCAAAATTAAAAACTATTGATTTAATGAATAATTGATGAGCTGGTGGTCAACTTTTGACTTGGTGACAATCTTTATCTTCTCTTGTCTGCCCAAAATATCATTGATAACATCAGAATTGAAACCATTTGAAAACATGAAAGTTGTAAGAAATTATCTTAGCATTGCAAAAAAAATAATTAAGGTCATTTCAACTTCTAGAATTTCAAATATGGGTCAAACAATGAATATTTTCTAGACTACAAGATAGATTCAGACTTCTTCGTTATTGTTATAATTTGGACTCGAAAATAACCTTTTTAAAATCAAACCTCTATATAAAAGTTGTAGGTCAATGTCTTACCTTTCCATCCATATAAAGTAGACCTAAATCCAATATCTACAGCTTTAGATATGACCCAATTACCAAATAGTATTCCGGTTTAGACTACACCAGCATCTCTTTTCTAAGTTTGGTCATCTCTTTGTCCTTTCAATTTTAGTACTTAAACTCATCAATCAATCCTTTTATTTGTGTGATAGGCTTGTATTTAAAATGAACATTTACCATAAACTAAAGGTATCTTATATTATTAGATATGTTATTATAAAACATGTTTTAATTAAAGAGTTATTAATACTACAAATGCAAAATGATGATATAAAACCTTGATAAAAATGCACTTTTAAGTACTAATTAGTTAGTATCAAACATTAAAGTTCATGTCAAGTTTACACTATACTTAATCTTACACCATTAACGTAACCTTTTCACCTTAACATAATAAACTTAGCTAAACATAATAAAAGAGAGAAACATAAATAAATAAGATAAGAACATAAATAAGTTAAAAGTTAACTAAGAAAAGAAATTGAAAGGCAAAAACAAGATATTAATGAATACAAAACTTAAGCATTACAAAAAAAAATACAAAGAAAGAAACCAAGAGTATGATCTTGATTTGGAAACCAAGATGCCTAAATACATGGCAAATGTCTTCTTTTATAGGCCAAAATTAGGAATTATTAATTTGATGACTAATTGAAGAGTAGGTGGTCAACTCTTGACTTGGTGACAATCCTTATCTTCTTTTGTCGACCCAAAATGTCATTAATAACATCAGAATTGAATCACTTGAAAACATGAAAGTTTTAGGAAATTGTCTTAACTTTTTTTAAAAAAATTGAGGCTGTTTGGACTTCTAAAATTCCAGATATGGGTCAAACACTAAACAATGTTTGGGTTATAGAACAAATTTGGATTTCTTTGTTGGGCATGATCAACACATAGTTATAGGGTTTTTTTGGAAGAAAATTAAATTTTTGTTCTAATATTTAAGGTTAATTTCCTTGGGTTGGGATTATTATTATTATTTTCTTTTTTCTCTATTTTTTATTTTGTTTGATATATATACATATAACTTAAAACGCGATGCATCATTAACTCATATAATGAGCTTTCGACTAATAACTACAAGTCTAGTTGGTCTTAAGGCATTAGGTATTAAGACACCCCTATAAAATTAGTAACTTGAGTTGTAGATATTGATACATAGATAGTGCAATGTTTGATTCCCTTAAACTTTTCTCCTCAACCCATGTAACAAGTGTTGGACCAATAGCTCCCAAGTCAGTTGACTTTAGGGTATTAGGTGTTAAAACACCCCTTCAAACTTAATTGCTTAGGTTAAGAAGGCTACAAAACCAAACTTATCTATATTTTTATTATCATTATTTTTTTTACTAATTATATACTATCCATTTCCTTTATTTCTTACCTTTAACAAAAGAATATAGATAATGTAATAATTTAATGTGCAACCCACAATTATATTTAAAGTGTGTGTGTAAAACTTAAGGTTTAAAAATACATGTTAAAGAAGTATATGAGCAGAATTATATGATAACAATGCTAAAGTTAAGAATGGTTACTAAGATGCGTCTTAAGAGTCACTTTAATAAAGAGCTCATTTACTCTACCATCCTAGTAACAATAATTTTGCACATGTTTTATGAAATAGAAAACACAATTAGTTAAAAAAAATTGTCAAGTACTACCTTTTTTCCCCAACCAAAACAAAACATTGTCCTCAATGTCGAGGTAAAAAGATAGAGTATAGAAGATATCACCTGAAATAACGAACACTGACAAACCTGAAACACACTTAAACAAATATAAAAAACAATAAAATATAATAATAAAATCAAAAGACACAAAGATTCACAAATGAAGGCTCAAATCTAATCTAAACTTTTTACGACTTTTCTTATATGACCAATTAATGTGACTTATTGCGGGATCAATTACATGAATGAAATATTGTAGTTGGTCAATCACTTATCAGTAGTAACAGTAGAGACTATGATTTGTCGTGCAGAAGATGTTAGAAATTTCTATTTCAAAGCATGATCAAAAAAAGGCAACAACTTATTATAATAACCATTAACATTTAACAAACTTATTAGAAATTCCTATTCCTATTCCTATTCCTATTCCAGAGCATGATCAAGAAAAGACAACAACTTATTAGAAGATGTTAGAAATTCCTATTCTAAAGTATGATCAAGAAAAGACAACAACTTATTATAATAACTATTAACATTTAACAAACTTATAGGTTTATGGTGAATGTGCATTTAGGCCTAAGAGGAAATATAAAAGATCTCTTCTAATGTGCCTAGACCATTTAATAAGGCAATGAAGGCATCAATATGGTCAAACATTGCATTCATTCGAACAGATATGATGAAGACCTGTAGTTCCTCTCCAATTATTTTTTTGAATGATGTCCCTTTATGTTAAAGTTTTAAGGACAACCCCCTTTACGTGACTACCCCCTAAAAATACAGTTATTCACACTTCTCCCATTAACCCAAGGATACCTCTCCCATATACTAAATAAATCTTTCTCTTAGTTGGTATTTGACCAAGATAATTTGCTGATTCTAAAAACTATATTTCCTTCCTAGGACTAGATCCACTAAAAACACAAATGTTTTTTATGTGATGACTTAAGGAACCTGCCATTTCTACATGCTTTTATATCTGTTGAATGTATGGGTTGAGTAGAAATAAAGGGAAGGAATATAAGATTTTATAGATGAGAACTTGAAAATATAATCATATCACCTATATATAGGTCAGCTGAAGTCTCACACATACTCTTTATTTATTTATTTATTTATTTTTAATTTAAAAAAAAAAACATGTGTATGTATAGGTAGTTGTGATTATGGCTCATACCTTCCCTTGAGTTTATGTTTAAGAATGGCTTAAACATCTTCTATAAGTTAGGGATAGGCTTCCCATCCAATTTAAAAAAAAAACTAGCAAATAAAGTCTTTTTTTAGTCAGATTCTCAAGACTATATCGAGCATGTCCTTTATGAAAATAGGATGATAAGTAATGAATTGCACAATGCATATATTCACTATAATGAGATTTAAAAGTCAATAGAAGATTACCTAAAAACTCTCTGTGTTTTAAAATAAATCACCTTTTGATAATTTTCATAGGTTTTACAGAATGCATGTAAGTCGTTAAACATGGTGAGCTAGTAAAATCCACTTTTTAAGATTTTTGCAATCTTTTTTTTTTATGTGAAATGATCCCATGCCTTAGAGTGATAAAATTTAATGACATTACTTACTTCATTGTTTGGAATACATCTTTGAAATATTTCATCAGGATAATATTTAAATAAGTAAGGGTTATCCCAATAAAAGTTTTGCACCTCGCTCATAAACTTTCTTTTATCTTGATTATCCAAATGAGCTCGCAAATATCCTGAAGCAAGAAAATTGATATTTTTAGCAAACCAATACATTGAACTAAGAGAAAGTAAAGATTCATCAGGAAAGTAATTATTAATTAGTGTGATATCGGATGTTAAATTTGTTGTCAGTTTTGACAAATGATCCGTAACAACATTTTTTGTGCCTTTTTCAACCTCGATTTCTTCCTGTTTGGTCATGGCATGAGAAAATGAAAGTAATGGCGAGGAATCAGTCTTTTCTTTGCAATGTTCAGATTCAACCCCTTCCTTACTCTCAAAGATTGAGTCATTATCTTTCTCACAGGGCTCAAGAATTGATTTTTTGAATAACCTTACCATTGTGAAAAGTGATGACTAATTTGACTTAATCCATATGTTGGCTTCCAAAATTACTTGCATTTGCATTGTATTGCCCCTTAGGATTTGTTATGGTTAAGATGGAAACTTACCTTTCTTTTGGAAAATAAGAACAGATGTCAACTTTGCAAGAGTATCTTTAAAATCTATCATGCTTTGAGCAAGTTAAGTATTGATTATCTCTTACTTTTTAATAAATGCATGCAATGTTTCCTCAAGATTTCTTCTAAGAGGTGGAGCATAAGGAGGTGCATATCCATGAGAATTTTAGAAATTATAGTGTGCTTGAAACAATGGTTGTAAAGTTTGTGCATTATTGTTATCACTCTTCCAATTAAAATTTAAGTGATTTCTCCAACCAAAGTTGTATGTTTGTGAGTATGGGTTATGATTGGACCTTTAAAAACTATTTAAAACATAGGCTTGATCATGAAGGCATTCCTTAAAAGAAGGTAAAGTTGGACAGTCATTGGTAGAATGTTCATTGGTTTCACAAATTTGAGACATAATGACTTAAACAGATTTTAATTAACCATTCTGTTTTAATTCCAGTGCTTTAATTTTTTTGGCTAAAGATGCAAATTTGGTTTGGAGATCATGATCTTCTCTAAAGTTGTACATACCTCCACTAGATATATGAAGTTGAGTCTTACCTAGTACCTTATAAGTACCTATAGCGTCCTAATTTTGAGCATTTTCAACCAGCAAGTCTAGGTATTCCATCACTTCGTTAGGGTTTTTATTTTTAAAAGTTTCATTACATATCAATTCCACCATTTGTTTATCTCTAAGTGTTAACCTTTCATAAAAAAGTAAAATCAATCCTCATGTTTCAAAATCATGATGAGGGAAAGTATTGAGCAAGTCTCGATACCAATCCCAATATTGATAAAATATTTCTCCTAGTTTTTTCAAAAAGTGGTGATTTGTTTTTTGAAAGAGTAATCTATGAGATGGGAAAAACTTCTTTAAAAACTATTGTTGCATTTCATCCCAGGCACGAATAGATCCAGGTCTTAAATTTTATAACCATGTTTTAACCTTATCTTTTAATGGAAAAAAGAAAAGGCTTTAATTTGATGGTGTTGATGCTATAATTTAAATCATTATAAGTGTTATAGACCTCCTCAAATTCTCTTCAATGCAAGTATGAATTTTCTAAATCTAAGTCATGAAAAGAAGGTAAAAGTTGAATAATGTCTGGTTTAAAATTAAAATGAGATGTATCGAAAGGGAAAATTATGCATGAGGGTGCACTTGTTTTTATAGGATTCATGTGGTCTCTAAGTGTTCTACCTCGGTTATTCTCATTATGAAGTAACTAGTTATTTTCTTCAACCATTTTTTAAAAAAATGATGAGAATACCCTACAAAGTCACCACTTAATTTACATGACAAAACTCTCATGCATGTGTAAGAAGAAAATAAAAGAAGAAGGAAACACAAGTTAGATACAAAAAAATAAAAAGTAAAAATAAAATAAATATTATAATTTATATAAGAATTTACCTCCCCAACGACGAAGTTAAAAACTTGACACGATCAAAAAGTTGATGTCTTATCCTAAGTGCAAAAGTGTTAAAGTAATAAATAACCCGGCAAGACTGAGGTCAAACCATAAGGAAGTTGTTTAGTACTTAAAAGTGTATTTTTATCAAAGGTTTTATATCATCATTTTTCACTTGAAGTATCAATAACTCCATAACTAAAGTATGTCTTATAATAACATATCTAATAATATAAGATACATTTAATTTATAGTAAATGTTCATTTTAATGATGTAAGAATAAGTATAATGCAAACTTAATATAGACTTTAATGTTTGATACTAACATGTTTTATATTTTTTATCTTGTTCACTCTTTAAAACTTTGCTTGTTAAATGACTAGTCTAGATTTATGTTGTATAACACTTGATACAACAAATACTTAGCACTCTCATAGCTCATATTGTATGGTATAATCAACAACTAAGTTATGAAAGGAACTTGATTTGTTGTTAACATAAGTTATAATCATGAATGCCTGACAATATTTACAAGTATTAGCATTAATCGAATAAAATAACTAATATAATCATATTAAACAATTTATAATCTAATTGGAACCTTTTTTGTGTGTGGTTTTTAATTGAATAATAAGAGTTTATACTATACTTGTTTGACATATCATTAGTGGATCCTCTAACCTTGACATTTGTTGTTATCATTGTTTAATCCTTACATTAATATTTCATCTCAAAGTTTTCATCTTCTCCTTCTTTTTCTTTTTTATTATTATACTATACTTTTTGACATATCATTAGTGGATCCTCTAACCTTGACATTTGTTGTTATCATTGTTTAATCCTTACATTAATATTCTATCTCAAAGTTTTCATCTTCTCCTTCTTCTTCTCCTTCTTTTTCTTCATTATATTATTATTATTATTATTATTAGTAATAGTAGTAGTAATAGGAGGAGGAGGAGAAGGAGGAGAAGGAGGAGGAGGAGTAGTATTAAGTTGTAGGCCTATGAAAGATACACATTTGTTGTTATCATTGTTTAATCCTTACATCAATATTCCATATAAAAGTTGTAGGCCTATGTCTTACCTTTTCATCCATATAAAGTAAACTTAAATCTGAGATCTCCAACTCCAGATATGACTCAATTACCGAACAGTATTCCAGTTTGGATTACATCGACATCTATTTTCTAAGTTTGGTCATCTCTTTGTCCTTCCAATTTCAGTTCTTAAATTCATCAATCAATCCTTTCATTTATGTGATAGGCCTGCATTTAAAATGAGCATTTACCATAAATTAAAGATATCTTATGTTATTAGATATATTATTATAAAACATGTTTTAGTTAAGGAGTTATTGATACTTCAAGTGCAAAATGATGACATAAAACCTTGATAAAAAAAATACACTTTTAAGTATTAATCACACACCCCCTCACCCAGCTTATTGATTAGTACTCAAAAGTGCATTTTTATCATGGTTTTA
>SRLM01001187.1:314064-327146 GCA_015708895.1 Populus ilicifolia | reverse complement strand
CTTCTTCAGCCATATTTTCTGAAAATGATGAGGATACCCTACATGATTTGTAACCGACACCTAAGCTATGAAAGAAACTTGATTTGTTGTTAACATAAGTTATAATCATGAATGCTTGATGAAATTTACAAGTATTAGCATTAATTGAATAAGATGACTAATGTAATCATGTTAACAATCTATAATATGATTGAAACCTTCTTTGTGTGTGGTTTCCAATTGAATAGTAAGAGTTTATACTATACTTGTTTGACATACCATTAGTGGATCCTCTAACATTGACATTGTTTGTATTGTTGTTTAATCCTTACTTTAATTTTTCATCTCAAAGTTCTCATCATCCTTTTGCATGATCAAAGAGTTGGATGGGGAGGCGAGAGCATGTTCAAGCATGGGATTGCATAATGTATAGCATAAAAATCTAAACAAAATCTTTCTCGTGGGATTGCATGATCAAAGAGTTGGATGGGGAGGCGAGAGCATGTTCAAGCATGCTCCAAACAGTAGTAGAAGTCAGATAATTAACCACTAGATAGAGAATATCAACTAAGAGAAAAGATAACATAGCACTAAAAATGAGTTGGTTTTGTTGTTTCCAAGTTAGAAACACTTGGGAAGGGCTAGAATTGAAGGTAATAGAGATAGCAGAAACCGTATTGGATAGATCGTGTGAAGAGGGGCAGAGTTGTTAACAAACAGGAAAACTCCTTAACCAATCAGATATAGTTTCATTTGTATATGCCAAAACAAATAATTATTGTTGATAAGTTTGAGATTGATAACCTATTAGGTGTTAAAGAAGGGAATAAGTGCCATTATCATAGAAGATATAGCCATGGTTGTGTTAGTTATTGTTATGAATATAAGAACATGAGAGAATGAATTTGGAGAAGAAGAGCTAACATTAATATCAACAGTAGCACTAATTGATGGATCTATAATAGTAATCATGAAAAAGAAGAGTGGCAGGATGATAGAAACTGAATCATAACAGATAAAATGGTATTAGCAATAACCAATTGAAAATCCTATGAAAAGCTTTCACACAAAATAGATTAAGAGGAAAAAAGATGAGCACGCTTTGATTGATCACATCTTTAATAAAAAAAAAAGAGGTTGACCGAGTAAATCTACAAATAAAATATTTATGGCAGAGAGAAGAATACATGGCAGAGAGGAGAAGAACTTAGTATGGGAAATCAGAACATATTTGCGGGTGAGCTGACTAAGTGAAAGAGAAGAAAGCTTAAACTTGTTTAAGGTAGAAAGGATCTGATATCAAGTTGAAATACATTTTTGTAATAATGTAGTGAGAGGGAGGCTCCTTTATTATTTATACAATTAGAGCATTATATATCTATTATGGTGTAAATTATTACACTAAATAAATTTATAAAATAAGAAACATAATATTTTTTTTATTTTAAAACACATCCTATCATAGAAAGACAAAAAAAATAGTGTTTCAATTGTTACGGTGATTGAATGTTTTGGGTGTGTGTGTGTGTGTATGTGTAGAGAGAGAGGAGATAACAAATCTTTTTCTAATTTTATCAATATTTTTTAAGTAGTGTTTTTTTAATAATAAAATTATTTTTTATTTTTTATGTTCTTTTTTTTATTTGTCAATTTAAGAAAATTTTTTATCTAAAAATAGAGAAAAGGATATCTATATATAAAAAATAAAATATATATTTTCGCAGGGTGTGTGAGCATCTAGTGGCAACAGAGGCTCTTGTCATGCCCTCTGATGAGGGATGTTGTGTGTTGGAAAGAGTTTTGAATTTAATCATAAAATTATAATTAATATTCAAGAGTCGTCACCTAGTATTATACTCACTAAAAACCTATGATCTGCGTGAGTCTAAGTAAGGAATTGATTGTGCAATGGGAAGATGCATCACCCCCAGTATACCCTACCTAAGGTAAGCTGCATTGTTGTTTGATTGGTTTTTTTTTTTTAAGTCGGGTTTCTATTTGTTGGTCTTTTTTAAGGTTCAAGGTAGATCTCTTTTCAGGAGAGAATCTCTATCTTATAGGGTTAAATCCTAACCATTTTAAAGTCTGAATTTTAACATCATATTTATTTACATATTGTATCTTTAATACCTCAAAGTATACTTTATCATGTAATTTTACACCCCACAAATATTAACGTCTACATCTAGATTTAAAAAAAAAGGATTGAAAAAAAGATTTTTGACATATTAGCAAAATCCTAATGGATAATTATAAACTAGTTACGATATCCATTTTTGAATTTAAAAAAAAAACATGAAAAAGATGCAAACTGTTTTTGTAAAAAAACATGTTTGGAAAAATTTTAGGATTTGACCGTATGCAACAAAACTTTTTTTGGAAAATATTTTAAGTATTTTATAATTTTGAAGGAAATCGGGTATTTTAATAACAAATTTTTATTTTATATTGTAAATACATAATCCGATATTATGCAAAATTAGGAATGCACACATACACACGCACAAGAGAATCATAATTTTTTTGAAATGATTTTTTTTAAAAAAAATTAGATTTATAAAAAAAAATAACCCAGTATATAAAGAGTGGATGTGAATTATAATTCACGTTCATTGTTCACTGATGAATAGTGGAACATGAATTATAATTCACATTCCATTATTCAAAATAATGGAACTGCATGGGAAAGACAAAGAATCAAGGGAAGGGTGGTAAACCTGGCGTGGCAGTTATGGCTAGCTGGTAAGGGAGGATAACCTCAAGCCAACGGTGGAGTTGGCTGCAGCTGGAAGAGGAAGAAAGAAGAAAGAACAAAAAACATGCAGGAGAGGCTGTAGAAAGGATAGAGAAATCAACAGTGGCTCTCGATGGTCGGCTGGTAGTTGAGTTGACTTGCTATGGTGGAGCTGATGGTGGAAAGACCAGTAGTGGTAGTGGCTAAAAGTCATGGTGGAGAGAGAAAGAAAGAAGAAAATTTATAGAAATTAGCAAAAAATCTGGTTTTTTTATTCAATTTTCTCCTCCTTCAGGATATCAAATCCACATCTATTTATAGACAATGGAAGAGGCCAATGTTTTTTACGCTGAAAAAAAATTTCAGCCCTTGATTTAGACGAAAAGGATCCCAAACGCTGGCTCAAAGTAAACATGATACACTGTCAAATCTGAAGTTGCAGGCTGCCTAAGTTGGTCTCTTTGAGATGGTGCCATGTCCGTTTATTTGCCAGTTAACCAGTATCAACCATACCCTGACGTAAAGGGATGTTTGGTGATAAGTTTCGTATAAAGTTTGATAAATGTGGTGGACATTAGATACATTAAATACAATTACAAAGTAGGTAACCAGACCAGCTATTTCAGGAATTCAAAGAAGATGAACAGTGCCAAAAATCTTGTTTTGGTCAAAATTCATTTCAGTCCTTCCTCTTTCAATTACTTTAAATTAAACCCCTAATTGACCTTAAAATTTTTCAATTAAGGCCTTGATGAACTTTAATTGGAGCTCCAAAGTTACATGCCTATTGCGATATCATCCTTAGTCTCGAATTTCTTTAATTTAGCCTCTAATTGACCCTCAAACTTTAATTTTCTTATAATTTGGCCTATAATTTCAATAATTAACTTGGTAAAAATTAAATTTGATCTCTTAAAATCTCAATCTTCTCAATTAAGCTAAAATTAAGCCCTCAAACTTTGTGTGGTTTCCAATTGAATAGTAAGAGTTTATACTATACTTGTTTGACATACCATTAGTGGATCCTCCAACATTGACATTGTTTGTATTGTTGTTTAATCCTTACTTTAATTTTTCATCTCAAAGTTCTCATCATCCTTTTCTTTTTCTTTTTCTTTATTATTATTATTATTATTACTACTATTAACTACTGTGACACGACAAAGAGATTGATGTCTTCTCCCAAGTGCAGGAGTATCGAAGTAATAAATAACCCGGCAAGACCGGGGTCGAACCACAGGGAGGTTATTGTACAAATTATAAATAACAACAATACCACAACAACAATAATAACAATAACAACAACAACAATAATAATAATACTAGTAGTAGTGGTAGTAGTAGTAGTAGTAGTAGTAGTAGTAGTAGTAAGAACAACAATAATAAAGAAAAAGAAGAAGATGAGAACTTTAAGATGAAATATTAAAGCAAGGATTAAACAATGATAATAACAAATGTCAAGGTTAGAGGTTCCACTAATGGTATTTCAAACAAGTATAGTATAAACTCTTATTGTTCAATTGGAAACCACACATAAAGGAGGTTCCAATCAGATCATAGATTGTTAACATGATTATATTAGTCATCTTATTCAATTAATGCTAATACTTGTAAATTTCATCAAGCATTCATGATTATAACTTATGTTAACAACAAATCAAGTTCCTTTCATAGCTCAGGTGTCGGTTATACCATACAGTATGGGCTATGAAAGTGCCAAGCATTTGTTGTACCAATTGTTATACAACATAAATCAAGATTAATCATTTAACAAGCAAAGTATTAAAGAGTGAACAAGATAACAAATATAAAACATGTTAGTATTAAACATTAAAGTCCATATTAAGTTTATACCATACTTATTCTTACACCATTAGTGTAACCTTTTCACCTTGACATAATTAACTTAGCTAGACATAATGAAAGAAAGGAAAATAGATAAACAAAATAAGAACATAAAAGTTAACTAAGGAAAGGAAAGGAAATGAAAGGCATAAACTTGATATTAATGAAAACAAAGCATAAAGAATACAAAGAGAGAAAACAAGAGCATGATCTTGATCTGGACACCAAGATGCCTAAATGCATGGCAAATGCCTCCTTTTATAGGCCAAAATTGGGAACTATTGATTTGATGACTAATTGATGAGTAGATGGCCAACCCTTGACTTGGTGACAATCCTTATCTTCTCTTGTCTGCCCAAAACGTCATTGATGACGTCAAAATTAGAGCCACTTGAAAACATGAAAGTTCTAGGCAATTGTCTCAGCTTTCTTGTGTAAAACATTCAGCTCATTTCGACTTCTAGAACTCCAGATATGGCCAAAATACTGAACAGTGCTCGGGCTGGAGGACAGATTCGGGCTTCTTTGTTGTTGCAATAATTTGGACTTGAAAATGGCCTTTTTAGATCTTGGGCTCCATATGAAAGTTGTAGGCCTATGTCTTACCTTTCCATCCATATAAAGTAGACCTAAATCTGAGATCTATAGCTCCAGATATGACCCAATTACCGAACAGTGTTCCGGTTTGGATTGCACCGACATCTCTTTTCTAAGTTTGATCATCTCTTTGCCTTTGCAATTGAAGTTCTTAAAGTCATCAATCAATCCTTTCATTTATGTGATAGGCCTGCATTTAAAATGGACATTTACCACAAATTAAAGGTATCTTATATTATTAGATAGATTATTATAAAACGTACTTTAGTTAAGGAGTTATTGATACTTTAAGTGCAAAATGATGATATAAAACCATGATAAAAATGCACTTTTGAGTACTAATCATACTGCTACTAGTATTATTAGTATTATTATTGCTGTTATTATTATTGTTGTTGTTATTGTTATTATTGTTGTTGTTTATAATTTGTACAATTAACCTCCTTGTGGTTCGACCCCGGTCTTGCCAGGTTATTTATTACTTCGACACTCCTGCATTTGGAAGAAGACATCAATATTTTTGTCGTGTCAAATACCTTTTTTTTTATACGCTAAAATTTAAAACTATTGATTTGTTGACTAATTGTTAAGTAGGTGGTCATATTTTGACTTGGTGACAATCTTTATCTTCTTGTCTAAACAAAACATCATTGCTAATATCAGAATTTGAACAAACTATATTCATGAAAGTTTTAGGAAATTATCTCAGCTTTCTAATAAAAAAAATTAAGGTAATTTGGATTCCTAGAACTTGAGATATGGATAGAACACTGAACAATGTTTGGGCTACAAGACAGATTCAGACTTCTCCGTTATTGTTACAATTTGAACTTGAAAATGACCTTTTTGAATTTTGGACTCTTCATAAAAGTTTTAAGATTATGTTTTAGCTTTTCATTCATATAAACCATACTTAAATTGAAGTTCTAGATCTCCATTTATTATTTAATAACCGAATAGTTCCAGTTTGAATTCAACCAGCATCTCTTTTCTAGCTTTAGCCCTTTTTTTATCTTCTCAATTTCAGTAGTTAAACTCATCAATAAATCTTTTGATTCATGTGATAGGCCTATATTTAAGGTGAACATTTGCCATAAATTTAAGATATCTTATATTATCAGACTTGTTATTATAAAACATATTTTAATTAAAAAGTTATTGATACTTCAAGTGCAAAAGATCATATAAAATCTTGATAAAAATATACTTTTAAGTACTAATCAGTAAACTCAAAAGGAAGAGTCACTTTAACAATTATGCTTTTAAAAGGACTTATTCTATTGTGTTTAAGGAGGAACTTTACACTATTACCACTCTCTCTCAAGTGCTTTATACTGACGTGGCTAGGAATAAAAAAGCTCAATAGATGATTGATCGAATTAGTGGTTAGTGTCATAATCCAATTTTTCAATTTTAAAAAATAAATAAAAATAATGATAAATAAATAAATAAATAATGAGAAATAATTTGAGAATTGGGTCAAAATAACACAAATGGAAACTTTAAGGACTAATAAGGATGAAACTATAAATTTGAAAGTCAATTCTGGTAGAAATTAAAATAATTGATAGGTTTGGAGACTTAATTAAACTTTGTATTAGTGTAATTAATGAAATCAGGAGCTTAATTGAAGAATTGATAAGTTTAAAGATTTAATTGAATTGGAATTAATTTAATTAATAATATTAAGAGCTTAATTAAAGAAATACTAAAATTTGGGGTTAAGTTAGGGTAAAATTGCAAGAAATTAAAGTTGAAGGACTAAAATGAAATGGCAAAGGTGCTATAGGGGGTTGAATTGATTTCTTCAGGGGTAATTATGAAAGAAGTAAAAGTTAAAGATTCAATTAAGGACATAAATAATAATTTAGAAACTAAGGATTGTTTTGTAAATGAGGCTAAAATCTAGGGTCCAATTGCAATTGATCTAGGGGTAAAAGTTTTTTTTTAAGATTTTCCATTAATAAGTGTCCAATTGTTATATGCAGAACTTTAGAGGGTGACACGATCAAAAGATTGATGTCTTCTTTCAAGTGCAGGAATGTCGAAATAATAAATAACCTGGCAAGATCAGAGTCATACCACAGGGAGGTTAATTATATAAATTATAAGCAATAATAATACAACAACAACCATAATAACAATAATAGTAGTAGTAGTGGTAGTAGTACTAGTAGTAACAGTGGTGGTGGTGGTGGTGGTAATAATAATAATAATAGTAGTGGTGGTAGTAGTAGTAATAATAATAATAATAAAAATAATAAAGAAGAAGAAGAAGAAATTAATGAGAACTTTGAGATGAAAGATCAATGTAAAGATTAAACAATGATAAAAACAAATGTCAAGGTTAAAGGATCCACTAATGATATTTCAAACAAATATATTATAAACTCTTATTATTCAATTGGAAATCATACATAAAGGAGATTTCAATCGGATTATAAATGGTTAACATGATTACATTAATTATCTTATTTGAATAATGCTAATAAGATGTAACCATATTATTCAATAGTTTTACCCACATCTACCTAATGTTTTGCTATTTTTTATATGTAAAATGCCTTGATATTCTTTATTTTATGTTTTGAAGGTACTTTTAAATGAAAGATGCAAAAAGAAGTAAATTAGAGGTAATTGACAGATTTGACGTTTAGTTTTGTGTAGAGCGTGAGTTCTAGAGATCAAAATGAAGTGATTCTAGTGGCACTAAAAAGCTAACATCCATACCTTTCTGGAAATATAATGCAAGAAAAATAAGAAAGAAAAGATCATGGAAATCAATATCTTAAAGTCAAATCTTATATTTTGCCATTGTTGATCTTTGTCTATTCAAAATTAAATATCTAAAGCTATAGATGTCAACTTGATGCAACTCAATTTCCTTGGATTTTTTACTCAAAGATCTATAAACGCTCCAAATTTCAGCCAAAAACGATGTCAAATGAGGGAGATATGATTTTTCAAAGATGATAACTGAATTCTACCAGCAAACAGGTTTCTTGAAAGAACGAGTCTAAATTATATTCAGAAGCTTCAAAACCGACTTCCAAGTTTTTATATTAGCAATTTAGCTCCTCTAAATTAAAGCTTGAAGATTTCATGCAAGGCTAATTCTTCTTTTTAAGAAAATAGTTATTAAAGTACTTAAATGTAAATTGTCAACTTAAGGGAGGACTATTTTGTAAAATAGAAAACTAGAGTTTCTTAGCATATAAAAAGAAAAAGAGAAGGGAGAAATGGTAGAAAAGGGGGTAGCAGCCAGAAGTGAAGAAACACAAACTCTCCTCTCTACAAATTAAAAATAATGCTTTTTCTATCTTTAAAAGTAGTTATTCCATAAATATGCAAGGCCAAGCTTGTTTTTTTGGTTACAAGGACACAACAAACCTTCAGATTTTAAGAACCGTGAGATTTATTCTTCCCTTTATCTTTAGTTTATATTATGAATGCGTATGATTGTTTTTCTAAGTATATTTTCTATGATTGTTGTTGATGATTTGCTACAATAGAACTCTAAATTATTATTGTGAATAATTTATTACTAAGTTTGATATCAAAATTACAACAGAACTCTAAATTATTATTGTGAATAGTTTATTACTAAGTTTGATATCAAAATCAGAGTTATGATGTATGAACTTGTGAAGCAACTAAACTTGATAATTGTGGCAGAACTATATTATTAAACTTAGGGAGAACACTCAAATATCTAGTTCTTAGGGTTACCATTGAATTAAATCATTAATGCAGACATTGTGATTGTTTGTTTGTTAGAGTTAGTTATATGGCGGATCCGTTAATTAAGCAATGTTAAGAAAAGATAAAAATTTAAAATATAAATTGTAGTTTTGTTGCAAGGATCGGTTTTAATTTTTGTTGGTGGATGTGTGCTTACGACCAAGGTTTTTTTTTCTTGATAAATTTTGGTTTCAATTGATTTTGTTTGCTAGTTTAATTTCTTATATATTTTAGATTATCATAAATCAAAACCCCTTTAAATTGCATAATGTATAGCATAAAAATCTAAACAAAATCTTTCTCGTGGGATCAAACCCTTGCTTGCTCAATACTATCTTATGTGTTGTGTTTTAGTTAAGGAATAAAACGACTTCATTTCAAAGAACATTATTCACTCTCTTCATCTCACCAAACCAGGAAGAAAAAAAACAAACGCCACACCTGCCATCTCGTCCTCACAATGCCTTACTGACTGTTATCATTACTCCTACAATAACAATGGTTGGTCACCTCATTATCTAGAGGTGACCACATGGCATTCTGTGGCTTTATAAAAGCTAGAGAAAGGCCACGAAAAAAAAGGGTGAAAGGAACACAGAGAGGAGGAGAGAACCAAGAACAAACAAACAAAAAAGGAAGAAAACTAGAGAGAAAAGAAAAACCCATGAGGATAGAGGAATGAAAGAAAAAATAATAAATACAGAGAGTATACAAAGAGAGACTAGAGAATAGAGAAAAAAAAGGAAAAAGAAACATAGATAAAAAAACACACACACACACAAAGCATAGAAGAAGCAGAAAAGGAAGGAAACAAGAAAAAAAGGTGAGGCATAGGAAAAGAAGAATAGGAAATAGAGGATAGGGGAAGCCAATAGCAAAAAGATGAGCACCAATCTTCCTCTAGTACTCCAGCAACAACGCACCAACTTTAGGTAAGCTCTTTTCAATTCTCTCCTCTTTAATTTACTTACCTTCCTACTATGTGTGCATGAATGAGTTAATTTATGCATGTTCGCTAGCCATAGTCAACCGGGTCATTGGTTTAGGTAAGTGACTAGGTTAGATCCAGCCCAGTCCATATATTTAGGCTAGACCCAGCTCAAAAAAAAGAGCAGGTCGACATGAACTTAGACCTCAGGTTAGTTGATCTAATTTGTATTAAAGCAAGGGTGTGTTTGACAAAATATAGGCTTATGCCTTATCCCTTTGATTTTACTCTTTTTTGTTTTGATATTTAACCAAACATGCTTTTTTATATATTAGAAAATTTCAAAAAAAATTTGTGGGCTTTTCTGAATTTATTTGTAGGTCACTCATATTTTTTTTATTTCATTGTATAATTAATACGTGAATTTTTATTATGAAATACAAATATAATATGCGATACATACCTATCTTTTTATATAAATAAAAAAATAACAAAAAATAAAAAATATGTATGCTTTGTTTTAAATTCAAATTTTACTGGTTTATTCACTGACACTAGAGTTAGGATTATCATGTTTTTTGTGTTATGTAATATTTACTAATACTAGAGTTGGAAATATTCGTATTTGAATATTTACTAGCAGTAGAATTAGAAATATTACAAGCAAACTATCAATAATATAATACAACAAACTCTTAACAATTTAAAATAAAATCAACAATATAATATACCTCAGATAAGATACTCAAGGGATGATTATATATTTTTTTATACAATAAGTTTAATATTTATTAACTAATTAAAATTTTTAATAACTAAAATATTAAATGATGAATTTTAAATAAAATTTTTTATTTAAAAATAAAATATAATTTTTTTTCATGAATAGTAATTTTTAAAATTTAACACCACATGATTGGCACAGTTAGGTTATGTGATGTTGTAGACTTGTAGCATGTTCATAACGTGCTACGTGCTATAGGGGCAAGCTGTAGCGTTTGCCGTTTCTAGCCACGAATATTAGACAAATGAAACGATCCATGATTATTAAAAAAAAACTCAAATTGTCAAAGAAATTGGCTGCCAAGAGACGTAGCTGCCACCATCTGGTTTTGGATGCTGTCTTTCTTTGGTAAAGGTTAGAGCCCCAGAAGCAGATACAATGTATTCATTGATATCAAGTCCTCGATTTTAAGGTGCCTCTGCCATCTTTCCCCGGCACAATCTTACCTGATGCAATGTCACAACTGATTCTTCGGACCCATCAATGGTTTTCTCTGCTTTTTCGGTTACTTTAATGGATCTATTAATGAAGTGGAATTGACATTCTCTTGATCATATGCCATAAATTCTTTCGTAAGACGTATCAACACGCAATCAAATCAATGCCTAAGTCTTCATAATACACACAAATCTTTCAATATTTTGATAAATATAAGGCATAAGAATCACATTGGTTCGACAACCACATAACCCACAGGCCAAAAACAAAGATGGAAGGAGAGAAGATGTGGTTAATTCATATTCAACCTCGAATGAAGCGTTGCGTTTCAATTGGCTATAGGATCGGTTTTTCCTTTAATCAACATAAGTCCATGATGGTTCCATGATGATGGGTCACATAACAAAGTGGTCCTCATTCAATTTTCTTTTCAAATCTTTTGAATTTTGAGTTTTGTTTCACACTCTTTAATGAAAAAAATAAAACTAGATCTTTTGCATGGGGTGTCAGCATCTATATATAAAGACTTTAGACGTGATGAATTATCACTGGTCAAGGTCTCCTTGTCAATTCTCAAAACTTTCTTTTCGGTTGGGCTAGTATACTACACTCTCTTCATTTTGATTTCTCTTTTTTTATTCCTCAATTGGACGGCAGCTCGCATTTTCTTGAATATTGAACTATATGTCTGTTGGTATTTTCAGCGTAGTTTTGAAGTGTAAAAAATAAATTGTCCAATTAAAAAACAAAACACTTATATATATATATATATAATCAAACTCAGCTCAACCTAGTGGCATATAGACTGGGGAACAATTTAGAAAGTTTTTTTTTTATATAATTGGAATAGATATTTGCCTAATCAAACTGAGTTGGTTCTGACCAGATTAACTTTAATTTTTTATACTTTACCTAACTAACCCGCACCTTGGCTTTGGGGTTAGAGGAGACTTTGGCCGGGCATGAAACTATGCTGTATGCCGTCCGCCATCAAAGGTACTTTGTTAGGATTGGTAAGAAAGGTAAAGATCACGGACTTGAAAAATTCAAAAGAAGATTTAAGATTAGTTTGATCTAAAAGATGAATTGTGAATCAAATTATGAGTTCTCTAGATATACATCTCCACCCTCTCTTTTTTTCTCTTTCGAGTGTCATAATCAGCTGATGGTCAGTAAACTCACGCTTAATAAAGAAAGACTTAGTGGTCTGTGATTAATTGACATAACTCCACTAATCATGTCAAGAATGGTTACTTATCTAACGTGATTGTCAAGAGATAAGGATTTGAATCAAGAGGTTTGCTTCCTCTGTGGTCTCAGATTCGAGTTCTTGGTTGCTCATATAATAACCACTGGAGGCTTACATGGTCGTTAACTTCAGGGCCCGTGGGATTAGTCGTGGTGCGCAAAAACTGGCCCGGACACCCACGTTAATCTAAAAAAAAGTTTACTTATCTGGTCCTATGCTCTAACAGATGATGTAGATTATACATCAAACAACCAAATAATATATTAATTCCAGCAAGAGCTTACTGTATATGTACTGAACCAACGTGCTATATACTATAATCTAATAATACTGTGTAAGAAAGGGAAAAGGTGTTGATATAGATTAATTTATTCAAGTGGCGAACCTGCTTGTTACCTTGTTAAATTACTGAGAATTTAGTCGATCATATAATTCTCTTGACACAGATTCTACCAGAAAATAAAAGGATGGGTTCATGATTGAGAAGGCTTGCTTTCTTTTTTGATATTCAAAATTCAAAGATAATACGAATGTTATGTTTTTAAGATTGATCGCAAATTGATTGGAAAATATATATTCTTGTTTTTTTTTAAAAAAAAAAAACTCATGAATACATAGAAGTAAGAATACATAAGACCTTGTTCGAAGTAATTCAAACATGCATCCTTGTTTTATAAAGCAGAAAGTAGATAAACATGATTTTATTGATCAATAAAAAAAATTAAATTTACTAAATGACATTGTTACCCATATAAAGGATCAGACAATTATATATATATATATATAT
>SRLM01001187.1:195025-313601 GCA_015708895.1 Populus ilicifolia | reverse complement strand
CTCCATTTTCAGGAAGCGTATTTCGTGAGTCTAGTGAATAAGTAAAATTCTGGCTATCTCATGCTCTTACAAAAAACACATGCTTTTACTTGAATTTAAATCCTCATGGGTAAATCTCAAACTCTTTGTCACCTCACTATACTTCTTATAATTATAATTTTAAACATGTTTTAATTATATTTAAAATTACCATGTAAAATGTTTTTTAAATTATTTTTTATTTGATTTTATATTAAAATATTTTTTTATAATTTTAATAAAAGTATATAAAAATAAAAAAAATATTAATATTAATATTAATTTTTTTAATTTATAATTTTTAAAAAGTATGATAGGATATAAGTCGGTGAGTGTTAAAAAAAGAGACTTGACGTCAATGGTCTTGCGTCTGGAGAAAACGATCCTTCAAGGCACGTTTTACGTGGAGGGAAATTTCTGCTTTACGGCTGGATGTGTGCTGCAGTGCCAAAATCGATCCTTTAAGGCACATTTGTCAAGAGACATTGAGGGAATGCTGGATGGAGACAAGAGATGGGACGTTTGCAAGAATGATGGATTTCTGAGTTATCAGCATCTCTTTGCCTTTGCCTTTAAACCTAAAGTTGCCGTGTAACCATCACAACCTATTTGTCACGTCAAAAGAATCCGATATTTTTATCTCATTTCTCGGAAGGGAGATCGTTCATGACCATCATGTGTCTTCTGCCATCCTATACTGAGACTGGGAGACGTAGTACTCTCGTTTTTCATGAAAAAAAACATATTGGAATATTCCAAAGATATTAGCTGGCCTTTTCAGTTTATTTATTTCTTTTTTAATTGATTTTTCAAAACGATTCTATAATTTCTGAAACGGATGTGGCGTTTTAGCAACATGCAAATCCTGATTGCCATGGCGTCCGAGGAGAGTGATTCTCACAAAATTCCATTGGTATTTCATGAAGCCATGACTGAATTCGGCCATACGGCATGGAACATCCATGCGTTGAAATCAAGACGTTGTTATTTTCTTCTTCTTTGTTCTCAAGGTATTTTCTTGCAGAGCTCACACAATATTTCTTTCTAATTATGGTAAAAAACAATGCAAAATAAGGTAAATTAATTATCTATTTTTAAAAAAAACTTTTAAATCCACAATCCTAAAACTAAAACATGTCAATAACCACTCCTAGAAAATTAACATATATAAACAAAAACATCAACAAAAAATTTTCATTGATATATTACGATGATCTTTATCGATAAAACTTTCGATCCATGCATGCATCGATAAACAACAATAAAAAAAATTATTTTGATATATATCGAGAAAATTACGGTGAGAAAATAAGAAATAAAAAAAATCATCCCGTCAATTTATATCAATAGAGTTACAAATAGAATAATTTCATCATTAATGCCAATTATAATTTTTAATTTATGACTTGATGATCGACCCCCTCTTCCCCTCCTCTATTTCTCCTTCTTTCTTATGCATTTTTTTCTTGCAACAAATAGTCATCCCCTCCCCTTTAATCTTAATACAATTCAACATTCCTTAACAAATCCGGCTGCCACAATATATAATTTGTCAGTATCCGTATTTTGATTTAAATTTTATTGAGGATTCTCTACTTTAAATAAGCAAATCTATCATTTTTTTTACTTCAACTCAATTTTAAAATGTTAATTTTCTTAGATATTTTTATAGTGTGTGTGTGTGTGTGTGTATATATATATTGTTTGAGTTTTACTTGTTTTGTAATTTTTTTCTCATACAAGTTTATTGTATGAATTTTGTAATTTGTATTTGTTAGGGTTTGTTTTACATTTTATAAAATTATATTTGTTTATAAATTGATAAAACTTATGTCGAATTTGTGACTTAGGTGTTTTATGATGAAATAAATAATAACTTATTTAATGGGTATATTTTATATTATTATCAAGTTGAAATTTTCAATAAATATGTAGAAATTTGAATTCATGTAGATAATTCATAATGACTCAAAAGTACTATTAAAATAGATTAAATAAGTTTGAGATAAATCAATATTTTTACAAATTTATTTAGTTAACTTAGTTAATTAATATATGTTGTCATCATTATTTTATATAGGTTTGATATAAGTAACAGATGATCATTCATGAATTTATAGAGATTCATCTCAAGGGTTGTAGCGGATGAATTATTTTAGGCTTTTATTAACTATACATTATTTAATCTGAAAAATATTAATGGAGGGGGCATTAGATATTTATGCAAGAGGTGTAAAAATAAAAAGTTTCTCGATTAAATATTGTAATAATATATTTTTTATACAAAGAGTTTATAGTGAAATACTTGTGTTGGTATGCATATGAAGAACCATATGTTCCTCACAATACCATGATAGAAAGGATAGTTTGGTCAATTTCTTGTTCTAGCAACATGTATGGAGTTATAAATGACAATCATAATTCTTATAGGAGTATGGTTATGAATGTAATGAGAATGAATTAGATTCATACCCGTCAATGTCCAATCATAGATAAAGAACCTAATGTTGACACGACCAGGTTTTTTTTTTTATCTTTTGAAAGATTTTGACGAACCATTATAGGATGATTCCACAAATCACAGTAAACTAAAGACTATTGTATAGGTGTTCACCATTAAATCAAATAATAGGTTGGGTGAGGTCAGTTATAAAAATATTATCAAATGAGATAGAACCATTTTACTGAAAAGAATAAATTGAGAGAGAACTTCTATGCTGTCAAGTCAACGATGAAACCCCTCGATCTTGAAATAATAGAGTTGATTGAATGCAAAACATTTATGCATTCTCATTATAAACCTATGACTAGTAAGGAAAGAATACTAGTCACACCATAAAACTTATATACTTCTTGATCACATCTAAACTGCATATGTTATTCATCATAAAAGACTATTAAGCACATGACTGGACACTAATCACATGATACGATGGGTGGAGTGATGATACACTCTTTTGATGATGAAGCCTATAAACACTTCAATAGTGTGTATCCTCAGTTTTCAGTAGAGATAAGTTACGTGCATTTTAGATTATTTATAAAGGGATTCCATCCATTCGGATCATTTATGTCTTCTTATTCTTGTTGACTGATGATATTCATAATTTACAACTTGCCATCGAGGATATATATGAGACCAGACTTTATATTTTTATTTATGGTCATACTTGGTCCTAATAGTTTAGGTCAAAATATAGATGTTTATCTTCAACCGTTATTATTGAATGACAAAGAAATATTTATTTTATTATTGTAATGTTGTGTTGTGTGTGTAGTTGTGAATTTAAGTATTTGCATAATGAATACATAAAAAAATACAAATATAATTTGGTATCAGATATTGTTTTATACCGTTAGAAATAATGACAAATTGTACATTATATAAGGGTATACAGATGGAATATGTCTGTCGATATATTCTCTTCACTATAAGAATTGTTCCTCTTCTCCCTACACTATTTATGGTGTTCATTACGTCCAGTATATCGATGAAATTTTTCTATTTGTATAATTTAGAGATCATGAGAATTGTTTCTCTTCTTCCTAGCACTGTTCATGAAGTTCATTATATACGGGTATACCAATGAAATGTTTGTCAGTATACTTTACAGACTATAAGAATTGTTCCCCTTCTTAATACACTAATAATTAATATTCTTTTGACTATTGATTTTTTTTCCGTAACGACATGACCAATAAAATAGAAGGCCATCAATAATATTTGAAGAGGCTTTTTAAAAATTCTATTTGACTTCACTCACAAAATGAAAAATTATATCAGTAAAATTAAATTAAGAGACCAAAATCAAAATAGATAAGGCTTTATCTCCCTCTTTCTTCTTTTTCTTCTCCTCTCTCTCTATTGGTTGAAAATCAAGCATTCTTTTCTCTTCTCATCCTCATGTATGTTATCTTCTTTTTTTTATTAACAATCTCTTTTTTTTTGTTTTAATTATCAGCCAAAATTAAGCACACGTCTTTAAAGTAAGAAATTTTCATTTCTTGTTTTTTTTTTGCATTATTTTTGTTTTATGTCATTATTTGTTTTCAATTTTGTGTGATTAATATTCTTATGAATTAATAAAAATGTTGAATTTTAGTTGTTATTGAAATAAGTTTTGCATTAGTTTGTTGAATTTTAGTTTTTTTTTTGTCAACTATGTTGTTTAATTTTAATTAAATGTGTAGGATTAATTCTAATTATTATTTTGTATTTATTCCAATTTCAATTAAATATGTAGGATTAATTTTTATTATTGTTTTGTATTTATCCCATTTGTACTATATATATATATATTAAATTTAGGATTAAGAATATTATCTCTTATAAATAACTATTTTGAATTTTAATTGTTATTGTAATTATGTTTGCATTATGTTTTTGAATTTTAGTTGTTTTGTTTTTTCAATTTTGTTGTTCAATTTTAATTAAATGTGTAGGATTAGTTTTAATTATTATTTTGAATTTTGAAATTTTAGAACATTTTTTTTTATAGATTTAGGATTAAAATTATCATCATATAGAAAATAAAAATTTTATACGAAATTGAATTATGTTAAATTGTTAGAAGAAATTGAATAAAATTAATTAGTTTGTAGTATATATGTTGTGTATTTGCAAGTTTAAAATTTTTAGTATACCATATAGGAAAGGTGCTACCGAATTGTTTTCAAAATATAAATCATTTAATTTTTTTTATCACTTAATTTGTATAGATTCCTAGGGGAAAGTCTATTACATCTTGCAATGATAGGATCATTGCTAGTTCTTGTAACAGTGATGCTAATAACCACAAGTCGTTGGATGCCGATAAAAAACAAGCTCTTGAGGCATAAACATCTACTCATGATGCAGTCTCATAGAATGAAATGCCGCAACATAATGTAAGTTTATTTTGCTTTCACTACAATATGAAAAAATAATTTCATTTAAGAAATCAATTTTAAGTTTATAAACAATAAGGTTGTGACAATAACAATATCAATCTTTAAATTATTGATGAAAATCTTATTGTTTCAATAGAACTAGATTTCTAAACATCCTAAATAAAAATCACAGGTCGATGTATGATTTTAAAGGTTCAAGGTTAGTATTAAATTAAATAATTTTTATGTTAATTTGGTTAGTTTATTGAAATTACTGAATTTTTTTTATAATTGTTTTACTTCAAGGTAGAATTTAAATGAGAGAGAGCTGATAATAATATTATGAGAATCAAGCTGGAATTAGGTAAGATCGGATTCAAGATAATATTTTTTATTCTAAATATTATAATTTTATGTTTCATTTAGTAATAGATGATTAATCTATACCATATAGGTTGTGTAATTTTTGGCAGGAGGCTTAAAAGAATGCAAAAAAAATATGTGAAAGAAATAGAGTTTCTAGGTTGAAATGACTTGGTGGTTTGGAAGGATTTCAAATCGCCATACATCTTAGAGACTATATAGGTGAAATTCATTTAGCACGTGATGTCCATGCACTTCATATGACAGTCACAGTTTGGTGCGAGAAATCAGAATTTAAGAGTTCATGGTTCCTTAACCATAAATACCAGTGACTTCATTCCGTTCATTTTACATGCAAAGTGAATGATATTTTTTTTATTACATCCATTTTTTATTATTTTTTTATAAATATTTTTAACTGATAACATTTTTCCTGTAGGCTATGGCTTTGTGGATGTTAGCCAAGCTCAATGAAGTTTTTTTTTATTGAAATGCATGTGCGGAGTAATGTTCTTCGAAATAGGGTACAACAATTTATAGATAGATAAGCTCAATACTTTTATGGTATGCTAGTTTTTAACCATTTTTTAAAAAGTTATTATTTCTTTAAATTTGATGATTTTTCCCTAGGATACATATAATAACCGGTTGAAAGAGAGATATGATGACGATCTTTCGACTCATCTAAATCTTGATCCTAATTTGTGTTGGAAGAAGGATTGTTTAGTGGATCTAATAGAAATCAAGTGTACAATCTCTTTAACACTACAATCAAGAACTTGCAGACAACTCGTAGTACATCAACAATTGGATACTAGCAATTGATTTTGAGCAATCAAACTCTAGAGTTTGTAGTGATGTTAAGCCAACGAGTAAGGCTCGAATGACTTGTCTTAATGAAAAATGCGAACTACTCATTACTGATTATTAAGAGCTCTATCAATTGATAATAAAGATTAGATCACATGTAGGTGGTATATATACACCTCTTAATTTGTCCCACGGTCCCAAAATCCTCTAACATCACCTCTATTTTATATTTATTGTATTTGAACAGATAAATATTTAAATTTATAATAAACATTTAATTTTTATGTTATTTTTAATATTTCTCTACTTATGTTTAATAGTTTTTTAAAATATTACTAACAGGGTTACCAACAAAATAACTGAGTCGATATATTCCAGAGAAAGTTGACAAAGAATTATTATAAATGCCACCACTACTTTTAATTCATCGATGAAATTACAGATAATATTTTATCGATGATATGTCATATTTAGCTATGGATATATTGATGGATAAAAACACCAATGAGATTACACATTGTTTTCTGATTGGTAATATGTTAAATGTACTGATGGAGATACAAATGGAATAAAGCAGGTAAATTTATTTTTGGTGTGTTTTGAGCATTTATAAATCTATCGGTATATTTATTATTGACAAACTCACTAATTGACCATAAATTATTGAGAAGAATTTTGCTTATAGACTAGTTTTTTCCTTGAGCCCATCAGTAATATATATATTGACCGAATGAGTATAAATACTGATAGAAATTTTTATTGGTAAAATTGTTCAATCTGACATTGAAACTTTTTATTCATAGTTTTTGTATGTTTAGTAACCTTCTCCTTTTTGTATGGCTGGTAAAAAAATTGTTAACTTACATTTTATGAGGCACAATGGAATGGTCTTGTGAAAACCAATCTTGATAACAAATTATATAAAAAAATTTAATAAAAAATTTTAAACTTAATTTTTATTAATTTTATTTTAAAAAATCATTTTAAACCAAAAATTAAAAATAAAGTTTAAAAAATAATTCTATATTAATTATCCAACAATAATATTGTTTTGGCTTATAAAAAACATAATTTTATTTTGCATTCAGGAATTACCCACAAATGAAATTTGACCATAACCTGTCTACCCTGCAAAACTTGCAACAAGAATATGCTTCACTATGGTTTCCTACTGCTAATTAACCAGTTGATGCTTCCATGGTAACGGAATAAAAATTGTTCGACCATTTGATTTGTTGCTTTTGTGATTCTGTCATGCTGAACTTGTTAGTGTTCCTGATACGATGCAATCAAATTTCTCTTTCAACAAAATCTTTGATCGATCTTTCATGAAAATTTAATCACATTTGATTTTTCTAACTAACCATATATACTGGGCTGACCAAGTTCAAACAAGATTTGGGGCCATACGTCAAAGTCCTAATGAGAAATTAATGTGTATATCTAATAATGCGTGTATATCTCGAAGAAAACGTGATCATTAAACTGTTTTGACATGTCAAAGGAGATTCAGGGATGAAAATCCTTTTCTGACCACCAGATGCTTTCTTGCTTTAACAAAAGATGTTGCTATTTGTCTCTCTATCATACATAAAACTTGAGATTGACACCTCAAAGAAGAAGAAGAAGACTAGGAGGAAAAAAAAACTTGAGAATTTGAAGGCAATATTGCTGAATCTCACAACAACGCATATACATGATATGGCTAAAAGTCACACATGCAAGTGGGTGTCACCCTTGGTCCTTTGTTATAATATTTGATTAAATCAAGTATTTTACTTAAAGTTAAACATGATTTCCATTTCATTCAATTATTATCTAATTAAACAGATACTAAATGCTATGTACTATGATGTTATTGGATGTGGAGTCTTAAAAATAGTAGAGAGGTTTCGGTGACCTAAATTAAAGGACTACATGTTCTTTTTCTCTCTTTTCCATATGTATGTACACATGTTTCATGGGTTTAACGGGGGTGGAGAGCCCATTTGTTTTTTATCTTTATTACATGGATGTTGTTGTTGATGAAGTTGTATAAAAAACTTTACATAAAAAAAATTAATTTGTTTAATTGATGAATCGAGTTGATAAGTAGTTTCTATAAAACTAGTCCCTATTGGGATATGAGATACTTTAATATTTAAGTTAGTACTTGTATACATGCATGGAGAAAATAACAGACAAAGAAAAAATATATAGAAGGTGGAAAGAAGCATATCTAAGCATTGTAGAGTTGTGGACTTAATGTGCCAAAAAAAACATTGTACTCCTTGGTTTGGTAACTAAGTGTATCTATACACTGAGACTTGTAATTTCTTCGAGGAGAAGGGAATCATGTTATTGGTCAACCTATATGACTTATTTATTAGTGTGATATTGCATCAATTTTATGTCTAGTATGTGAAAAGTTGGTGTCATGTTTATGAGACAAAATATATTTATTTTCACTAATGTTCATATAGGCTAGTAGAAATAACAAAAATATAGTTATTAGTGATATACAAATTAACGTGTATAAAAAAAATTGTATGTGTTGCTTATTCAAATTGTCATTGAGTTATAAGGAAAATGAATGCGAGAGAAAGAGATAAGCGTAGAAGAAAAATATAGTGAGAGAAAAAAAAAATATTTGTTGCTAGGTCAGGCCTGAACGAATGGTTTGTTATGCTTGAAGACCAATAGGTTTGCTCACCTAAGCCTAGATAGGTGTTAGCACTTTATCACCTAGGCTTGTCCTGGGTAATCAAGGTTGTTTAGGCCTTGGCCTTGACCTGTACAACTTAAATATATATTTTTAATACATTATTTGCCCCTTAAATCTTTTTAAAAAATGTATTTGAAAGACTTAATAAACAAAAATAGGGACCGAAGACTTGTTTGATTTGTATAGATGTTACTTCTACGTCTGCATGAAAATATTACCATAGGTAAGCCTGCATGAAAGAAAAATGTACACATCTTTTATGTTATGCATGCATTTGGCTTTTGTTAATGTTTTGGGAAAACGATATTTGATCTTTATAAAGATAGTGATCATAGAGACCTATAAAGATATTGAAGACATGTTTGGAGATATAAAGATTTCATTGTAAAAATTCTTATAAAGATAGTTTGGAGATATGAAGATTTTCAAGGAGATATAGAGATCTCGTAAAGAATATTTTTTTTATGAAGATACATTTGGAGACATTAAGATCTCTCTATAGAGATATGTCATGAAAATTTTAATAGAGTTATAAAGAAACACCGTTGTTTTTAATTTAAAAAATCCAACAAATAGAGATGCAATTTCTTGGAGGTTATATGGTGCTTGCTTAATCTAAGATAGATCATTAAGTTTGTAGACTTCTTTCCATTCATGCTTAGGTTTCTCTCTCTCTATAAACTGGTGATGATAGCCTTTAATGATCAATCTTTTCATCTTTTTTTTTATCATATTATGGGATTCCTCATCTTTTTTTTATCAGATTATGGGATTTCTCAGCGTCATGCCATTGATCTTGGTAAAAAAAAAAAACATGTTAGGATTCCTGTTGTTCATGCCACTTTCACAAGAGAGGTATGTATTACACAAATTATTTTATCATGATGGCAATTAACATGTCAACCCATGTGGTGGTTAGAGATGCAATCACAAGTTCACAAAATATAAGGTAATCATGGATGTGCCCTTGATGTTTTTTTTAGGTGATCTTATAGGAGAGTTTGGAAATAAATGTGTCCTTATCTGGTTAGGCTAGCTTTTTTTCATTTTGATATAATTTTTCATTGTATTTTTTATGCTGAAAAGATTTTGCTTTTGAAAAGTATACAACCTTTTTCATAAATAATAGTTACAAACTCTATTAATTAAAATTTTTATGACAATCAACTCAAGTCTTTTCATGTTAAGTATCTCTTCATTAAACCTTTGAATATAAGCCCAAAATAAGAGATGAGTTTGGAGATGAGATCATAAAAGTGGAGACTAAATATGTGGTACGATGCTTGCTTGAATCCATAAAATATTAATGAAAGAACTTTACACATAACATTACTATCTTGTGTGACAAACTCTAATATGCTTTTTACATTTTGTATGTACTATCAGGGCTTTGTGAGTCCTATATGATTGTCTAAGTTAGCTTTTATAAAGAAAAGGTATTTGGAAAGTTAGTGTGCAATATTCCATGAAAAGTAGAGATTTTTTCACTTGATAAAGGTTGTATTATCGCTCATAAATTTATAGAGTTATGGACCTTGTATAATGCCTAAGTATTTTTCTTGTGTGTGAGTGAGACTCAATTTTCTGTTTAAGAACAATATGTGTAACATTTTATGACTATATAAGTGTAAGCATTGCTCGCGTACATGTTATTCTATCCTGTCTTTTCAAGGAAATAAAGTCATCATTACATATTTTGTGGTGCTTGTTGTTGTGTAAAACAAAATGTGCAAAATATAATTGTATCAACGTAACAATATAATTGAACATTTATACCTGCTGGAAGAGTTGTTTGAGATTTAAGGGAGTTGGAATCCCTAGGTAGGGAGATCAATTACTTTTCCTTATTTTAAAATTTTGTCAACCATAAAAAATGTTTTTGATGAAGAGCAAAAGGGAATGAAATAACTTTTTATTATGTTCTTCACAGATGACGCTACTAATATAATCATAAAAAAGCTTCACATGAAAAAATTAATTTGCTCGAGTAACAAATTAAGTTGACGAGTGGTTCTTGCAACATTTATTTTTTGTTAGGATAAGAAACGCTTAAGCATTAGAGTGTTCAAGCATTGTAGCATTATAGACTTGGCATGCTATAAAAACTTTTTCTCCTCAGTTCAGTAATCATGTGTATTTAATTTTATTATGGAGAAGGGAATCATGTCATTAGCTAACTAAGATGGCTCTTTGATTGATGTGATTTTTAACATAAATTCTATACTTGGTGTGTGATTATAAGAAAATTTAGTATGCCATATTTGTGTGTAAGAGTATATTTATTTTTATTGATGTTCATATGGGTTAGTAAATGCATTAAAAATATAGTTATATGTGATAGATAATAGTGTCTATCTAACAAAAAAAAAATGTGGGTGCAAGATAATTTTTTTTGTAAATGTTGCATATTAAAATTATGAGTATAATATAAAAAAAAATGTGAGTGAAAAGAAAATTGTACTAGTCTCCTATACCTAACAACTAGTAAATCTTATCATCTAGGCTTGATTAGGCGCAATGCCTAGTTACTTGAGCTAGGCCAAGGTAATCAAAAGCCTAGGACAACTAGGTTACATCAGTTGTGTTCCTCCATTCACTAAAGAAAAAAAAAACAAAAAAACCATTGAATTTGAAATTTTTATGTGAAAAATGCACACCTGATAATTGATACGAGTTATGACTAATGATATGAATATGGTTGTCAGGTATATACCATATAAGATAACTTAACGGTAAATCTAGATGAAATGAATGGAGCAATTTAATTTGACTCAATTATCAACTATTAAGAAAGCAATAGCTCTCTCTTAAACTGTAAAATTCAAAGTGACACAGTTACTAAACTAAATAAAGATACGTGGGAAATTTTTTATATTACTTTAAAAGTAATATTTATTCGTGAGAAGTTTGATAAAGACAAGAAAAAAGAATAAAATAAAGTATTTTCATATCAATGTAGAAATTATGAATTGTTTTTAGACTTTAGAGTATCATATTATAGATTTTTTCTTTTCATTGTGTCGATCTTTCTTTCATTAAGTAACTACTGAGAATTACTTCTGAAGTAATATAATATTTTCAGGACATGAAATGTCAAGCATTGCCATTACATAATGAATAGTTAAAAAACATGAAAGTAATTGAAACATGTTTCTTATCCTTGAAGCCTCCGAAATATTGGTGTCATCGAATTCCTCTTTTCTATTGTGTGACTTTGAAAGTTCGTTATGATATGTAATGTGGCCATTACATAATTAGTAGTAATAATTATCGTGCCTTTTAAAAAAGTAATCTTATAAAATCGGATCCTTAGCAGAAAGCCACACGAAAAGAGGGCATCAGGAATTCTAACCTTTGCTTACTTTATCAATCACGTACCACAAAATACGCATAAACATCAACAAAAACAAACTATCTAGGTGGTGGCCAAGTGACAAGGATTTAGAATCAAGGGGTTTGCTCCCTCTGTGGTCTCAGATTCGAGTCCTTGGTTGCTCATATGATGGCCATTAGAGGCTTACATGGTCGTTAACTTCAGGGCCCATGAAATTAGTCATGGTGCGCGAACGCTGACCCGGACACCCACGTTAATTAAAAAAAACAGAATATTTCACCCCGTGTAAATCTTATGTATTAAATAAATTTTAGTGCATGGTCTACATTCTTTAATATAATAATTTATACAGGGAATCTTAAAATGATAAAATACGGAGAAAGGAAGACATCATATATTGATACACAATAAAAAAGAAGAAGATGCATTATATAAAGAAATATTTCCTGTGTTGAGTGGAGGCTTAAAGATTTTACATTGGTTTTCTATTGGAAATGAAATAAAGATACTGTTTGTTGTTTATTTTTGTGTTTTAAAAATATTTTTTTAAAAATTAAATTTTTTTATTTTTTATTTGAAATTAATATTTTTATTGTTTTCAAATTATTTTGATGCGTTTATGTTGACAATAATTTTTTTAAATAAAAAATTATTTTAATACATTTCTGAATGAAAATATATTATTTTAATAAAAAATATTAGTTAAGTTAACCTGATTTAATTAAAGTTTTTTTCTTCTCAACATTTGTTTTTATGAAATTGATTTTTGTCATTTTATTCTTTAGTATTAAATTATTGACCTTTAAACTTTGTGATTCTTTCACTTTCTTTTTTATTAAATTATTCCTGAGAAGAGTTAGTCAAATTAACCCGAATTAACTTGAGTTTTTTTAATTATTTTTTTATTAAATTAACTTTGGTTTTTTTTTTTCTATGCTTTTTTATTAAAATTAATGTTTTTTTAATCTTAATCTCCTATTGCACTGGCAGGTTAGTTAATTTTTTTGGTTGACACAATATTTGTTTTCTTTGATGATTTGTTTTTAATTTTCATTGTTTGAGATTAGATTATTAAGTTTTGAGATTTGTGTTTTTATTTTTATTTTTACAGGGTTATCTTAATCTTATACCTGAATCACATATTATTGAAGTTATCGTAAATTGATTCGGGTTATCATTGCCTTGATATATTTTTTTATATTACAAAAATAATGACTTAGCTCCAACTTAGTGTAGGCCACCTACCTATCTAGTCTGATATTAGTTAGAAATGTTTAATTTTTTTATTTTTTAAATTTAAATTTTAGAACAAATATTTAAAGAATTTATTTAACTTTTTTAAAATATAAAGATTGCTTAATTAAAAATATTCAAGGAAAAAAAACTTAATTTTATTAACATATAATCTTATCGAAGAATACTTCTTGCAATCAAATAAAAGAAAAAATATCTTATTTTTACCTCTCTTTTAAAATATTGGTGTTTGTTGTTGCAAAAGGGATGCGTGAAAGTAGTTTTAACTGAGTAGGAGATTTTGCCTCCATTTCCCAGTCACAACAGCTACAATAGGACGATACAAGGTATATTGTCATTAGACGACGATCATATGCACCTTTAGTTCTGAACTAGGTAAGTGTCATCTATTAGTCAATATAATTTTTTAAAAATATAAAAAAAATACTAAAGCTGAAGCAAGTGTTTTTTTTTTTAAATTAAGATAATCATGTTTAATAACCCAAATAAAAAAAAATATCAAATGAAAAAAAAAAACAAAAAAAGTGCATTAAGATTAGTATATATGCTAAATTTGCAACTTGGTCAAGCCTTTAGGATAACTCTATTAAAATTAAATTAAATAAAATCATGAAGTTTAATTATCAAATAACTCAATATTGAAGGATAAAATTAAAAAGAATTAAGAAAAAATGAACCCCTCCTCAAGTCAAGGTAAGTTAATCCGCTAACCCCACTATTATAAGCATAAATTGAGATAGCTTTATAGAAGATAAAGAGAAAAAAAAATATGAATACCATTTCCCAATCAATCAAATATCAAAAGATAAAATTAAAATAAAAAATTAATTTTAAAATAATCAAATGTTGAAGGATCTTATCTGAAAAATAAAGGAAAAAAATAAATAAGAACACGATAACTCCATAGAAAGTAAAAAAAANCATAGAAAGTTAAAAAAAAAAAAAACAGATTAATTTTTAGCAAAAAAATATTGAAGGAAAAAATTAAAGAAAAAAATACTCGAAAAAAGGTAAAAAATCGACTTCATCTCACCCAAGTTATGACACGATCAAAGAGTTGATGTCTTCTTCCAAGTATAGGAATGTTGAAGTAATAAATAACTCGAAAAGACCGGAGTTAAACCATTAAGAGGTTAACTGTATAAACTACAAATAAATAAATATATAATAATAGAAAAGAAGTTGAAGAGAAGTTTTGAGATGTAATATTGATATAAGGATTAAATAAAGATCGAATAATTGTAAAGGTTAGAGGATTCACTAATAGTATTTCAAATAAGTATAGTATAAACTCTTTTTATTACTCTACTGGAAACCACACACAAATGAGGTCTCAAGCAGATTATAAATGGTTTACATGATTATATTAGTTATCTCATTCAAATAATATTAATACTTGTAAATGTTGTTAAGTATTCATGATGATAACTTATATTAACAACAAATCAAGTTCCTTTCATAGCATAGATATCGGTTATACCATACGGTTCGGCTATGAAAGTGTCAAGTATTTATTATACCAAGGTTTATATAATATAAATCTAGATTAACTATTTAAAAAGCAAGGTATTAAAAGTGAACAAGATAACAAATACAAAACATGTTGGTATCAAACATTAAAGTCCATGTTGAGTTTACACTATACTTATTCTTATACTATTAGTGTAATCTTTTTCACCTTGATATAATAAACTTAGCTGAATATTATGAATAAGATAAATATAGAAAAACAAGAGGAGGACATGATTATATAAATATAATAAAAAATATAAACAAAAGATTAATGAAAACAAAACTTAAGCATTACAAAAATATAAAAAGAGAGAACAAGAACATAATCTTGACCTGAAAATCAAAATGTTTAAATGCATGAAAAATAACTCCTTATATAGGCAAAATTTGAAACTATTGATTTTATAATGAATTATTGAGTGGATGACTACATCTTGACTTAATGATAATTCTTATCTTATTATCTGAATGAAATGTCATTGCTAGGATCAGAATTTGAACAAATAGTCCTCATGAAAGTTATGAAAAATTATCTTAACTTTCTAACAAAACAAGAATGAGGTTATTAGAATTTTTAGAACTCGAGATATGGGCTGAATACTAAATAGTGTCTGAGTTATAGGATATATTCCGACTTCTCTATTATTGCTATGAATTGAAGTTGGAAATGATACTTTTAAATCTTGGACTCTCATGAAAATTTTAAGCTTATATTTTAGCTTTTCATACATATAAACTAGACTTAATTCCAAGATTTACAACTCCAGTTATGAGCCAATAACCAAATTGTGTTCCAGTTCTGAACTAACATCTCTTTTCTAAACTTAGCCCTCTCTTGGTCTTCTCAATTTTAGTAATTAAACTTATCAATCAATTCTTTGATTTATATGATAATCTTGTATTTAAGATGAACATATACCATAAATTAAAGGTATCTTATATTATTAGACATGTTATTATAAAACATGCTTATGTTAAGGAGTTATTGATACTTCAAGTGCAAAATAATGATATAAAACCTTAATAAAATACATTTTTAAATACTAATCAAGTTAGTATGAGCTTACAAATAAATACTAAAGGATGAAACTAAAAATACATGAGCTTAAAAAATAGCAAAGAAAAACCAAAATTCAAACAAATCTCTTAAACCCTGTTTATTCTTTTAAATTTGTAACCCGTAAAATCCTAGATTTGAATTCAATCAACAAACTCAATTCCTAATCAATTTAATGTTGAATGATACAAAAAAAAAAATCAATTTAAAGATTTTGTCAAGGTAAAAAAAATAGTAATAAAAAAATAAAAGAGGTTGAAAAAAATTAATTTTAAAAATTATCTCAAATAAAATAAATAACAATCAAAGAATAAAAACCATATCTAATATATGAAAAAAAAAGAATGAAATTGAAAAAAGAATATTCAATTTTATACATTATTTCATATAAAAATAGTAATCAAAAGAATATAAATCAAATCTAAAAAAATAAAACTTAAAAATTTGCCTTGAAATTTTCAAGGGCCAACATGGAAATCCAGAAAGAGAGAAAAAGTAAAGAACAAAAAAAAGGCTATCACTACCAAACTAGAAGCCTATATATTAACAACATGTGTTGCCACATCATAGAGAAGATGTAAAGATGATTCAAACACTATTATAAAAGGTGATATTTGGTTATCGAATAATACTGCATACATTTGATATTTTTTTAATAATATTAATATTTATTAAATTACTAAATAGTTGTTTAAGTGAACTTTATAATAATAAGAAAAAACATGAAAAAGCTTTTGGAGAACAACTTAAGATTTTTTGAGTTTAAATATAATTAAGTTATTTCATTATTCTTGAAAAAATGAAAAAGCTTTCTATTTAAGTTTAATATTTGTTTAAAAGTAATTAAATCATTTTACTGTATTAAAAAATATGATGATGAAAATTTTTCCAAATAATTTTTGAAATGACTAGTAAATTATATGAAAATGACCATATTATTGCTATTGGCTTTCTTAGGAGGACAAAATAGTTATTTCAATGTTCTAATTTATAGTAAATTATATCTTAGTGAATGACCGATAACTTTTCGTTTTTAATTAATTTTAAAGAATTTTTTGTTTTAAATCCTTCTTGTATTTCGGATATGAGGGAGATATTTTTAGATTGATTAACTTTGCTTGCACATATAAGGTTATTTAATTGAAGAAATTGTTATTAAAGGAAAGATACCTTAATTACCATGGTTAAATTTGCAGCTTTTGTTACTATGTAATATCAAAATAACCTCTCCACCAAATATTTTTTTTTATGGTCAATTATTATCAAACTAATTTCTATGTGTCTACATAAAGATCAAGCTCACCTCTTTAACTCTATAAAAAAACATACGTGTTATTCATTCTACAGAGAAACATATTGGAGAGGAGACAACAAATGTATAGAAGTCTTATTGATTTTTGTCGTGTCTGTTGCAATCGTAAGCACACTCACATTGTTCAAAGTACATAGGTGTTGGTGTTTAAACAAAACAGGCAACAATTGATTTTTCATATACGAAGGCTGATTTGTCTCTGATGTTCTCAAATATACTAATTACACGAGTTAGAGAATCAATGTTAGGGCTATAAACAGTCTTATATGGATAGGTGGTGTCGCTCAAGTGAATTTCTTTCTTCTTCTTTTTTCCCCTCTTTTTCTCAGCAAAATATTAAAATATTTTTTAATTTGATCATTTTTATTGCTATTTATATATTCATATATTTTGTCTTGATTAATTGTTTTTCTTCAATTTATTCTCGCGTCAATTAATTTCATTTAATTTTTATATAATTTTTTAATTTCTATTTATTTATCATTTTAGTAATTAAATTTATTTTTAACTTTATCTATTAACATTTGATTTTAATTTATTTTTATATCAAATTTAATCTTAATTTTCTTATTGCTATTTGTTTTGTTTTGTTTTGTTTTATTTCAAGTCCTTTTTTGATTGGTTTTATTCTCAATTTTATCCCTCATCATTTTGTGGTTGAGAATCATACTGCGTTATTTTTTAGGGTTTGCTTTCTATGACGTTAGTTTTAGGATCATGATAAGAGTCACGAGTTTTGGATATTAACAAAAAATAACTTTAGTTTTTTTATGTTGCTTTTCAATTTGATTTTTTCGTATCTCATCCTACAACATTTGATTTATTGAGAATTGATCTTTGATCCTTTTCTTTTTGCTTTCGTTTATGGGGTTATCTCAATTCTATGTTTATGGTCACAGGATTAACGAGTTAACCTAAATTGATTTAATTTTTTTTTGTTCCTTTTTTTGAATGAATTTTTTTCTTGTTTTGTAATTTAACTTTGAATTGTTTGATATTTAAGTTTCATTATTTAATCAATTTTTTTTTACGATGGTACTGATTAGTGGGCCTGTTCATGGTTCGCTTTGAACTATAAAAACCAACCGAATCGAACAAATTGTATTTTTTTAAATTCAAACCAAACCGAACCGAATTTCGATTCAAACTGAACCTTTTCGATTAAGTTAAATTTGGTTTTTTGGCTTAAAAACTGAGAAATCTAATCATGTTCATGAATAGAGAATCCTAAGCTTTGGAAGTTTCCCTCTCCATATGCTTCCTTTTCCCCTTTGGTTTCCCTTTCCTCTATTATCATTCTTGGTCCTATTTGGCTTTTCATCATCCACCTCTCTACTAAATAATGGTTTCATTTTTTAGTGACTTCTTTTGATATGCTTGTAGTAGACACAGTACAATCCATGTCTTGTGGATGGAAGCACTGTCAATGATGATGAGCAGTGTCAAAGATAAATAAACTTTACCTTGCCGTTCCTCCCTCGTTTTCTATAGCAAGTGAACCAAGAGTTTTTGTTTGGCTGCAAGTATATAAATGGATGCAGAGACGTGGGTTAATGATTTATTGTTTGGCTTGAGAAGAGACAGATGCAGGGAGCAGAGATGCAGGGTCGATGAAAATTAAAAAGGAAAGAAGATGATAAATCATTTCTGTTGTGGGAGGTGGCTTTTCATGTAATGTTATCAATTAGGGTTAGGTTTACTATATTATTTATAGGTTTTTTTTATTAACTTTATTTTATGGGTGGACCGGTTTGGTTCACTGGTTTTAATGGTAAAACCGAACCGAATTGACAAGCTTTAATGGTTTTAAAAATTAGTTTAATCAATTTTCCATCTCGATTCGGTTTTCTTAGTTAATTTTCCATCGGTTCTTTTGGTTTTCTCAGTTAATTAGTTTTTTTGAACACTCTTACTAATTAGTACTTAAAAGAGCATTTTTATCAAGATTTAATATCATCATTTTGCACTTGAAGTATCAATAACTCCTTAACTAAAGTATATTTTATAATAACAAGTTTGATACCATAAGGTACCTTTAATTTATGGTAAATTTTCATCTTAAATGTAGGCCTATCACATAAATAAAAGGATTGATTGATGAGTTTAAGTACTAAAATTGAAAGGACAAAGAGATGGTCAAACTTAGAAATGAGATGCTGGTGTAGTCCAAACTGGAATACTGTTCGGTAATTGGGTTATATCTAGAGCTGTAGATCTTGGATTTAGGCCTAGTTTATATGGATGGAAAGGTAAGACATAGGCTTATAACTTTCATGGGAGTCCAAGATTTAAAAAGGCCATTTTTAAGTCCAAATTATAGTAACAATGAAGAAGTCTAAATCTGTCCTACAACTTAGATACTATTTAGTGTTCAACCCATATCTTGAGTTTTAGAAGTCTAAATGACCTCAATTTTTTTTTAAAAAGTTGAGACAATTTTTTAGAACTTTCACGTAGAAGTCTGATTCAAATTCTAACATTATTAATGACATTTTATATAGACAAGAGAAGATAAAGATTGTTACCAAGTTAAAAGTTGGCCACCCACTCATCAATTAGTCAGGAAATCAATAGTTCTCAATTTTGACCTATAAAAGAAGGCATTTACCATGTATTTAGATATCTTGATTTTTAGATCAAGATTATGCTTTTACTTTCTCTATTTGTATTTTTCTAGTGCTTAAGTTTTGCTTTCATTATATCTTGTTTATCCCTTTCATTTCTTTTTCTTTACTTAGTTAACTTTTATTTTATTTATATTCTTATTTTATTTGTTTATGTTTCTCTCTTTCATTATGTTTAGATAAGTTTATTATGTCAAGGTGAAAAAATTACACTAATGGCGTAAGAATAAGTATATTGTAAACTTAACATGAATTTTAATATTTGATACTAACATGTTTTATATTTGTTATTTTGTTCACTCTTAATACTTTACTTGTTAAATGACTAATCTAGATTTATGTTATATAACACTTGGTACAATAAATGCTTAACACTTTCATAGCACAAATTGTATGGTATAACTAATACTTATGCTATGAAAGGAACTTGATTTGTTGTTAATATAAGTTATAATCATGAATACCTGATAATATTTACAAATATTAATATTATTTGAATAAGATAACTAATATACTCATGTTAATAATTTATAATTTGATTGAAATCTTTCTTGTGTGTAGTTTCCGTTTGAGTAATAAGAGTTTATACTATACTTGTTTGAAATACTATTAGTGGATCCTCTAACCTTGACATTTGTTAATATCATTGTTTAATTATTATATTGATATTTCATCTTAAAGTTCTCATTAACTTTTTTTTTTTTTACTATTACTACTACTACTACTATTACTATTACTACTACTGCTACTACTACTACTACTACTACTATTACTACTACTACTACTATTACTAGTACTATTATTACTAGTACTATTATTATTACTACTATTTTTTATTACTATTACTATTACTATTTTTATTATTATTACTCTTATTGTTATCATTATTATTATTATTATTCTTGTTATTGTATTGCTATTATTTATAATTTATACAATTAATTTTCATATGATTCGATCCCGGTCTTGCCTGATTATTTATTATTTCGACACTCTTGCAACTTGAAAGAAGATATCAATTTTTTGTTCATGTCAGTTACCTTAATATTATGATCAGATTGTAGTTTTAATGTACTAACTTGGATAGGCTAGGGTCAGTTTTTTTATCTTTTTTTGTTATCAATTATTTTTGACACTATTTATTATAGTTTCATTTTTTTATTTATATTATGAAAATTATACAAGCTTATTAAAAAATAATGAAGTCAATGACTAAAATCTTAATTTTTTTAAAAAAATAACTCTTGTATTATCTTGTTTTTTTCTATACATTGAAAAAATTGAGATATCCCGTAATATGGCATATAACACCTATCTAGTTTTCTCTAAAAACCAAGGAGAAGTAGGTACCTCTTGAGAAAAATGCAAATGCGCAACGGATGCGAGATACAAATGTACTCACACGATGAGAAACTAGAATTATAGTAGTACATACCACCAAGGCCCTCGTGAAAAGAAAGGTTCACTCAAGTTGCTATCAAAGGTTTCAATTCGAAATACAATCGCTGCCTGAGTAGTGAATAGAGACACCATTATAAAAATCCTTTTGGTGGTCCCTTATTATGGTAATAAAGTAGCCTCCCATCTTGGCCATACACGTCCCAATAGAGAAGAGGCCAGTAGTTTTCATCGGATGTTCTCATTATTACCCTTTGAATGTTAATCTTATATAAACCTTGCTCAACATAACCAAACATGCTACCTATCTTTCAACACTTGTTGTAGCTATAACCATATTGAAGTTCTAGCTAGCTTATATAAATTTCTTTTGAAGCTCTGATATATACATATTTTCATTGAGCAATGGGTGAAAAGAAGCCTTATTTGGCTGTGCTTTTAGTGCAATCAATCTATGGTGGAATGTTCATGCTCTCAAAGGCTGCTTTCAATGGTGGTATGAACAACTATGTGTTTGTCTTCTACAGACAGGCCGCGGCAACTCTTTTCTTAGCCCCTTTTGCCTTCTATTTCGAATGGTATAATTCTATTCAATTCCCATGTTTTTCTTTCTCTGTTTTTTTTTTTGGTATGATCATCTTGATCTTTATTAATCAAGATGTTGAAATTAAGTTGACAATTATTTAATCTTGAATTAATTTTATAGGAAAAATAGACCACCACTATCGTTTGTTACCTTCAGCAAGATTTTCTTCCTCGCTCTATTTGGGTATGTATTCAAATTCAGTTTACAACTACTTTTTTTCTAGAGTACGAGTCCTTACCATGATCGACATGCACGACCTTGGTTTTAAAGCAATTTGAATATATATTCAATGTTCTGAGAGTGTTTCGATCTTTTTCTTGAACAATAAATTTGTGTCTAAACAATGTGAAAATGTTATTTTCTTTTGTGGTTTTAATTTGATCAGAATTAGTTTCTGCTTGGATATATTTGGTATTGGCATCATCAATGCAACCGCGACATTGGCTGCTGCAATTTCAAACTGCCTTCCTGTCATCACTTTCTTCTTGGCACTTCTACTCAGGTATTAACAGCCAAACTTCCATTATTAAGTACAAGCAAGGTGGTGTTCATCAACACAAACGAGCTTCGGAGTTCATATATAGATTTTTTCTTGAAAAAGCAAGAAACGCTGATTCCTTTTAGGTTTCTAGTCTCACGTTCATCAATCCATAATACATCACTGAAAAAAAAAATTGATGTTCACCACCTTGGCACGGCATAATGGTCATGTACACCTTCAAAGAAATTTCATGTTTTCCCACTTCGAGACAGACCTACAAGCAATTTGCTAGTGCTTGGAGATCTATGATCTCATGGTGCTTCTTCAAACAGTTGCTAGAGTAGTCGTATCATTGCTATACAAGCATCTAAAATGAGCAACGAAACTCCCATTTTGGTACGATTGCTTTGTAATTTCTTATTCGAATTTAGTTATGACGTTTAACCCTACCACTAAACTTTGATGGGCATAAATTCTGTAGGAATACCTTAAAGAACATTTATTAAATAATAAATGGATAATAATTAGTACACTATAGTAAATAAATTAAATGGATATTAACACTTTTTCTGTGCTTATATATTTGATGGATCGAATTGGATTCAAATGTTAGTTAATAAAGTGATTTGATTCAAATGCATGTTCATAGTTGCTTTGAAAAATATTGCTCTTTCGCTTTTATTTTTTCATGATATCAATTATTTATCAAAATTCCCCCCTTTATTAAAAAATTAACCATCCTTTTGACTGTCATTATTTTACCACGAATGTCTACACAAATTGTACAATCAGCTTGTTATTCTCGTCAACTTTGCTTTTATCCATTTTAAATCAAGGATTCTTGTCAATTTTCTTCTCTCCATTAGAAATCTAGGATTCTTATACTATAGCTAGCTCCAACATTAGAAATAACTATACTTTTTCGTCAACTAGCTAGTAATCTCTTAAGAATTAATCATCATGCATGGAGATTGGCAAGCTAGTTTTATTTGATTTTGATATGGACCCAATTGCAAGTTTTTCGTTTTAATTATATATTCCCCGAATTTTTTTTATAGAAATTGGACCAAATTTGTAATTTCAACACGTAAGACTTGATTGATTACAGTGGCCTTGGTACGTATTACAGTGTGGGGGCTGTGGACTGCAGAAGCGTATACATCATATACCCAATGTAGTTCAGAGCTAAGAAACAAAAGCAAAGCAATGAAATTACTTATCATTTCATGTATTTGCAAATTGGAACTTTTTTTTTTTTTTGCAAATTACTTATACCCAATGTAGTTTAGAGCTAAGAAACTTAACTTATAGAGTATGAAATTACAGGATGGAGGTGTTGAAATTTAAGACAGTCTCAGGGATTGCCAAGATTGCAGGCATAGTAGCATGTATAGCTGGCGCAGCAACCCTGGCCTTATACAAGGGTCCTCACTTTAATCTTTTGTGCATTCAGCACCTCTCTGGGAGTCATAACAGCCAAGGAATTATTAGTCATATTCCTTCTAGCCAAACCAGGATAAAGGGTTGCTTCCTCTTGTTCTTGTCCAATATTCTATGGGGCTTATGGCTAGTGTTGCAGGTAGTTCTTTCTTCTTCTTTTTTAATATATGAAATGTTGCAGGTACCTCTACCTAGGTTTTTATAATTCAATAAACTATATTCCAACCCCTGTACTTTATACAAGGTTCAACTTCAACCCTAACAGTTTAGGAAAAAAATGAGTATTGATTAGCTTCCATTAATTAGGTTTTAACCACAAAAGGCCGTATTGAAACTTTGCAGAAAAGAATGATTAATATTGTGAAATTTTAATTTATAAGGCTGAAGGAGTATATTGTGAAACGCAGGGTCTAAAGTGCAGTTTAAACTTTTAGTTTTATGTATTTTTTTCATCATGGCTTTGCTCACTGTTTTGAGACAGGTAAGAGTTTTGAAAAATTATCCATCAAAGCTTCTATTCATAACTCTTCAGTGCTTTCTAAGCACAATTCAGTTATTTGCCATTGCCGTTGCCGCTGAAAGAGATCCTCGTGAGTGGGAGCTGGGCTGGAACGTCAGACTTCTTGCTGTAGCTTACTGTGTAAATTATCTATCCAGTCTTTATAGAATCTTCTTTGCATCACACTGTAGTTGCTAAGGTGATACTATACCGGTGTTTTTAAACCTTGCCAACACTGATATGTCAATTTAGTGTTTCTCTAATCCAGAATCTATCTTACGCTAGATTTTATATTGGGAATTGACCTGGTGGACCACTTTACAATTTAATTTGATCTTTTTAAAAACAATAACGTCATTTTAATTTTTTTGTTTTAAAACTTAAAATGATGCTGATATGGCTTGACTTGCCCAAATATGACACTTGGGGCTTGAGTTGGATTATTCACCGGGTTGAGTTTTATAATTATAAATTATATTCATTTCGTATTTTTTATATTATTATGAGGTATTAATATTGGTTTTTCAGCAAGCAATTTAAGTTTTTGGATTAAATAATTCTTTGATTCACGCTTCACAAGATCGATGGTTTTTTATAATTAATTCAAATAAGTTGTAGAAAATATACATGTATCTATATGCTAATATAACTTATGCAAATTGTGACAGGGAATTGTCGTGACTGGTGTTACATTTTACTTGCAAGCATGGGTTATAGAGAAGAAAGGGCCAGTTTTCTTGGCCATGTCAACTCCATTCACTTTGGTCTTTACAATGATTTTGTCTTCTATTCTCCTATGCGAGACCATCACTTTGGGAAGGTACTTAACCTCAATTCTTTGTAATCCACAGCAAGAAGTCTTAACCTTAAGTTATACACTATTTCTCAATTGGATTTTAATCTATTCGATCCTCAATATATGAGAAATTCTCGATTGGATCCCCTCATCCATAAGTATTTATATAATGTTTTCTGTCTCAAGTATCAATTTTATGCTCTAAATTAGGCACTGTTCTATTGTTTTTAATTTCTTTTGTCCACTTCTTGTGCCGTAGTGTTTTGGGTGGGCTCATGCTGGTCGGAGGACTTTATAGTGTTCTATGGGCAAAAAGAAAAGAAGAGAAAATGAATGATGAGAACAGTTTAAAAGATGAAGCTGACAGGGAATGCTTAGAGCTGAAACACGTAGTGCAAGCGGAAACTAACGGCCCATTGTTAGTCTAACATTCAGGTTCCTGCTTTTCATGTATGCTACCACCATTGGCCATTCCCTTGTAAAGGCATTAATTATAAAAGAAAAAAATTCCAAGTGGATAATAAAGCTACACTTTCGTCTCCACCATTATAAGATAATTTGTGATTGTAGCCCAGAGTGGTAAAAAAGCTGTTGAGCACAATAGAGAGAATGTCTAATTGGATATTGGTGTTCATTTTTTTGGTTTCATTATTTGGAAAAATTGCAGGATCTATTTTCTTCTAATAACTTCCAACCTCTAATCAAAGAGGAAAAAAGAGAAAGTTTTGAAGATAAAAAAGGGAAAATATACTTCTTTTAATGAAATACAAGAGATGCATTACGCAGCTGTTCTATCAATTAAGAACATGGTTTAACAAAGAAACAAACACAGAAGTCAGTAGAGTTTAGAAACTTGCTTACATAACAACTTCACTCAAACAAGATCAAACATTAAAAACCCTATAGTAAAAAAAGCTATAACCATGGAATTAAATCACTTTTTTAAGAAATCTTTATTTAGCAAAACGATCGGCAACATGGTTTTTCTTTCTATAAATATAAATATGCTTAAAAAACAAAAAAGAAGGCATATACATGCATTAATAATATCACTGAATTCACATTGTAAACTTCATGACCATGTAATGTTGTTTTCTTTAATTCAAGTAATAACATGGTAAGAATTTGACTCCACAGTCCTATTATTTAAAGTAATATAGCAACAATCACTACTCAAAATAAATGCCTTTTGTTGCACTAAAGGGCTTGGCCCAGCGGTGGAAGGGGCTTGTCTCATTCCACTGCACCTGGGTTCGAGCCCTGGCGTGCACGCCTGTCACCCCCGCGGTGCCTTACCTGTCACCCCCGCGGTGCCTTACCTGTCTACTGGGTTTGCAGGATATCTAGCGGGTCATGGGGATTAGTCGTGGTGCGTGCAATCTGGCCCGGATACCCCACGTAAATAAAAAAAAATGCCTTTTGTATTGCCAAGAACTTAGTTTCAATAACTAGTGTTGATGAAGAGATGGAAAGACGATCCCATCACTCTTCCTAAACGTTTTATAATATATTCATTAAATCCTTTTGTATTAAGTTAATCAAGCAAGTAAATTCATCCAACTCACAATTTGTTTTTCCAAAAATCACTCATTTTTGTAATACCTTGAAAACGTATAGTAAGCTTTTGTTGTTAGGATAAACAATTGTTAGGGTGTTAAGGGCATGTTTGCCTTATATTTTCAAGGTAACAAGATTGGCATAACTTAGTGATGCTATTGGAAAGTAAGTGATGTTACCTTTACCTATCCTCAGTACATATTATATCACTAGGATATTACATCGATGAAATAATTATTTATTCTATGGTAAAAATATATTCAACAAAATTGTGTTATAAACTAGAGTCACATCAGTGATTTCACATTCGTGTGTAATTTCTTTGTTGATTTAATCACTAATGGTTAGACCAACAAGATATTATTATTATTAGTGATAAAAATATTTGATGATTGATTTATATTGGTATATTAATTAGTAAATATTATTAATGAACTTCCAACATGTTACCAATTGATAATATATCTTATTTTTTTGATAGGTACCTAGTGAGATTAGCGGCAACCACATTTTATTAGTGATTGTATTAGTCTATATTAAAACACTTAGCAACTCTATGTAATTCTCGAAGAAAAATGAGCATGTTTTATTGATGAAATAATTGATAAAGTTCTATGTTATCGGTAAGTGTGCTAATTTTTTTTTCTTAATGCTATAAAAAAAATTAATATTAAACAACATTAAAAAATAATTAAAAAAAGGGGTTGCAAATGCTTATAAGCATTAAAAAGAGGTTGCAAATGGAGGGGAAGGAAAATCTTATAAAGGTCTGTAAAGGGAGATAATGATTAGACACATGTAATCATCTCTGTTCATTTTTGCTGTTTTTTATTCTTTATATTTTGCCTTCATTTTGGCTCTTGAAGCACCAATTCATTGTTTAACCAACTCTTCAATAGTTTATGATGGCTGATTTGCTTTGGATTGTAGAGTACTTACAGTTGAGACACTATATCATAATCTCATATCACATATTATAGTCATATTAGGTCTATCGATTGCTACAACCTCCTAACACAACTCTAGAATGTATTCTAAATGGGTTAAAGGGTCATTCCTATGTTTCGCGCACATACCAATATTATATTACTCCTACACTACAAAATAAACAAGTTAAAGATATGGATACAAAAATTAGTCCAGACAATGTACAAGAGGTTTAAAAATTGACTTACAATAAACATCTCAACTCCGTTATCTAAAAACTACTGCATCCCTTTTTGTTTAACCTCCCTCTATAAATGTGTTTCCATGTATAAATATAACGGAGCTAACTTGTGTCCAAGCTGTGTAGCCTATAAAATAAATCTGTAGTTAAACGTTATCATAAATAATAACTATAATTTAAAGAAAAATATTTAAAATTAAAACATGTTCTCTAACGAGACACTTTGTATGGTTAGTAAAAGGAAGCAATTCATTGGCATGCTTACTAATAGAATTGTGAGTCTTCTTATTTTTATTAGATGACTCACTCTGTGAACGCTTCCTCAAACCTTCTAATGTGAATAACTTTAGATATCTCTCTTAGTTGCTCTTAGTGATGTAAGGAGGTAAAAAATTATTCCACTTCTCAAAGTCATTTGACTAGGTAAATCTCTTATCATAAATGTGCCTGTTATACAAGAAATCACACAACCTTATCCATAAACTTGTTAAACAAAAATATATAAACAAATAAAGATTACAATTCAATAAAAAAATTTAAACTTAACACGATAAGACTTCCATAGTTGCGCTGTAATTTTCCTATACTTGCCTTGCCACTTTAAAGTTTGTCTCATCCTACTAAAAATCTTCATTGTAATCATTTCATAAAATAATTAGTTTCTAAATTTTAAAAATACATTTTATTAATTGATTATTCATGTTCTAACTTTAAACTTCCCTAGCAAGACTCAACCATGAGCATCCATATAGGTTCTTTAAACCAGCTTTATTAAAAAAAAGGAACTTCCATTGATAATTTCATTATTAAAGTTATCATTCACGAAACTCTTATATTTGTGAACCTAAAAATCAATTAATAATGGTTGACTATATGAACATGTAATGATTAATTTAATGGTATGTTTTAATTAAGAGCTACTAAAAATCATGCGTCTTGTTTTTAATCTTTTTTTGGGATTGAAAAAGTACTTATATAAAGGTAAACATGTATAGATTAAATGACCAAAAATATTAAAAGACATTACTAACTTATGATGCATTTAATCCTTAATATCTCGAAAAGATTCATCCATTTGTACTGTATACAGCCTCTACCTTTTGTTTCATATGCTAAATATATAAGCAAATGCTCCATTAAGTCAAAGAAAAAGAGAGGAAAAATCATCTCAAGTTTCCAGATTATCTTAATGAAGTTCCTTTTAAGTTGCTCCATGTGTTGTGAATGCAACATTGGTAGTCATCGAAACCTACAAAATATAATTTTAACTTTACTATCATAAACAAAATAAATTAATAGTATGATCGTGAAAACCAAGTTAAACATAAGAGAAATTTTTTTAATCTTCTTATAAGATATTGAAATAAAAAAAAAGAATAAGGGATTTTTATAAAAAAATAAAGAAATGAAATCTAAAAATAAAAATAATAAATTGGTATATTGTTCACTCAGTTCAAGGGTCTATACATCCATTTCTATAAATTTATTGATTATCAAAGTAAAATAAATATTCTTTCGTGTCAAGTAAATAAATTTAATATCCTTTAAAGTTAAGGGAAATCGATGAGATTTTGAGCAAATTAATTAGACAAAGCTTTCTAATCAATTTCTTACCATCAAGAGAATTTAATATTAAAAACAATTCTTATTCACTAGGTAATAGTCTTAGGAGTAGAGTCCGTGAAATTATTCTAAATAAATATTTAAAAACTTAACAATTTAACTTAGTTTATTCTTCCCTAATAAATCAAAATGAGAGTTATTACAATCAAATTAATTCTTTTGCTTCTTACTCTTGTCTCTAACAATAATTACGGATTGAAAAAAACTAGAAAGCATACATGTCATCTCAATATAACTCAATAAGCTTAAATAAAAATCAATAGAATAATTCTAAATAACAAAAAATAAATTCTTTAATATGAAAGAATTACAAGAATAAAGTTACTTCTTACAACTTGATAATGAAAATGGTATGTATTTTCCTTAAACTAAAATTAGGAATTAGTTATTCATGGTCTCTGAAAATTTTAGCCAAGATAATCTCTCTCCAAATTCCAGTAGCAAACAAAAAAACCCACTCATCTAGTTGATCTTCTTATATTTTTGTATCTTAGTAGGTGGATTTCATAATAAGATTAAGGCTAAAGATAAAGAGGTTAAAGGCTATAGAAAACAATTCTTCTGATCCCTTTAGATTCCTTCTCAAAATAAAACTCCCCATCATTAATTTCCTTATCAAATTAGAAGACCAATCTCCTTTTGCTTGCATCTGAATATTTTTCTTTAAAATATTTTTATCTGACCTAACATCCTTTAAAAACATTGTATCCTTAGATGTGTAGAATAATTTTAGCTTTTGAATCATCTAATTTTGATATTTGAATCTTAAAAAATGCCCGTTTGAATGTTTAGTGTGCAAATAAGGAATCTTATTGCAAGTAGGATTTCGACCCAATTTTTATAAGTCTATCCAGAGGGCTAAACAAACTAGGTTTTTTTTTCCTTCATAATACGTTTATGGAATACTTAATGTGTGTACTCCAATTTTGATTAATCCCACGTTCATATTTTGAAATTCTAACTAAGTGAAAAACTTATCACAAGAAGTTCGAAATATAAAACACATAAATTTTTATCTTTTAATAATTAATTAACAAAGTCTCTTAAGGATAACTTTCAATAATCTCAAAACATAATAAAAAACATAGTGCTTATCAAACTTGTTTAGGAAAACATATCTAAAAAAGTGACTAACCTCTATCAATACATCTAATATCCCTTTCGATAAACTTTTATATGCAATTGGAATAAGTGTTTATATAAACATATGTTAGTTATGACTCTTTATTATATACTATGTTTGAAGCATATCCATTATGAATTATAGTCTATTAAGCCATTCATAAATAAGAAATTGTGCTTTTTTTTTTGTTTAAGGAAAATATGGCTTTAGGCTTTGCCATACGTATTCAATCATTAGGCAACTCCATATCTGAAGGTCATAAAATAAAGCTATATCCATTATAGTTTTTATGTTGTCTTTAAATTTCCCTTTGATGTTCATTATTGTGTTAAAAATATTTTCAAATACATTCTTCTCAATATCCATACAATCAAATCATGGCAAAAGAAAACCGTCTTCCAATAAGGAAGTTTTTTTTTAAAAAAAATACTTCACTTTATCGAATTATGGATCACATCAAAATCAGGAAACTTCTCTTTACACAACATCACATGTCAAAGCACTAAATGCCAATAACTGTTTCAACTCATCAATTAATGATTGAAGAAAAAAATATATTTCTACTTAGATTGTAAGGACCAGGTGTGATTATAGATAAGAATATGAATTTTAACCTCATACACATCCTCGAGGGCAAATTGTAAACTGTTAGTATGACCAACTAACAAGAATAGGGTGTGATATATGATCCAAATAGATTAAACCTATCTATACATAAACCAAAACACATGTTTTATAGTTTTATTAAAAACTGAGGATGCACTCTATTAAATTGCTTGTAAGCTTCACTATTGAAAGGATGTATAATGACTCAATTCTTTGTATCATGTGAATAATATCATGTCATGTGCTTGGATATTTTGGAAGACATAAATGACATTTGTAATCTAGGAGTGATTTGGAAGTATCTTGTTTTTTTTTTTATATATGATAAGTGTTATTCCCTTATTTGTGTTGAGTTTATACCTAAAATGTTCGTATGTTTACCCTATCTGTGTTGAGTTTATACCTAGCATGTCCACATGTTTTTTAAATTTATATTTTCATCATTTTACAAAATGAAAAAATTTAGACACATATCAATTTTTTGGTTCTTATGCCAAGGAGTTTCATTATGAATTTTTTCAGTATATAAATTGTCTTTCATCCTATTTCTTTCAAGTAAAGTTATTTTTTTCTCATTCAATTATGTTATCACAACTAGCCTCACTTATACCATTATTAGACTTAACGGTAAACACTTGTGTAATGACTGATAATTTACTATGATTTGCACACTCATCCTATAATGATTCATCGTAATCTTTTAGAATTTCAAAAAACCTAATTGTATCAACATTTAGTTTTTCCTCTACATGTGGACCTTCACTTGGATGATTATAATTCATTCTCATTACATTTATCATCATACTCCTATAACACTTATTATTATCATCTACAACTCCATATATATTACTAGAACTAAATGTTGAGTCAATAATCCTTTCTAACATGATCTAATATGTTGTGAGAACTAGATGTTGAGCTAATAATCATTTCTAACATGGTTTTGTAAGGAACATAGGGTTCTCTGTATGTAAACCAACACAAGTATTTTTTAACAAACCATTTGTTTAAAAGATTCATCAACATATCTTATTGGTGATATTTTTTTTACACTTCACATATGAATATTGGTTAGTACTTAAAAGTATATTTTTATCAAGATTTATATCATTATTTTGCACTTAAAGTTGTAATAAATCCTTAATGAAAAGCCAAAAGATTGATGTCTTCTTCTAAGTGCAGAAATGTCGAAGTAATAAATAATATAGCAAGATTAAGGTCAAACTATAGGAAGGTTAATTGTATAAATTATAAATAATAATAATAAATAAATAAATAAATTGATGAGAACTCTGAGATGGAAGATCAATGTAAGTATTAAACAATGATAACAACAAATAACATGATTAGATGATCCACCAATGATATTTCAAACAAGTATATTATAAACTCTTATTATTACTAGAAACCACACACAAAGGAGGTTCCTATCAGATTACGAATTGTTAATATGATTACATTAGTTATTTTATTCAAATAATGTTAATACTTATAAATATTGTCAGACATTCATGATTATATGTTAACAATAAATGAAGTTTCTTTTATAGTATATGTGTCGGTTACACCATACAATTGTGCTACGAAAGTGTCAAGTATTTGTTGTACCAAGTGTTATACAATATAAATTTATATTAATCATTTAAAAAGCAAAGTATTAAGAGTGAACAAGATAACAAATACAAAATATATTGGTATCAAACATTAAAGTCCATGATGAGTTTACACTATACTTATTCTTACACCATTAGTGTAACCTTTTCACCTTGACATAATAAACTTAGATAAACATAATGAAAGAGAGAAACATGAATAAACAAGATAAGAACATAAATAAAAAAAATTAACTAAATAAAAAAAAAGAAATGAAAGGCATAAATAAGATATTAATGATAACAAAACTTAAGTGCTACAAAAATACAAAGAGAGAAAGCAAGAGCATAATCTTGATCTAGAAATCAAGACACTTAAATACATGGAAAATGCCTCCTTTTATAGGTCAAAATTAGAAACTCCTGATTTGATGACTAATTAATGAGTGGGTGGTCAACTTTTGACTTGATAATAATCCTTATCTTCTATTATCTGAATAAAATGTCATTAACAATTTTAGAATTTAAATCAAACCTCTATGTGAAAGTTCTAGGAAATTGTCTCAACTTTTCAGGAAAAAGAAATTGAGGTCATTTGAATTTATAGAACTTGAGATATGGGCTAAATACTAAACATTGTCTAGGCTGCAGGATAGATTCAAAATTCTTTGTTGTTACTATAATTTAGATTTGAAAACAACCTTTTTCAATTTTGGACTCTCATGAAAGTTGTAGGCCTATGTCTTATGTTTCTATTCATATAAAGTAGACCTAAATCCAAGATCTACAACTCTAGATATGATGTAATTACCGACTAATGTTCTAATTTTGACTGCACCAACATCTCTTTTTTAAGTTTGGTCATCTTTTTGTCCTTTCAATTTCATTACTTAAACTCATTAATCAATCCTTTTATTTATATGATAAGCCTACATTTAAGATGAACATTTACTATAAATTTAAGGTATCTTATGTTATTAGATATGTTATTATAAAACATGCTTTATTAAAGGAGTTATTGATATTTTAAGTGCAAAATGATGATATAAAACCTTAATAAAAATACACTTTTAAGCACTAATCATTTAACTAGAGCATGTTTTACAATAACATGTCTAATAATTTAAGATACTTTTAATTTATGATAAATATTCATCTTAAATTTAGGCTTATCATGTAAATGAAATGATTGATTAATGAGTTTAAGTAATGAAATTAAAAGGAAAAAGAGAGGGTTAAGTTTAGAAAAGAGATGTTGATTCAGTCCAAATTAAAATACTATTCAATTATTGGAACATCAGTGGAGTTGTAGAACTTGAATTTAGGTTTGGTTTATATATATGAAAAGCTGAGACATAAACCTAAAACTTTCATAAGGGTCTAAGATTAAAAGTGTCATTTTTTAGTTCAAATGGTAGCAATAACAAAGAAGTTAGAATCTATCTTATAGCCTATACACTGTTAAATATTCAGCTTATATCTTAAGTTCTAGAAGTCCAAATGCGCTGATTCTTATTTTGTTGAAAAGCTGAGATAATTTCTTAGAACTTTCTTGCAGACTATTTGCTCAAATTATGATATTAACAATGATGTTTTGTTCTGATAAGAAGATAAGAATTGTCTTTAAGTCAAGATGTGACTATCTATTCAACAATTAGTCATCAAATCAATAGTTTTATTTTAGCCTATAAAAAGAGGTATTTTCCATGTATTTAAGCATCTTCATTACAGATCAAGATCATTTCCTTACTTGCTTTCTTTCTTTGTACTTTAATGTTTTAGTTTTAGTTCATGTTATAATTTTATTAATATCTTATTTATGTCTTTAATTTTATTTACTATTCTTGTATAATAATGTTCTTCTCTTATTTATTTATATTTATCCTTTTTTTTATGTTTAACTAAATTTATTATGCACGGGTGGAAAAGTTTTACTAATGGTGTTAGGATAAGTATAATATAAACTTAATATAGACTTTAATGTTTATATCCTGAACAACTTGCTATTAATATGTTTTATAATTTTTATCTTATTAATTTTTAATAACTTGCTAGTTAAATAGTTAATCTAGATTTGTATTGTATAACACTTGGTATAATAAATGTTTGACACTTTCATAACCAACCGTATGGTATAACCTATATTTGTGTTATACAAGAAACTTGATTTGTTGTTAATATAAGTTAACATCATGAATTCCTGACAATATTTAAAAGTTTGATGTTACTTAAATAAGATAATTAATATGATCATATTAACAATTTATAATGAGTTATTAATAATAAATCATCGGATTGAAACCTCTTTTATGAGTGATTTCCAATTGAGTAATAAAAAGAGTTTATATTATATTTATTTTTAATATAATTAGTGGATCTTCTAATCTTGATATTTGTTTTTATCATTGTTTAATCCTCATAATAATCTTACATTTCAAAATCCTCATTAACTTATTATTATTATTATTATTTATAATTTATATAGTTAACATCTCTGTGATTCAATTCTAGTCTTGTCGGGTTATTTATTACTTTGACACTCCTACAATTGAGAAAAAACATCAATCTTTTACTCGTGTTAGACATTTAATTCCTCCCTTACTAATATTCTTTATATTGAAGAGTATAAAATTAATAAAACTTTTAATCACTTTACAATAATCTTTCCTATACAACTTTGGTATAAATTTCGATACATCCAATAATAAATATGCATTACTTAGGAAACTTATATAGAATAACGATGAAAAAATTTCTTAATAATATAACAATCAATTCAAAATTCAACTTTGATAATTAAAAATAAATTTACAATGTGATAACTAATTATTATTTTTGTACAAAAATATAACAATATGGAAAAATATTAATTGAATAAATCCAATTAAAAACATTTAATCAATACCCAACTAATTATCTATCATTTGTTCAATTTAAATTTATTCAATTTAAATTCATACCATTTAATTGTTATCAATTCCATAAAAACTCAATTTCCCCAAGATTTCCAACATGTCAATAAAATTGAAAAAAAATATGATTTTACGCATTTAATAACCCATCATTTTTTTTTATAAAACATCTAAGTTATAAAATTAATTTCATCAAATTACAAATAAATTTAGATCTTTCCAAATTACAAAAAAAATCCTAACATACAAATCAAACTTTAATTATATATGAAAATTTTATGAAACACTTAAATATACAAGAAAACTACGCCACAAATACATAAAAAATATTAATACATTATTATAAAATATAAATGAGTAAGTTTGCTTGCTTGGTGTAGAGAATACTTAAAAAAATTAATACCAAGACAATAACGTTGACGCTACAAACTATCAGGTAGCTAGATTTCTGATAATAAAGCCTAGATTTTTGGTAAAATAAGTAAAAGAAGTTGTCGTTTTGATTTGCAATTCAAGAAAAAAAAGAGGAGAAGGAGAAGAACGGGGCTAATATTGATTATAATACTTTTAAATTTGTTAATTGAATTTTTGATAAAATATTGTGATGGAAAATATCATTAGTATATTCAATGGAAAATGATGACATGTCATGTTAACGATAGAAATATCAATAAAATATATATATTTTTTAATTATTTTGTTGTATTTGTGATTTCAGCTCTAAACATGAAGTACAAAGCATTTGACAATTTTAAGAATTAAATTACAAGTAAATGAAAGTATTAGAAAAATAATCCTACATACAGTAATCCACATCTTGTAAATACATAACAGAAAAATGACATATTCCAACCCACACACATATAAATTAAGAGTTAACCATCGATGAAACGCAAATTAAACTATAAATTCTAACAGTTCACCATTGTATAATTCAGGAATTACACGCCTGGAAAGGAGAATTATTTATATAATTCTTCGGTCGATGAACGGAAATGCAACCATTATTTCTTTCCCGCTTATATGCTTCTAGGCTTGCAATTATATTACAATGTCATGAACTATAGCATTACAAAGATTAATTAATCTACACAGCGCTATCTTTATTGACTTCAGATTGAGGGGTAACAGCAACCTCTGGTGATTCCTGATCAGAATTGTTTGGCAGCACAGCAGGTTGATTTTTGTTCTCATTTTTACTTTTCCCCCACAGCACAGTGTATAATCCAGTTATTATCAACACTCCCCCCAATATGCTGTGCCACCAAAATACATTGACAAGTGAGTTGCATTACATGTTAGGGATATTTGTTTAAGCGTGGAAGAATGAAATGTTAAGAATCCTTATCTGGTTAAAAGAAAGTTCTAGCACCTTCCCAAATGAAGTTTCTCTTGAAAGACCAGGGAACCTGCCAATGCCACAACCAAAAGCATCAAGGGATTGAAGATGGCTACATATAATGGGCCTCTTTTAGCTATGCACCATGCCATCAAGGTGATATTCAGCCCAGATGCTAAGAACCCCTGCAAACCCAGTCCAACAACATCAAGGGATTAAACAATTTTGTAGGAAAAAAACCCAATTCTCAACTTTATCGTGGTTTGCTTCGGTCAGGATATAAAATCATCTAGTCCATACAAAGGCACTAGAATTTCCCTCAATGTGATTGGGATTGGATCGTAATTAGATTGCTTGGAAGGCATGAATTGCTCTACAAACTTAACTAATTATACATAATATAAGTTGTTCTTTTCTTAGGGAGGCATGCCCTATAAGGCATCTTAGTATTTATACTGGTACTTACCAAGTAAATGACAGAAATGAGGCGGATGTTCGATTCAAGCTTCCAGTCTGACCATTTCCTTTCAAAGCAAAGTGCATAAATAATAGCTTGAATTGATCCCATCAAACTCATCAAAGCTGTACTGGAGTAGAAGCATGGGTACCTCTCATTAATTTTCGCCTGTCATTAAACCCAACATAAGAAATATAAGTAATATGGTGATTTGTTACCATATATGTGATGAACTACATGGCATACTTTTAAGAGATGATGATAATTTTATGTTAAGAAATAATATAAATTATATTTTAAAATATTAATTTTTTTTGTTGAGATAATTTTGTAATATAATATTAATATATTGTTAATTAAATGATTACATGTTTAAATTTTATTATTTTTATTTTTTTATAATTAAAATTAATTAATAATATAAGTTAAAATGAATATATGCAAGTTTCAAATTAAAAAAGTTTCAAGTTAAAAAAGTTTTTACTTAAAAAGATGTGACAAAGAATAATATAAACTATATCTTGATATTTTATCTAATAATTTAAATTTTTATATTAAATTGAGTTTTTAGTATTTTAGTCCCTGTACTCTTGGAAGATTTTATTCAAATCTTCCAATAATTTTACAATTAAGGTTCTTGTATAATATTTATAGGACTAAATTAATGGTGAGAGAAAAAAAAAACCCCGCATTTATCACCCCAAAAGCAATCGCATTACTTGAGCATATAGGCATATATATGACCAAATCATCTAAATCTTACTTTACCTGAATTATCACCCAAAAAGCATAAAACACACATGCAATCAGAGCAATTGCCAAGCCAAACATTTGTTGTTTCGTTGATCCTACAGTGTTCTGGTGATGATTATGATGATACTTTAGAAGATTAATGTTGGTGTGCCAGATGTTGATCTCAATGCCTTGGTAAAATGTAAGCAGCATTGCGCCTCCTATGCATATTGCAGTGCCTGCCACATTAGCTATCCCCCGTGCATTATTTAGTGACAAAGTTTCCATCCTGAAGAAAAACCAAAAAGTTATTTTATGTTGCCTTTCTAGTACATTATGGCTACATTTGGAGGTCTAGTTTGACCGTACTTATAATTTTATGGTGATCAAAACGGTAATTATTCAATTTTTTTTTAAGAACAAATACAAGAAAAAGATAGAAACAAGGAAGAGAAAACAAAAGAAATATTTTTCAATATGAATACAAATGTTCTTATTTTTTTTTTATAGATATTAGATATTATTTTCTTTTTCATCATCTATCCATCTATCTTTCGTTTTTTAAAAAGGGAAGAAATACCTACTTAACACCATAAAAAATTCTGCAATAGTGAGGTTTCTTCACTGGTACTTTAACAATAACAATTTATCTTGACTTGTTTGGAAGAACCTGTTGTCTTGAAAATCATGATATTCATAAAAAAAAGAAGAAGAAGAAGAAGAAGTAAAAACCTGCTGATTGCTTCTTCTTAAATAAAAATTAATTGTTTTGCTGCTACTTATTTTATTAAATAAACAAAAAAAGATTAATAATAGTTATAATAAAACTCACCTGAAAAGGAGGGCAACTATGTACGTAAATGCTGGGCTAAGATTGTACAAAGCTGCTGCAAATGTCATGGACGTTAGGTTTAAGCTTGCCAGGTATAAATTGTGGTATATTGATCCCCTGAAAAAAAACCAATTCACCATCTTTTTCATGATCAATACTATAATGTCTATGAATATTTCAGAATTTGTTTTCTGATTTAAGACAAGGTGTAACTGGTCTGAAATATAAAATAGAGAAAACCCTCATCGATTCCTAAATTCCAAATTCAATCTCTCGAGATTTGAACTTGAGATGTTTTGTTCATGAATCCCCAAGCTAGATTTTCTGGAAACGACATGAGATTTTAATATTAGTTTAATTCTACACATGTCAGCGATGGTCTTTGTTCACTCACACACGCGTAGGGCCATACCCGAATAGAGCAAGGAAGAACATCTGAAACAAGACAACCCATGTCAGCTTTGGTCTCTTGTTCCTGCCAAAACAAAATTAAAAGGATATTAACTGAATCAAGGGAAATAATTTTCTTGACTTTCATAGTGTAGTTTTCTTCTTCGTTTCCTTAGGAATTGTCAGGTTTTAATTAGTAGCAATAAAAATGATTTACCTACAAATGCTTTATAATAAAATGTGGATTCCATGAACTTTAAATGATTGAGCTTCTATGAAAAAAAAAAAAAAACCTTTTAAGTGTGTGTGTATAATTTTTCTTGTGGGTGAGTGACTAGGAATGACACCGTATATATACCGGAATGGATATGGATGAACGGTTCATACGAATATATACGAGTGAGTTACATTCCATGTACAATTCATTCCATATACAAGAAGAATTGATTTGCGTGTCAACAAAATGGTTCTATTTCAAGGTATTTTAGAAAACTTAGTTTTAATATTATTATTTTTAGAATAGTAAATTACATGGTTGACATCTACTTTATTTTTGTATTATTTTTAAAAATTAAATTTTATATAAAATTAAATTTTTAATACTCAAAAACTTTTGAGATTTTATTAAATTCTTCCAATTGATTCTATTTCAATTCAGAAAGTTATGGATATGCTATTAAATTGTCTAAAATGGTTTTCCGAGATATCCTACGTCAACCTTTCTATTTGCATGCAAATTTTCTTACTAGCAAGAATTATCTTCGTGATTTTTTTTTTAATTATTGGAACTGAACTCAAGTGTACTGATTTATGCAACTACAGCTTATTGTCATGAATTTCTTCCCAAATTACAAATTAATACATTTAAAACCGAAATTTCCCATATATTTTTTGTCCAAGCAAAAGGCAACAATATTCATTTTTTTTTCAGTTTAAACAAAAATTTCATTTAATTAACTAATTAAATATTACTTGCTTCTTCAAAGGAGAGAAGCATGTATGAAACCCAAAAACTGTTGCACATCTGGAACATGAGTGAGGATAGGAAAATGAGGAAATTAGCTAGATAGAAAAACAGGAATATATATATATGCATGCCAAGAGCCAAGGAGCTTGAGCACACAGACACACACATTTTATTATAGTGAAATTGTTGAAGGTGTGACTTGAATATAAGAGTTAACGTTATGCAAGAAGCAAGAGTACTGTCATTGAACTATAAGTTTATTGAAACATAAAAATAAGTAAATAATAACCATTAATTACGTACCTTTCAACAATGAGAGCAATAGGACACAGGAAGGCTGCCCCAAAAAGCAAGCGATAAGCAACAGCTACCCTTATGCTCATGCCATCATTGATAACCAGCTTGTAGAAAATATTGATCCCTCCAAACACGATCTGAACAAATATCATGGCAATACCTGGGTGAACACTACCGAAGCAAGTGCAAGCCATGATCTCTCTACTCGTTTATTTTCCCCTCTCAACAAGAGACTCTTTCTCTCCTTCTCTGTATGCGGGGTTTTCTGCTTCTTGGATTGTGGTAATGCTATCCAATTTTAGAGGTATATTTGTAGGGCTGCATGCAGCATGATACCCCGTACACTTGGAAGCAAACCAGACCGGAGCTTTGACTACGAATTGCTATATAATTGGCCGTGTTGTGGAGCATTAATGACGGTTTAATTATGTATCTAACTGCCTTCTGCACATGGTAGATTCCATTTTTTTTGGAAAATGTATCAGCTGGGTGTGTGTTTCGTGGACACTTATACTAGCCATCAACGTTGTACCAACTCATGGTGCACTAGTTTTTCTATATAAAAAAAAAAAAAAAAACAAAACAAAAACCAGCCGTTCTTGCCAGCCCAAAATTCCAGCCCAGACTGCTAGAATTCTCAGATCGACACCTGACACTGACATGGTTTGTTCAATCTTGATCTGACGGACATCTTTTTTTGTTTTTTTTGGATTTTCAGCAGTCACGTACATAAATTTTTTATATACATAGTTTTTTTATATACATACAAGCTTTTTTATACAAAACAAATATGCATGACACAACAAATAACAACACAACAAAAGCATGCATGTCATAACGATTATGACATCATATAATTAACTAATGATCATTATGGCTAACCAACAGTAACATACCAATACGTTCTCATTTTTCATGAAAAAATTCTAAGGCTCTAGTATGTAAATAGAACCGGTCACAGGGCATAAGACATGGAAAGCCGGGCCATAAGTCAGCCATGCAAGGGTACATGCCAAACAAGTTCTAACCATATAAAAGCTAGCCAAAATCATGTCAAGCTATCTAATTCCTGACCATTAAACATAGATATGCACCCCCCTTAGCTTTTCTTACATTATTCTACTTTTTTATATTTATCGACTTAAATATTATAATGTTTATATTCTTATAAAAAATTGATTTTTTAAAAACAACTCAAGGGAGACAAAGATTTGTATTTATCAATAAGAACACAAGTCATGAAAATTCTATATGTTTAAAGTTTTTTCATAACTTTATCACTAATTATTTGAAGTAAAAATCTTATATATAAAACATTAACAAATTTCTTGCCTTTTCTAAATAAATGTACGACCTTTTTTAACATTTTTTAAATTTTTATATATTATTCTATATGTCATAACCCAATTCTGGGCTATTTCCCTAAAATTATCTTTTTTCAAAATAAAAATAAAGATTGGCAACGTGAAGAATGCAGGTCAGGGAATCATGCTGCAATTTTTGAAGGAGATTCAAGGATAATTGTCCCCTGTTATGCCCAAAATTGAAAAAAAAAGAAAGAAAGAAAGCAAATTCAAGGTCAAATTAAATGATTATTAGATGAATTTACATAAAAATTAAGTCCATTAACATAATTAAATTTTTAATGGGCCAATTTGATTTAATCATGGGTCAAATTAAGTTTTAATTATGTTGAAGAATTAATTTGGATCCAATTGAAGGATTTAATTAAGTGCAAGGACTTAATTATGCTTTAAATGGGCCAAATTAATTTTATTTAGGCCTTAATTGGTGAAAATTAAGTTTGAGGGCTTAATTTTAGCTTAATTGAGAAGATTGAGATTTTAAGAGATCAAATTTAATTTTTACCAAGTTAATTATTGAAATTATAGGCCAAATTATAAGAAAATTAAAGTTTGAGGGTCAATTAGAGGCTAAATTAAAGAAATTCGAGACTAAGGATGATATCGCAATAGGCATGTAACTTTGGAGCTCCAATTAAAGTTCATCAAGGCCTTAATTGAAAAATTTTAAGGTCAATTAGGGGTTTAATTTAAAGTAATTGAAAGAGGAAGGACTGAAATGAATTTTGACCAAAACAAGATTTTTGGCACTGTTCATCTTCTTTGAATTCCTGAAATAGCTGGTCTGGTTACCTACTTTGTAGTTGCATTTAATGTATCTAATGTCCACCACATTTATCAAACTTTATACGAAACTTATCACCAAACATCCCTTTACGTCAGGGTATGGTTGATACTGGTTAACTGGCAAATAAACGGACATGGCACCATCTCAAAGAGACCAACTTAGGCAGCCTGCAACTTCAGATTTGATAGTGTATCATGTTTACTTTGAGCCAGCGTTTGGGATCCTTTTCGTCTAAATCAAGGGCTGAAATTTTTTTTCAGCGTAAAAAACATTGGCCTCTTCCATTGTCTATAAATAGATGTGGATTTGATATCCTGAAGGAGGAGAAAATTGAATAAAAAAACCAGATTTTTTGCTAATTTCTATAAATTTTCTTCTTTCTTTCTCTCTCCACCATGACTTTTAGCCACTACCACTACTGGTCTTTCCACCATCAGCTCCACCATAGCAAGCCAACTCAACTACCAGCCGACCATCGAGAGCCACTGTTGATTTCTCTATCCTCTCTACAGCCTCTCCTGCATGTTTTTTGTTCTTTCTTCTTTCTTCCTCTTCCAGCTGCAGCCAACTCCACCGTTGGCTTGAGGTTATCCTCCCTTACCAGCTAGCCATAACTGCCACGCCAGGTTTACCACCCTTCCCTTGATTCTTTGTCTTTCCCATGCAGTTCCATTATTTTGAATAATGGAATGTGAATTATAATTCATGTTCCACTATTCATCAGTGAACAATGAACGTGAATTATAATTCACATCCACTCTTTATATACTGGGTTATTTTTTTTTATAAATCTAATTTTTTTTAAAAAAAATCATTTCAAAAAAATTATGATTCTCTTGTGCGTGTGTATGTGTGCATTCCTAATTTTGCATAATATCGGATTATGTATTTACAATATAAAATAAAAATTTGTTATTAAAATACCCGATTTCCTTCAAAATTATAAAATATTTAAAATATTTTCCAAAAAAAGTTTTGTTGCATACGGTCAAATCCTAAAATTTTTCCAAACATGTTTTTTTACAAAAAAAGTTTGCATCTTTTTCATGTTTTTTTTTTAAATTCAAAAATGGATATCGTAACTAGTTTATAATTATCCATTAGGATTTTGCTAATATGTCAAAAATCTTTTTTTCAATCCTTTTTTTTTAAATCTAGATGTAGACGTTAATATTTGTGGGGTGTAAAATTACATGATAAAGTATACTTTGAGGTATTAAAGATACAATATGTAAATAAATATGATGTTAAAATTCAGACTTTAAAATGGTTAGGATTTAACCCTATAAGATAGAGATTCTCTCCTGAAAAGAGATCTACCTTGAACCTTAAAAAAGACCAACAAATAGAAACCCGACTTAAAAAAAAAAAACCAATCAAACAACAATGCAGCTTACCTTAGGTAGGGTATACTGGGGGTGATGCATCTTCCCATTGCACAATCAATTCCTTACTTAGACTCACGCAGATCATAGGTTTTTAGTGAGTATAATACTAGGTGACGACTCTTGAATATTAATTATAATTTTATGATTAAATTCAAAACTCTTTCCAACACACAACATCCCTCATCAGAGGGCATGACAAGAGCCTCTGTTGCCACTAGATGCTCACACACCCTGCGAAAATATATATTTTATTTTTTATATATAGATATCCTTTTCTCTATTTTTAGATAAAAAATTTTCTTAAATTGACAAATAAAAAAAAGAACATAAAAAATAAAAAATAATTTTATTATTAAAAAAACACTACTTAAAAAATATTGATAAAATTAGAAAAAGATTTGTTATCTCCTCTCTCTCTACACATACACACACACCCACACCCAAAACATTCAATCACCGTAACAATTGAAACACTATTTTTTTTGTCTTTCTATGATAGGATGTGTTTTAAAATAAAAAAAATATTATGTTTCTTATTTTATAAATTTATTTAGTGTAATAATTTACACCATAATAGATATATAATGCTCTAATTGTATAAATAATAAAGGAGCCTCCCTCTCACTACATTATTACAAAAATGTATTTCAACTTGATATCAGATCCTTTCTACCTTAAACAAGTTTAAGCTTTCTTCTCTTTCACTTAGTCAGCTCACCCGCAAATATGTTCTGATTTCCCATACTAAGTTCTTCTCCTCTCTGCCATGTATTCTTCTCTCTGCCATAAATATTTTATTTGTAGATTTACTCGGTCAACCTCTTTTTTTTTTATTAAAGATGTGATCAATCAAAGCGTGCTCATCTTTTTTCCTCTTAATCTATTTTGTGTGAAAGCTTTTCATAGGATTTTCAATTGGTTATTGCTAATACCATTTTATCTGTTATGATTCAGTTTCTATCATCCTGCCACTCTTCTTTTTCATGATTACTATTATAGATCCATCAATTAGTGCTACTGTTGATATTAATGTTAGCTCTTCTTCTCCAAATTCATTCTCTCATGTTCTTATATTCATAACAATAACTAACACAACCATGGCTCTATCTTCTATGATAATAGCACTTATTCCCTTCTTTAACACCTAATAGGTTATCAATCTCAAACTTATCAACAATAATTATTTGTTTTGGCATATACAAATGAAACTATATCTGATTGGTTAAGGAGTTTTCCTGTTTGTTAACAACTCTGCCCCTCTTCACACGATCTATCCAATACGGTTTCTGCTATCTCTATTACCTTCAATTCTAGCCCTTCCCAAGTGTTTCTAACTTGGAAACAACAAAACCAACTCATTTTTAGTGCTATGTTGTCTTTTCTCTTAGTTGATATTCTCTATCTAATGGTTAATTATCTGACTTCTACTACTGTTTGGAGCATGCTTGAACATGCTCTCGCCTCCCCATCCAACTCTTTGATCATGCAATTGTATGGCTCTCTCTAGGATTTTCAATAAAGTGATGATATTGTCACTCTCTACTTGCAATGCACTAAAGGTTTGGTCAATGAATTAGTTGCGCCTAGAAGGCCTATTTCCCTTACTGATTTCAACTTATATGTGTTTTGGGGACTTTTTAGTGAATTTCATGATTTGGTTACAAGTTTATCAACTAAAGCTGATTTTTTTTTGTACTTTAAGCTTTATAGTTACTTGTCTACTCTTGAATTCTTACATCACAACTCTCTTCCATCCATTCTACCTATTGTACCCTTACTGCCCACACTAGCATAGCCCCCTTTAGGTTATGCTACCCGTCGTGGTTTTTTTGGGTCTATTGGCAATGGTTTTATAGCTCATCGAGGCAGAGGAAAAAAGGGTGGTTGGCAACATCCTCACAAGAATTTTCATCAGTCCTATAGTTAGTATTTTCATGGCACTAATAGTGGTTCTCCCTAGCAGCAAATTCAGAGTCATTGTGTATCTTGTAACCCAATTTCAGACCATTGGCTTTTAATCTAATTTTATAGGGTTTAAAATATAAAATTAAATTATTAGAGATTTATTTTGATGAAAAGTATGATTTGTCAACTTGTGTGAAAACTAGGGACTACAATGTGCCTTTGCCATTCTATTCTTATCTTCAAGATAATCCTCACCTTCAAGATAATCCTTACTTTCAAGATAATGATAGTTGTCTGCTTTTGAATTCAATTCTAATTCAAAATTTAAAAAAGAGAATGAGTTTGATTGAGACTTTACTTCTCGCAAGCAATGAGACTTTTGCACTATAGATACTGATCTCAATGTAGAAAAAAAAAAGGAGGGACAATTAGAGAGAAACCTTAAAAGAAAAGACTCTAAGAAGAGGCCATTACCAAAAATCCTAAAATAGAGAAAAATAAAAAAGGAAAGGGGGCAGCAGACCTTACACTAGTCATCAACACCTTTAACCCCTCTATTTTTAACCTAATCTCCCTCGACTTCCCCTCCAACAGCTACACGTCTAGGTAAGTTTTCTTCCTTTCTTGTTCCAATAATTAATTGGTTACTATTGCATGCAAGCATGAACCTTTCATGCATGGCTAGGCTAGGTCCAACCCAAAAAGAAAAAAAAAGTTAGCTTCTTTAAGCTTTAGGCCTATTCAACCCAGACTGTGTTTGCTAAAGGTATGTTTGGCACAACACACCTTCATGCCTTGACCATATTTTTTATGCATGTTTTAGTTGAGTATTTAGCCAAACGAGCCCTTTTTCGATATCAAAAAATCCTAAAAAAGTTTGAAAATCTTCATTGATTTATTTATGGTCCCCTCATAATTTGTTTTATTTTTATATTCTTGTGTTTGTATTTTTTGTAAATATGTTCAATCTGTGGACTATTACTATTAAATGCAAATATATCATGCAATTTTTTTTTACTTCCATCTAAAAGGGAAAATATTAATAAAGGATAAACAAGAAAAAAGGACATAAAATATTTCTTCTTCAAATTCATTTTTTACAAAATATTCACTAACGCTAGAGTCAAAAGTATTGTATTTTTTGGATTTGTGCGATATTTACCAATGTCAGAATTGGAAATATTCATAAGAATTGTTCCCTGATACTAGAGTCAAGAATATGAAAGGAAGAATAAAAAAGAAAAAAAAATTAAATTCTTAGAAATTTTAGATAAGACCAGCAATGCAGTTTATCTTAGGTAGGATGCTTAAGGGGTGGTAGCATCTTTCCTTTTGCATAACCAGTCCTGTACCATAGAATCTCTATTGATCATTTAAGGTTTCTACTAACTATAATACTAGATGGCGACTACTTAAATAAGACATTTTCCCTTAAAAGAACAAGATGCTAGATATTTGTTCTTTTTCCAATCAAGATTATATTTTTAATCGGTTGCCGCGATGTCCGGGTGTGACAATATACAGTGGTAACAACACCAACAATAGTTTATAACAACACCAACAACACATTAGTGGCCATGAAAACAAATAAAATGCCAGCTTTGCAACATCTATGAACACTTTGCATAATAGTGTTCCTAGCCAGCTTTGCAACATCTACGAACACTTTGCATAGTAGTGTTCCCAGCTTCTCCATCATGGAAATCAAGCCTCGACCAACCTCTCCTTTAGTGTCGTGTCAATAAAGACTTCTACCATATGGTTTTCTGACATAGGTGCAAATCACCACATTACTCCAGATATTACCAGTATGACACACGTAGAATGCTATCTTGGTAATGATCAATTACATATTGGTGATGGTAAGGGACTTGTTATATCTACTACCACATATAATATCTTGCACACACCAAAACAAATCTTCACCTTATCCAATATATTACATATTGCACACATTAAAAAAAGATTATTGTTTATTCAACAATTTTATCACAAAACTTATATCTTTTTTTAATTTCACTCTTCTGTTTTTTATGTCAAGGATCTCATCACTAAGGAAGTTTTTCTTTCTGGTAAGAGAAAAGATGACCTCTATGTCCTTTCAGAGTCTTCTGCCATATCTATGCCACAAGCTTTTTAGCCACTAGCTCGCCTATTACCAATATTTGGCATTGTTAACTCGGTCATCCCAGTTCACCTATTCTAGGTTTCTTAATGTCCAATAAAAATATTTCTTATACCTCTTGTCATCTTAATTTTCAATGTCAAGCTTGTCCATTAGAAAAATCCTTTTGGTTGTATTTAGAACCTACGAGTTATGAAACTTCAACTCCTCTTGAACTTATTTTTAGTGATGTTTAGGAACATGGTCCTATGTTATCATCTGATGGTTTTTGATATTTTATCATATTTATGGATGCGTATATCAAATTTATTTGTTTTTACTCTATTACTGTAAAATCAGATGTATTTAATGTGTTTAATTAATTTCAAGTATTTGTTGAATGTCAGTTCTCTCATAAAATTAAATATATTCAAACTAACTAAGGTGATGAATATCATAAACTAAATTTCTTTATCAAAACCATCAGTATTCATCATTGCCTCATATGTTCATATACACATGAATATAATGGTACTCCTGAGCATCATCATCATCACATTGTTAAAACTGGTCTTACTCTTCTTGGTCAATGTAAGACTTCTCTAAAATTATGAAATTATATGTTTAAAATCTCAATTTATCTCATTAATCATATGCCAACATTGATTTTCAGCAAAAAATGTCCCTTTGAATGATTGTTTCATCTAATGCCTAATTATATCTTTTTACGTGCTTTTGGATGTCTCTACTTTCCTTTACTTTGTCCTTATTGTCAAAACCCATTTTTATATTATTATGAAATTCACTTTTCTCTTCTAAAAAATTAAAAAACAAATCTATAAAAAATAATAGCAATGAGAAAAAGATGCCGAAGCATAATGAAAATGGTTGGAATTTGGTTACGGAGGTTTAAAAATACAAAGATTAAAATTTGACAGTATTTTATTGATTGATGAGAGCCTATTGAAAAAGAAAATTCAATTTGAGGAAGAAAAGTCCAAAATCATATGTTTATAGACTTCATAAAATTTCACTAAAGGTTTAATTGAATTTATAAAGGGATTGCAAGGAAAATGAATTTTTAAGTCATTTTAGGCTTTAATTGGGAGAAATTAAAGTTTGGTGTTAAATTATAATTTTTGAGAATTGATTTGGTTAAATTAGGGGCTTAATTGCATAAATATTAAAGTTTAATATTCAATTAGAGACTTAATTGAAGAAACCTAAAATCAAGGACTAAAGTGAAAAAGGCATCTAAATAGTGGGGCTGTGATTAAACCAAATCAGAAGCCAAATTAAAAAAATTAAAAGTTTATTGGTCAATTAAGGGTCAAATTGTATAAATTAGAGACTAATGATCAATTTAAAGAAGATAGCCAACTTCAAGGCCAACGATTGAATTTAACAAGGATGCAATTGAATTGATTTTTAAAATCAAAATAGTAATTAAGGACTTGATTGAAAAATTACAAATTAAGGACTGATAAGGACTTCCACACGTTTTTGGCTCCATTTCTTTTTAAATAAAACGTTGTGTTTTGGGTAAAACAGTGTTGTTTCATCAACTATTAAAAAAAGACCCAAACGGTATCATTTTAAATGACACTATGGATATTCTTCTTCCACTAGACGCGCAAGGTAGTGAAAGATAAAGAATTTTCTTCCTTGTTTTCTCTTTTCCCTCTTTCTTTGAAAGCCCCTAAAAAAAATTGACCAAAGACCCCCAACTTGCCTAAGATGTGACTCGTGGCCTACCACAAGGTGAAAAGTAAAGGGGTTGTGCCGCTTGGCAATTCTTGGAAGGCTGCATAAGGGCCACCTTATCCACTTTACCCCTGTGCCATGGCTAGACAGGGGTAGTAGGCCTCTCTCTCCATATATTGGCCTATAAATACAGGGGAAGAGATAGCGAAAGAGAAGGGAAAGAAGGGGAAAAATGCAACACGGAGAAAACAAAAAAAAAGGAGGGGGGAAGAAAAGAAAGGAAGAGAGGAAGACTACTACAGCCGCAAACATCACTGTCACCACCCACCATCACCTTCCTCTCCACTACCATGAGAATTCCATTAAGCAACTGACAACATTAGCATCGATACCAATAAAGGTAGAGGAGAAACCAAATCAAGATAAAAGAAAAGGCTAGTGAGAAGAACAACCCTCAGCCGTTTTAGCTCAGCCACCTCCAATGCCACCAACAGCTGCATTCTGCCACCTTTACCACAGCTAGCATCACCAGGAGCAACCGCTAGTCAGCTTTCACCTCCTCCTTCTTCTTTTTTTATTCTTTTACGTCTTCTTCTCCACTATTTACTTATGAAGAATGGAGAGCCCATGTTTAATATGCTGGCATCTCAAAATGGTCAGGTCGAGTCTGACCTAATCTAAAAAACAATTCTTTTTAAAAACTATAATTTTTTTTTGTGTATTTTTCTACTGAATTTTTCTTAATATTGGGTTGCATTTTTATACCTTAAAAATGCAAATTTAGTATTAAAATACGTGATTTTCATCAAAACATATATATATATATAATATTTTTATTTCATGCATACGACCAAGTCTTTCAAATCTAAAAATTATATTGTAATTTCATACAACAAAGAAAACTTCAAACAAATATGTTTTAGAATGTATTTTGGTTTCAATAACTAGTTTATTAAACTCACGAGAATTTGGCCAATGTTTTAAAATTTTCAAAAAAAATATTTTTTTTGTTTTAGTATCAGTGATTACAAATTTATACGTAAAATAAATTTTTGATATTACAAAGGTTGTTCTTTTGATAACATATAATAATTAGATTTTTACTCGATAAGATAAATATATCCATATAGAGGATGACTTTTTTTAAACGCTAAACAGACCAATAATTAGAAACCAAAATAAGATTTTAGATTTTATCGGACAACAAAACAATGCAGCTTACATTAAGTAGGGCATAGTTGATGTGTTAATACCTTTTTTTTTATGTAACTATTTTCCATACCCGATCTCAGAGACTAGTTAGGATTCCTGGTGATCAAAATACTAGGTGGCGACTCTTATTCTAATTTGGCACCTTTTCCAATTTGGTCCTTAGTTTCAGATTTTTTTCAATTAAATTCCTAACTAACTATTAAACTTTAATAATTATGCAATTAAGCACCTGGTTTCAATAAAAACATAAATTGACTTAAAAAATAATTTTTCTTGCAATCAGACCCTCTATAAATTCAATTAAACGTTAGATCAAAATTAATTAAGTCCATAAACATCTGATTTTAAACTTTCTTAAATTCAATTTTCCTTATCAAGAAGGCTCTCATCAGTGAAAAATATACTATCAAATTTGATTATTATATTTTTGAACCTCCTTAATCAATTTCTAGATATTTTATGGGCGTTCCAACATCATTTTCTCACTTCTATATTTTTTGTATTCCTTCCATATATATGTATATGTATATGTATGTATGTGTGGGAACCCAAAAATAGGTAACAACATATGCCTCCTATTTATAATGCTTACGAAGCAAAACATCATCATTGTCTTGCATAGTAAGCTTGTAAAGAAAAAAATAAAAAAATAATCTCATTATCTTAGGTGACCTACCCTTTTTAAAGAAAATTGGTCTACTTTCATGGGTAACCTGCCCACACACAATCACACTAGTCTATTTTCATGGGCGACCTGCTTACACATACTCCAAGTGGTTTATTTTTAGGGACAACTAGCCAACACATGTTCATCCTATTTTATTTTAAGGGGCGACTAGGTCACACACTCACATTAATCTATTTTTACAACTAACTTGCCCATACATGTTCACACTAGTCTATTTTCACGGGCGACCAACCCACACACTCGCACTAGTCTATTTCATAGGCGACCAACCCACACAATCGCACTAGTCTATTTTCATAGGCGACCAACCCACACATACTCACTTTGCTATATTCTCATGGGTGACATACCTATACACTCACACTAGTCTATTTTCATAAGCGACTTACCCCCGTATACTCACTTTGCTATATTCTCATGGGTGACATACCTATACATGTTCACAATGGTCTGTTTTCATGAGTGACTAGCCCATATACTCATATTGGTCTATTTTCACAGGCAGCCTACCCATATATGTTTATCCTGGTCTACTTTTAAGGTTAATCAACCCATATACTCACAATGGTCTATTTTCATAGGTGACTTGCCCACATATACTCACTTTGGTCTATTCTTATAGGTGAGCTAACCATACATTTTCACAATTATCTGTTTTCATATGCGACTAGCCTATACACTTATATTGGTCTATTTTCATGAGTAACTTGTCCCAACATCTTCATCCTAGTCTATTTTCAAGGGTGACTTACCTACATATTCATACTGATCTATTTTCATGGTGGACCCACCCACACATACTCTGATCTATTTTCAAGGGTGACCAACCCTTTTGATTGGGTTTACCTAAGATCACATCTAGCGATGTCCTGGCAATCCTTTTTGGCAATCTCCTTTTAACTAAAACTAAATCTATGTGGTTAGGCTAAAGTGAGATCACATCTAGCAATCTCCTTTAACCAGAACTAAAATCTGTATAGTTAGGTTAAACTAAGATCTCTTCTAGCGATCTTCTTTAACTAAAATCAAAATTTATGTGAATGGGCTAAACTTATATCCTTTTTGGTAATCCCTTTTAACTAGAACTAATATCTATATAGTTCGGCTTATTTGGAATCCCATCTGGCAATCTTTTTTAATTAGAACCAAAATCTATGTGTTCTATTCTATGTTGTTAAAAGAAATACCTTTTCAATATCAAGAATATATTTTACATATAAAATTATAATCCTCGATACTAAGACAAAACAAAATATTTTTTTTGAAAATTTTTCAAATCCTTGTGACTTTAATAAACTTGTTATGAAAGCCAAAATGCTTGTTAAAACAAATTTGTTTGACATTTTCTTTGTTGTATGAAAATATAATATAATTTTTAGGTTTGAGAGACTTGGTCGTATGCATGAAACAAAAATATTTTTTTTATGTTTTGATAAAAATCAAGTATTTTACAATTGGATTTGTATTTTAACGGTATAAAAATACAAATCAATATCAAGGAAAAATTAGTAGAAAAATACATGGAAAAATTAAAATTTCTGAATATATATATATATATGTATGTATGTATTCGGAAGGAATCCAAAAAAAATAATAGGAGCATGAAAAAGATGTTGAAACGCTTATAAAATGACTAGAAATTGGTTAAGAAAGTTGAAAAATACAAGAATTGAATTTAAAGAGTATATTTTTAACTAATGAGAGCCCTATTGAGAAGGATTTAAGAAAGAAAAGTTCAAAATCAGATGTTTATAGACTTAATTAAACTTTATTTAAGGTTTAATTGAATTTATGAAGGATTTGATTGAAAGAAAAATTAATTTTTAAGTCAATTTCTAATTTTATTGAAAGAAATTAAAATTCTAGAGTCCAATTATAATTTTAAAGAGTTGATTTGGTTAAATAAAGGGCTTAATTGCATAATTATTAAAGTTTGATGGCTAATTAGAGACTTAATTGAAACAATTTAAAACCAAGGTCCAAACTGAAAAAGATACTAAAATCAAAGGATCCAATTAGAATATTTATGAGGGCTTAATTACAAAATTATAAAACATTAAAGGACCAAATTGGAAATATCCATTTGAAATTTAAAAAAGGCGCCAAAACTATTAATTGTCTTCTTCACTAGCAATGAAGATAGAGGAAGACAATATAGTTGCAATCAAAGGGAGGCATGTTTCATGGTTGATATTCCTTACCACCATGATGCACATCGGCCGTTACTATATTTCTGCAATAATGCATGCGTCCTTTGGCTATAAAAACCAGAAAAGCAAGAGGAAAAGAAAAGGAGAAAAAAAAGGATGAGATAAGGGGGATGAAAGACAAGACAAATAGGTAGAAAGAAAAAAAACAAGAAAAATACAGAGGAGACCAAAGAGAACTGGGTAGTATAGGGAGACGGTAACAGAGGAGAAAAGGAAAAGAAGCAAGAGAAACCTGTAGCAATTAGCATCCATTGACCTGTAGAACTAAAGGTAAAGAAAAAAAAGCAAAGGAAGAAATACAGAGAGAAAGTCCAGAAAAAGAAAAAAAAATACAAGAAACTAAGACTAAAATTGTCATCATCTTCACTTTTCTAAAAAGCAGGTGTGTTCATTTTTGTCATTATGTTATTTGTAAATGAGCATATACACTATACGAAGGTAATTTAATTACCTTTAGACTATTCATGCACGTATTATTCAAATTCAAGCGTGCTTTGTCTAGTGACATGACTAGGCCAACTGGTCCAAACATTAATGTAAGGATTAAACAATGATAATAATAAATATCAAGGTTAGAGGATCCACTAATGGTATTTCAAACAAGTATAGTATGAAATCTTATCATTCAATTGAAACCATACACAAAGAAGGTTCTAATCAGATTATAAATTGTTAACATGATTATATTAGTTATCTTATTTAAATAATGTTAATACTTGTAAATATTGTCAGGTATTCATGATTATAACTTATGTTAACAATAAATCAAGTTTCTTTCATAGTATAAATATCGGTTATAACATATGGTTGGGCTATGAAAGTGCTAGGTATTTGTTGTACCAAGTGCTATAGAACATAAATCTAGATTAATCATTTAACAAGTAAAGTATTAAAAGTAAATAAGATAACAAATATAATACACATTAGTATCAAATATTAAAATCTATATTGAGTTTACAATATACTTATTCTTATACCATTAGTGTAATATTTGTGCCTTGACATAATAAACTTAGCTAAATATAATGAAAAAGAGAAACATATATAAATAAGATAACAACATAAATAAAATTAAAGGTAACTAAATAGAGGAAAGGAAATGAAATGAATAAATAAGATATTAATAAAAATAAAAATTAAGCATTAAAAAAAAAATACAAAAAGAGAAAGCAAAAGTATAATCTTGATCTGGAAAATAAGATACCTAAATGCTTAGAAAATACCTCCTTTTATAAGCTAAAATTTAAAACTATTATTGACTTGGTAACAATCTTTATTTTCTTATCTGAATAAAATATTATTAACAACATTAGAATTTGAACTACACATCCTTAAAAATACTTCTTTCTAATATTTATAAATATGTGTTTTTATTGTGTAGTAAATTAAGACATGGTCTTCCTACTGCTATTATATGAATATTTTTTATATCAAAAGATGATACCTAACACTTAGAAGTTGAAATTTAAAACTTGAAACTTAATATGTTAGTGAGATTAATTCATCCTTTAATTAATTTTGATATTTATAATTGTTAAAATAAAATTGAATAACAACTATTCAATTTAAAAGTATATTGCTTGATCAATAATCATACTATTTCATCAAATAGTTATAACGTTTTATCGTTATGTTTCAAATCTATAAAAACCTATTATTGCATAAAAAAATATAGACAACACACAATAAAAATTTTTTTTTTCTTGTTTTTTTATTCTTTTAGCGGTTTAAAGGGTTTAGTTATACCCTGAAGGTATTGTCTTTGTGTGAGACAAATAAACACTTTAAAAGCAATGTTTTCATGACTCTAAGCCAACTTTATATTTGTTTTCATTTTAAATATTTCTAACAATTTCAAGGTGCTTATTCTAACGAAGATAAATATGAATTCTAATGTTGAGGTTGTTAAGGATGTCAAAATTCAACTAAATTGTTTTGATGGCATGAATTACATAAGGTAGATGGACATGATGATGTTCTTGTTTAATTCATTAAAGATTTACCATATTCTTGACCCGAATCTGCTTGTATTACCAGAACCACAATAAGATAAATCTGCTATTGTTAAGATAAAAAGACTAAAATGTGAAGAAGATGAAGTGCTTTATCGAGTGCATATTCTGAATACTTTGACCAATCAACTTCATGACATCTTCTCCAAATTAAAGCCATTAAAAGAAATTTGGGTTGCCTTGGAGACATACTACAAGCAAGAAAAATCAAGTTGTGATTGTTTTTTTAATTTAAAACTTTTTGAGTATAGGATTATTGACAATATATGAATCATGATCAAGTCCATGGAATTCAAATGATGGTTGATTAGTACTCAAAAGTGCATTTTTATCATGGTTTTATATCATCATTTTGCACTTAAAGTATCATAACTCCTTAACTAAAGTACGTTTTATAATAATCTATCTAATAATATAAGATACCTTTAATTTGTGGTAAATGTCCATTTTAAATGCAGGCCTATCACATAAATAAAAGGATTGATTGATGACTTTAAGAACTTCAATTGCAAAGGCAAAGAGATGATCAAACTTAGAAAAGAGATGTCGGTGCAATCCAAACCGGAACACTGTTCGGTAATTGGGTCATATCTGGAGCTATAGATCTCAGATTTAGGTCTACTTTATATGGATGGAAAGGTAAGACATAGGCCTACAACTTTCATATGGAGCCCAAGATCTAAAAAGGCCATTTTCAAGTCCAAATTATTGCAACAACAAAGAAGCCCGAATCTGTCCTCCAGCCCGAGCACTGTTCAGTATTTGGGCCATATCTGGAGTTCTAGAAGTCGAAATGAGCTGAATTTTTTACACAAGAAAGCTGAGACAATTGCCTAGAACTTTCATGTTTTCAAGTGGCTCTAATTTTGACGTCATCAATGACGTTTTGGGCAGACAAGAGAAGATAAGGATTGTCACCAAGTCAAGGGTTGGCCATCTACTCATCAATTAGTCATCAAATCAATAGTTCCCAATTTTGGCCTATAAAAGGAGGCATTTGCCATGCATTTAGGCATCTTGGTGTCCAGATCAAGATCATGCTCTTGTTTTCTCTCTTTGTATTCTTTATGCTTTGTTTTCATTAATATCAAGTTTATGCCTTTCATTTCCTTTCCTTTCCTTAGTTAACTTTTATGTTCTTATTTTGTTTATCTATTTTTCTTTCTTTCATTATGTCTAGCTAAGTTAATTATGTCAAGGTGAAAAGGTTACACTAATGGTGTAAGAATAAGTATGGTATAAACTTAATATGGACTTTAATGTTTAATACTAACATGTTTTATATTTGTTATCTTGTTCACTCTTTAATACTTTGCTTGTTAAATGATTAATCTTGATTTATGTTGTATAACAATTGGTACAACAAATGCTTGGCACTTTCATAGCCCATACTGTATGGTATAACCGACACCTGAGCTATGAAAGGAACTTGATTTGTTGTTAACATAAGTTATAATCATGAATGCTTGACGAAATTTACAAGTATTAGCATTAATTGAATAAGATGACTAATGTAATCATGTTAACAATCTATAATATGGAACCTCCTTTATGTGTGGATTCCAATTGAACAATAAAAGTTTATACTATACTTGTTTGACATATCATTAGTGGAACCTCTAACCTTGACATTTGTTATTATCATTGTTTAATCTTTACTTCAATACTTTATCTCCAAGTTCTCATCATCATCATCATCTTCTTCTCTTTCTTTATTATTATTACTATTGTTATTATTATTATTATTGTTGTTGTTGTTGTTGTTTATAATTTGTACAATAACCTCCCTGTGGTTCGACCCCGGTCTTGCCGGGTTATTTATTACTTCGACACTCCTGCACTTGGGAGAAGACATCAATCTCTTTGTCGTGTCAATGGTATCAAAACTTAGTGAATTAGATATCAAAGTTCCTGATTCACTTCAAATAAGGGTTATTTTATCAAAACTTCTTCCATTCTAGAATGAATATAGGAAGAAGATGTTGCATTATATAGAAAATTATACTTTTAAATAATTTTAAACGCACTTGCAAATTAAGTTTCAATCTCATATATGTGAATTACAAGCAACAAATTCTACAATCAATTTGGTTACTGAAACTGATTTGACAATAACTGAAAATAATTTAAAAATACAAAAAGAAAAGAAACAAATTCAAAAAGAAACAAAATGCTAATAAAAAAGCATATGATCTGTTTTCATTGTGGAAATAAAGAGCACTACATAAAGAATGCAAATTAAATAATTTCAATAAGAAAAGTGGTTTTTTCAAAGTGAATATGGTTGAAAAACATGAAGTCAAGGAGTTAGTTGTCATGGTGTCAATCATTCAAATTGAAATGATTATTATATTAAATATATCAACTAATGTTATAAAGACTTTGGATTGGTGGCTGGATTCTAGCGTAATGGTTCATACTTGCAATAACAAAACATGGTTCAAGACTTATGAAGAATTGATAAATCCTAAAGAGATCTTGATAAGCAACTATAATTCTGCCAAAGTTTTGGGAAAAGAAACTATTGAGTTGTACTTTACTTTTAGATGAAAAATATCTTTAGTCAATATATTTCATATTCCTGACATTAGGCAAAACCTTTTATCAGCTATTCTCTTGAGTAAGAAAGGGTTCAAAATTATTTTGGAGATTGATAAGGTTATTGTAACTAAGAATGTGATGTTTATGAGAAAAGATTATTCTTGTAATGATATATTTAAGTTCAATACTAATAAAATTAATGTTACGTATGCTTATATAGTAAAATCTATTTCTCTGCTTTGGCATGCTAAATTAGAACATCTAAATTATATATATATATATATATAACCATGGTTATATTTGATATCAGCATGATAATAATAACAAATGGTATACATTTAAACAAAGATGATAAATGAGTCTTTTTCTAAAATAGAAAGGAATTCTCAATTATTTAAGTTGGTCGATTTTAATATATGTGAAATAAATGGTATGTTAATTAGGGGTGAGAAAAAATTTAAATAATTTAAGAAAATGGTAGAAAATCAAAAGGAAAGGAAAATTAAAATTCTTAAAAGTGATAAAGGTGGAGAATATTTTCCTAAGGAATTTTCTACATTTTATGAGTAAAACATAATAACAACACCTTATACACCATAACATAATGGTCTTCTTGAAAAGAAAAATATCATAATGGATATGGTCAATGCCATGCTTTTGAATGATAATTTACTAAAAAACTTATAGTATGAGGCCTTAGTAACTTCAAGTCACATTCATAATAGAGTACAATCTAAAGAATGAAATGTTTCTCCCTATAAAGCATGGAATGGTAGATTTGAATTATTTTAAAATGTGTGAGGGGGGGGGTGTAGCTTTTTATAAAGTTTCTGATCCTTAAAGAATAAAATTAGGACTTAGAGATCTTAAGAATGTTTTCATTAGTTATGAACAAAATTCAAAGGCTTATAGATTTTTGGATTTAAAAACTAATGTAATTATTGAATGTATACATATTGAATTTATAAAAAATAAATTCATAAGTGATTGAAATGTGCAAGATCCAAATCTAAAAGTAATGATTCATAGCTCAACATTAAGTGAAAAACATAAAAAACTAGAAGTAATAGGTTCATGTGAACCTAGAAGAAGTCATATAGTTAGAAAAGAAAAACACATAGATACATATTTTATTTCTATTGATTCAATTGTATTTTTAGTGAAAGGTGATAGAAATACATTATTGAAAAGGACACCTAATCCTAAATATGAAAGATGATCCAAAGATATTCAATCAACCTATGTCTCTTAGGGATGTTGTTTTTTGAAAAGAAATGGTAATTGATGAAATTGATTTAATATTGTCTAACAATACATAGGTCCTAGTAAGTTTACCTATAGGTTCTAAGCCAAATAGGATGTAAATGGATGTTTAGAAGAAAATACAATATTAATGGTTTTATACAAACCTTCAAGGCAAGATTTATTGCTAAAGGTTTTACTTAAGATAAGGGTATTAATTGTTTTGACACTTATTATTTGGTTGCTAGAATTGTATCAATTATAGTTTTATTTGTATTAGCATCAATTTATAAATTGTATGTTTATTAAATAAATGTAAATACAACTTTCTAAACGGAGATTTAAAGAAGGAAGTGTGTAAGGAGCAACTTAAGGGTTTTATACTTCCTGAAAATGAAGAAAAAGTCTTTATATGGTTTAAAACAAGTTCCAAAACAATGGTATGAAAATTTTGACAAAGCAATTTTGTTAAATTTTCATCATAATGGTATTGATAAGTTTATATATTTCAAATTTACAAAAGATTTTGATATGATTATTTATCTTTACATAGATGACATGTTAATATTTAATGCCAGTATGATTGAAATAGTTGAAACCAAAATGTATCTCATTTCTATCTTTAAAATAAAAAATCTTGATAAAGGAAATACAATTTTAGTTATCAAAGTTAAGAAACATAGTAGTAGCTATGCACTTAATCAATCATATTATATTAAGAAAATGCCTTATACGTTTAAGCATCTTAATATAAAGAAGCTAAAACCTCATTTAACTCTAGCATAAAATTAAATGATTATTATGATAAAGTGGTAGCATAATTAGAATATGTTAGTGTTATTGACAGTCTTATGTATGTTATATATTGTACAAGACCAAATATAACCTTTGCTATATACAAGTTATAAAGATATACAAGCAAGTTGATTATAGATCATTGGAAGGCTATTATAAGAGTCTTTGATTACCTAAAAAGAATGATCAATTTGGGTTTGTTTTATTTTGATTCTCCAAATGTGATGGAAGGATATAGATGACTAGTTCAAGTGACAATAAGTCCACATCATGATGGATTTTCTCACTTGAAGGAGGTGTAATATCTAAGGTATCTAAGAAACAAACATGCATATCTCATTCTACCATGGAATCAAGATTTTATTGTTATGGCTGTTGCAAGTAAAGAAGCAAAATGACGAAGAAATATGTTACTTAATATTAATTTGTGACCACAACCTATGTTAGTTATTTTTTTATATTGCGATTGTGAAACAACTATGACTAGAACTTAAAGTGACATTTGCAATAATAAGTCAAGACATATAAGCATTCGATATAGATATATTCAAGAGTTGATTACAAATAGGTAATCACCATTGTTTATGTGAAATTTAAAAAACTTAGTGGATCCATTCATAAAAGGACCATCGAGAGACATGGTACATAAAATAACTAATGAAATAGGGTTGAAACCCATTATTAAAGATACCGGTAATAAACCCAAATTTGGATCAGCAATAAGCTTATCTTTATGTTTAATGGGTAATAACAAGTTACTGTCTAGTATCTACTGGACATTGATAATTAATTTTAGATCTTATTCTGATACTATTCAGTATTTTCTATTATATAAAGAAGGATGAGCATGGGATCATAATGGAATTTAAAATTAATGTTTAATGGAATAGAGACATGTATAATTCCACCTATATTAATATATAAGTTGTGCTGCTTTTGACAAGAATTATGGTTTTTTCTTGTAAATATTCATGAAAATAAGATTTTAGCATATAACTATAATAGTGCTAAACAGTTATAAAGCTCTTTAAGAGTTTGGATGGTATTTTGTGTATAATATCTTTTATTCTTCAACATAAGTTTTGATTTAATTAGTGGACACTAATAATTTTAGTAGGATTCAAGTTCTAACACTAATTGAAGGTTTAAATTGCAAAATACCTATTTGTAAGCATGATTCTATCAAGTGAAAAGACATTCATTACAAACTAGTAGGGAATTGTTGTTGTAGTTTGTAAATGAGTATAGAAAAAAATATGTATATCTAACATTGAAAAGAAACACTCCCTCATAATGTTTATAAATGTGAATTTCTATTGTATAATAAATTAAGTCATGGTGGAAGAACTCTCTTAGTGGGCTTTCTAATGCTATAATATGGATATTTATAATATTAAAAGATGACACTTGACATATAGAACTTTACATGTCAGTAAGATTAATTCATTATTGAATTAATTTTCATAATTAATTTTGATATTTGTGACTATTAAGATAAAACTGAATAATAGTTATCCAATTTAATTTATAGTATATTGTTCGATCAATAGTTGATTAATATTTAAAAGTGTATTTTTATCAAGGTTTAATATCATCATTTTGTACTTGAAATATCAAGAACTCTTTAACTAAAGTATGTTTTATAATAATAAATCTAAGATGCCTTTAATTTATGGTAAATATTCATCCTAAATGCAGGCCTATCATATAAATGAAATGATGAGTTGAAGTACTGAAACTGAAAGGATAAGGAAAGGATGAAGCTTAGAAAAGGGATGTTGGTTCAACCCAACCTAGAATACTATTTGGTAATTGGATTAAATCTGGAGTTGTAGAACCGGGATTTAAGTTTGTTTTATATTAAAGGAAAACTAAGACATAGGCCTAAAACTTTCATGAAAAGGCAAGACTCAATTCTGCTATTTGAAAGTCCAAATCTTAGCAACAACATAGAAGTCCAAATCTATCTTACAACCTAGACACTATTTAGTATTTAGCCTATATCTTGAGTTCGAAAAGTTCAAATAATCTTAATTTTTTTTTCCTGAAAAGCTCAAATAATTTTCTAGAACTTTCACGATTTAAGTTTGTTTGAACTCTAACGTTAACAATGATTTTTTTAGTAAACAAGAAGATAAGGATTGTTAACAAGTAAAGAGTTAGCCACCTACTTAATAATTAGTTATCAAATCAATAGTTTCTAATTTTGGCCTATAAAAAGAGGTATTTTTTATGCATTTAGGCATCTTGATTTTTAGATGAAGATCATGCTAGTTATTTCTTTCTCTATATTTTTGTAATGTTTAGGTTTTATTTCATGTTATATTTTTCTTAATCTCTTATTTATACTTTTCATTTCTTTTACTATACTTATGTTCTTATGTTGTTTATTTCTATTTCTCTCCTTTATTATATTTAGTTAAGTTTATTATGTCAAGGTGAGAAGGTACACTAATGGTGTAAGAATAAGTATAGTGTAAACTCAATATGGACTTTAATCTTTGATAATAACATATTTTGTATTTGTTATCTTGTTCACTTGTAATACTTTACATGTTAAATGATAATTTAGATTTGTGTTGTATAACACTTGGTACAATAAATACTTGGCACTTTCATAGCCCAACCGTATGGTATAACCGACACTTATGCTATAAAAGAAACTTGATTTGTTGTTAACATAAGTTGTAATCATGAATACCTAACAACATTTACATGTATTAACATTATTTGAATAAGATAACTAATAAAATCATGTTAACAATTTATAATCCGATTAGAACCTCCTTTGTATGTGGTTTCTTGTTGAGTAATGAAAAGAGTTTATATTGTACTTGTTTGAAATACTATTAGTGAATCCTCTAACCTTGACATTTATTTTTATCCCTATTTGATCCTTACGTTGATCTTTTATCTCAAAATTATTATTATTAGTCATTTTTGGACCCCACATGCTAAAGATGATGTATATCTCTTTTGAATTGAGTGTAGGAGTTTAACTCATGTTTGTTGGAAGATTGGCAAAAGTAGAGAGAAATATTTTTTTTTTAAAACCCTGTTTGAGTTGTTTTTTGCCCTCTTTAGCCTTCCTCATTGCTGCCAAAATCATGAGGTTTTCTTAAATTAATCATAAGTCTTTATAATGTTAAATTTGTTCTTTCTTTATCTAGTCTTTTAGGTTGAATAAATCCCTCAGAATTTGAACTAAAAAAATTTGGTTCTGCTACTATTATAATTTTTTGTTTCAACTTAGGCTCTGATTCTGACTTGGTTTCATATGATATCTGATCATCTTAGCTATATTCTATCATTCATGATATGTTAAAAAATTGACCTACACCTTTATTAGGTCTTAGGGGTCATTGTTCTTAGGTTAGACTCTCAGTCAAATTTGAATGCTCGACATTATCAAATCAAGAAAACCTTTTTGGTTAACTAGATCTCTACCAAATTTTGTTATCTAAAATAATTTTATCTCACTTTGAATCCTCATCAATTTTATAGTCTGGGACACGTAAATGAATTTAGGCTTTTGAATTGCTTGATTTCAATATCAGAAGCTCGAGATATTCCTGTTTGAAATTTAGCATGAAAACATAGAATCTTATCGTAAAAAGGTTTCTAGCAAAGTTTGGTTGCAATTCTGTTATTCAAAACAATTTTATCTCACTTTGAATCCTTCATCAAATTTGTAGTCTAGGATACATAGATAAATTTAAGCTTTTGAATTGCTTGATTTTGATATCAGAAGCTTAAGATATTCTTGTTTGAAATCTAGCATGAAAATATGGAATCCTATTGTGAGAAAGTTTCTAGTCAAGTTGGGTTGCAATTATGTTATTCAAAATAAATTTATCTCACTTCAAATCCTATCAAAGTTGTAGTCCAGGACACGCAGATGAATTTGAATTTTTGAATCACTTGATTTCAATATTAGAAACTTAAGATATTCCCGTTTGAATGTCTAGTATAAAAATAGGGATTCCTACCGTAAGAAGGATTTTTGCCCAAGTTCGCGGGCCTGAATCAAGGGATTTTTTTGGTATCAAGGATTGAATTAAAAAGTGCTAAAATGAGAGATTTAATTCAAGAAGGATATTGGAAGTTGGAGAGGGGGCTGGATTATCATAAATGACTGGATTTCTACCACACCGAATAAGAAAAATCATGTTTTTGTGCAACTAAAATTCATAAGAAACAATAGCTGTAAGAATTTCATAAAATTCATAAGAGGGGGCTGGATTATCATAAATGACTGGATTTCTACCACACCGAATTTTAACCCTAATATAGATGGCTGAAATGAAGTGTTAATTTTGAAAAAAAATCATTAGAGTGGGTGATTGTGCATCAAAAGTATCATTAAGTCTCTTATTTTACATATGTATTTATTGTTTTTATTTGGTCTTTTTATAATAATTGATGTGTTTTTTAGTAATGAAGTTTGTTTTAATGTTTCGATAGGTTTTTGGAGCTTAAATGAATTAATTCAAGAAATTCAACATCGGAATTGAGAACAAAGAATTGAAGAGATATTTAGTTGAAGATTGAAGCAAATCTTGATTGAAATAAGTGCTCCAAATTTGTCCCAAAAATTAATTCTATTCCAATTCTAGAAAAGAATATCATATGATCTATTTGAAGCCCAAACTTGCCTTATGTTGTGTGCAAACTTCAACTATTAAACACTCAAGGTTTCAATGTCAATCTTAGCCCAAATAATAAGTACATTTGTATACTTATTTGATGTTCAAATTCAGCCCAAAATCAGCCCCAAATCAGCCCTAAATCAACCCCAAATCAACCTTCAAATCAGCCCAAACACAATCCATGATCTTACATGTCCACACAACAACAATTGATTTATTTTGGGTAATTCATTGATCCAAGAAGGCAAGCACATGGATGGAAAGCTGGAGGGGATATTTTTACATTATTTTGGGTCAAAAAGAAGAAGGAGACAACTCATAAATGAGGAAGAAAAACGTGCACCAAAGTGGTTACCCATAACTTTTGACTCAGGTGTCCAAATGAGCTGTTCTTTAATGATCTGGAAAGGTGACAGAATTTCCTATAAATATGTCTCTAATAGACATCTCGAAAAAAAGCTTCTAAGAGGGTCGAATTGCTGTCCAAAGTTAGAGTTAGATTTGTGTCCAAATTTTTATTGAAATTGTGTTGTGTTCTTCTTTATAGATTTCGGTTCTTTAGCTTGTAAAACTTATTATTTCAGTTTGATTCAAGTTATTTCATGTTTATTGAAGTGTTCTTATATATAATCATGGTTGGCTAATCTCTTTCTTGGATCCAAATCAAGGATGATGGTGGTTGAGGTGAGTTCTTTAAGATATGAATGAATCTTAATGTTTATCTTTTCATTTTCTTCATGAATGATTTATCATTGCAAAGAAACTTTAGAAACCATTTAGGTAATGTTATAATCTTGAATTTTTATGCACAAACTTTAGTTTTGGTATAGAGATTGCTTGATTCAATGTCTTACTTAATATGAAAATACTTATTCATTCTTAAGCAATAATTAATCTTCATCCTTTTAAACTTCATTGTAATATCTTCCGATCTAATATCACCATCGTTGATATTAGGTTGAGTTATCTTATATATCTTGAAGGAATCACCAATACATCACCATTAAAATTGATTTGGACCAAGACTTACTTTTTCTTGTCATTTAAAATCTATTTACACTTTTTCATCTTTGAAAACAAATCCATCAATTATTTCCAACCAAGTTATTGTTAATTTAATTTCTCTTGAGTTGTTTTTTTTGTTACCTAGCTTAATTTCCAGATCTAGCTCTCTGTGGATATGACCTCGATCTTACCGAGTTAATTGCTACATCGCACACTCGTGCACTTGCGAGTTAAAACAAGCCGATCATAAAAAGCGGTCAAGCAATTTTGGCGCCGTTGCCGGGGAGCTAGCAAGCAAAGGTAACAAATTTAGATTTTATTATTGAAAACTAAAAAAAATCATATAAAAAAATCAATTGGCTGGTTTTACCGCCTAAAAAAAAAAAGATTTGACCTTAACGTTTCGGATATTGGACTGTGGACTGGACTATTAATTGTTGGATTTTGGTTGGTTCAACCATTTTTCTTTTATTGTTTATTCTTATTAGTTTCTAATATTTTTCTTGTTTATTTCATTTTATTTTGTTGATATTGTTTATATTTATTATCTAAAGTGCTTGGCCGGTATCACCGCCTTTTATTCAAGCTTGTTATAATTATCTTTTAATGTTTATTGTTGTTATTTTTCTTATATTTATTGTTTAAAGTGCTTGGCCGGTATTACCGCCTTTTATTTATTTCAGTTTATTTTGTTGTTTTGTTATGATTATTGTTCTTATATTTATTGTCTAAAGTGCTTGGCCGGTATTACCGCCTTTTTTTATTCAAGCTTGTTATAATTATCTTTTAATGTTTATTGTCGTTAATAGTGCTTATTAGTTGGAGAGTGAATTTCTTAATTTGTTGTACTTTTATTTTTGAGTTATTACTTTTATTTGCAATTTTTTTTCTTTCCTTTCCTTTCATATTCATATAATTGTTATATTATTATTATTATTTTATCATGGCTAATGTTGAAGATGTAGAGGGTGAAGGGAGTGTTCAAGGTAATGGATCTCCACAATTCAATGATCAACCTAATTTTCGAACTCTTAGAGAGTATCTTCACCCGGCTAGACAAAGTACACCTTCGTGTATTATCTTACCTCTTAACCAACAAGCTTTCAATTTGAAACCGGGCATGATTCAACTTCTTCCCACATTTCATGGTATGGATTCAGAAAATCCATACATACACATCAAAGACTTTGAAGAGGTATGTAATACTTTTATTGATAGAACATGCACCGAGGAAACCATTCGGCTTAAATTGTTCCCATTCTCTCTAAAGGATAAAGCCAAGCTTTGGCTAAACTCCTTGCGCCCTAGGTCTATAGGTACATGGAGAGAAATGCAAGCTGAATTTTTGAAAAAATACTTCCCCACTCATAGGACAGCAGCCTTACAACGTCAAATGATGAATTTTTCTTGTAGTCCAAATGAGTCATTTCACCAAGCTTGGGAAAGGTTCAAAGACTTGTTAAATACATGCCCTCACCATGGTTTTGAGATGTGGAGGTTAGTGACTTTCTTCTATGACTCTCTCACCGTAGATTTTAAAAAGCTAGTGTCAACCATGTGTAATGGTGAGTTTTATGACAAAGAACCAAGTGAGGCCTTTGATTTTTTTGATCAATTGGCTGAAAACACAAAACAATGAGAGACTTCTCTCCCAGTTCATGTTGAGTCTAGAAACACCATTTCTCATTCAAGTGGGAAGTTTCAATTGAAAGAGACTGATGACCTCAATGCTAGATTAGCCTCATTGGCTAGGAAAGTAGAGTCTCTTGAGATTAAAAAAGTGCATGTCATGAGTGAACAACAAGAGGAAAGTTGTGTTGTTTGTGAGAGTAAAGGGCATAGGACAACTGAGTGTCCTACCATTCCAGCCTTCAAGGAAGTGCTATATGGCCAAACTTCTGATTCAAGTAATGTTAGAAAGCCATTTCCAAACCAAGTAGGCAATCCCTACTCTGAGACCTATAATCCTGGATGGAGGAACCACCCAAATTTTGGATGGAGAAATGAGGGCTCTTCAGTACCTCAAACATTTCAACCTCCACCCCAACCATTTCATGCTCCCACACATAACACATACCAACCACCTCATAAGAGATCCTTAGAGGATACTCTTCAACAATTCATGCAAACGCAAGGAGGAATCAACAACCAAGCTTACAAATTCCAAGACCAGACCAATAGGACCTTAGATGACATTCGAAGTCAACTAACTAAGTTGACTCAATCACTAAGCATTCAAGAGAAGGGAAAAATCCCAGCTCAACCAATGCCCAATCCTAGAGGTCAGGTACACATGAGTGAATCCTCATCAAGTGAACCTTCAAACCATGAACAAGTCCAAGCCATCACTACCCTTAGAAGTGGAAAGATTGTTGACAAAGGTATAGGTTTCAGGATTCCTAAAGGTATTGTGGAGGAGAAATCTAAGGAAAGTGAAGAGGGAATCAAAACACAAATGACAAATGAGAGTTTAAGTGACAAAGAAGGTGAGATAAATGAGAAAGAGATGAGTGAGAAAGTAGATGATTCAAGAAAAATTGGAGTCAAAGTGAGTGATTTAGAATTTGTTCCTAGAGCACCATTTCCACAAAGGTTAGGGAAACCTAAACAAGATCTTATGAACTCAGAAATCTATGAATTGTTCAAACAAGTGAAAGTCAATATTCCACTCCTTGATGCAATTAAACAAGTTCCATCTTATGCCAAGTTTCTTAAGGATTTATGCACAGTCAAAAGGAGATTGAATGTGAAAGAAAGAGCTTTTCTGACTGAACATGCTAGTGCCATCATCCAGTTTAAGACCCCTCCCAAATACAAAGATCCTGGTTGTCCTACCATTTCATGCATTATTGGAAGTCATAAGATAGATCAAGCTTTGTTGGATTTAGGAGCAAGTGTGAATTTAATACCCTACACTGTTTACGAACAATTAGGTTTAGGAGAAATCAAGCCTACTCGAATCACTCTTCAATTAGCTGATAGGTCAATCAAGATTCCCAGGGGTATCGTTGAGGATGTGTTGGTCCAAGTAGATAAATTCTACTTTCCTGTTGATTTTGTAGTGTTAGACACCGCACCAATTCAAGGTTCTAATGCTCCCATCCCAGTCATTTTAGGGAGACCTTTCCTAGCTACATCCAATGCCTTAATTAACTGTAGGAATGGGGTAATGAAATTGTCTTTTGGGAATATGACTGTGGAGATGAACATATTCAATGTCTCTAAACAAATTGGGGAACATGAGGGCATTAGAGAGGTAGATGTGATCCAAACAGTTTGTCAAGAACACTTTGAGAGAGTGTGGATCAAGGATCCATTGGAGAGAACTTTAGTTCATGATGAAAGATTTTGTTCTGTGGAATGTGTTGATGAGGAAGTAAGAGAACTCGAGACTTATCTAGATCCAATGCCTATTATGTCAATAGGTCAATGGACCCCATCATTTGAGCCTTTGATTTCACCCCAAGTGAAAGTTGAGGCATCTCTTGTCCAGCCTTATAAACCAGAAAGGAAGCCTTTACCGAGCGATCTTAAGTATGCATTTCTAGGGGAAGATGAATCATATCCTATTGTGATCTCATCAAAACTTAGCATAGAGCAAGAACAAAAACTTTTGAGAGTGGTGAGAAAACACAAGAAAGCAATTGGGTACAAAATTACTGACTTGAAAGGAATTAGCCCTCTTTTATGTACACATAGAATCTATCTTGAAGAAGAGGCTAAATCTGTGAGGCAAATGCAAAGACGATTGAACCCAAACATGAAGGAAGTACTGAGAGGTGAAGTGCTTAAGCTACTTGATGCAGGTATCATTTAATCAAAATGGGTTAGTCCAACCCAAGTTGTCCCTAAAAAATCTGGAGTCACGGTAGTGAAGAATGAAAATAATGAGCTGGTACCAACTAGAATCCAATCTGGATGGCGTATGTGCAAATAAAATTGATTTGGACCAAGACTTACTTTTTCTTGTCATTTAAAATCTATTTACACTTTTTCATCTTTGAAAACAAATCCATCAATTATTTCCAACCAAGTTATTGTTAATTTAATTTCTCTTGAGTTGTTTTTTTTTGTTACCTAGCTTAATTTCCAGATCTAGCTCTCTGTGGATATGACCTTGATCTTACCGAGTTAATTGCTACATCGCACACTCGTGCACTTGCGAGTTAAAACAAGTCGATCATAAAAAACGGTCAAGCAGTGGACACATAATCAATAAAAATATTTTAGATTCATCATTTTAATTATTTGGTTGCAAGTCAGATAGGATTTGCATCATAAATTAATATATTAATTTTTTTCTAATAAAAGCCATGTATAAATTATATATATGTCATCTCTACTGACCTAATAGAGGGGCAGAATTTTAAAAGGAAGGGCACATAGAAAACCCTAAAAAAAACCAATATTTATCAAGCCAGCCATTCCCACAGGGCTGGACAAAAAACCAAAACTAATGCCCCTCCCCAGCTTTTTCCCTATCTTCTTCTCCTCCCTCAGCCCCTACAAGCACAGCCTTCCCTCTTCAACTGACAACAAAATCGTGGTCTTCTCTCCTAACCAAGAGGCAACCGGCACCGCTCTCCCTCCCTACAACAGCCGTCACTACTCTTCCCCCTTTCTCAGCCAAAACTTTCCCTCTGCACGCAAGATTCCCTTCTCCCTTCGCCAGACCTCACTTGCCCAGCTTACAACCACCGTGAACACCACTTACAGGCCTTCCTTCTCTGTTAACACAATGCCAGGAAATGGCTCTTCACTCATCCCATCTCTTCCACAACTCAGCCCCACCTGATAACATTCAAAACCAGAAGCCAAAGCTAGCCCTTCCACCGACAGTAACAAAGAAGCAACACCGAAACCGCAGATCGGCCTACCTCGAAAAATCCTAATAGCTAGCAGCACCAACTTTATTGAACCATGGTTAGCACCAACAACAACCAGAAATGAGCTGAGCCACTTGCCTAGATGTAGCCTCCTTCACTGTCATATCCTTCCTCAACCGTAATGGTGGAACCAGTAGAAGCCACACCTTTCCTCAGCTGCAGTAGCAGAATCAGCAGAAGCCACCCTTCCCTTTCAACAACATGAGAAATAGAGGAGAAATATCGACCAGCCAGTGGGCCACCATTTCCCATTTCATCTGCAACCGCATATGAAAGTAGCAGCGACAACAACCAGCAAACCTGGCTCCACTATGAACAACGAGTATGTACGTCCTTTGTGAGCAGCAACTAGTCGTCTTCCTCCACTTTGCCTCCAGCCGCTGCCTCGCCAGGTAAGTCTTTCTTTCCTTCTTCTGTTTTACATTTACATAAAGGATTTGGGCACTGTGCGTAGGTAAATTAATTACCTTCGCACTGTGCAGTGCATACGTAAGTAATTCATCCATGTAGATTTGCAACAGTGGTCAGCCGGGTTACTGGTTTGGGCAGTAACGTAGCTAGATCTAGCCCAAAAAAACAAGTAATATTATTTATTTTTTCATGTATTTATTTTATAGTTTGTAATTTTTATATCATGACAATATAAATTTAGTATTAAAATATCAAGTTTTTTATAAAATGTTGTGTGTGTGTATATGTTTGGAAAATAAAAAATATATATTTTCTTGTGTGTTGCATATAGTCAATACTCTAACATGTTTTGAATTTTTTTATATAAAAAATAAATATTTAAAGTTTTGAAAATGTATTTTAGCATGGATTTTTTAAACACAACAAAATTATTTTCTTGTATTTTTGGATTTTACAACATATTTGGAAAACTCCAATGAGTATTGGCTAATATTCAAACAAATATAAAAATCTTATTTTGTGGAGAATTTATCTATTATTCATCGTTAATATTTGGATCAAGAAATCCTAAAAGGATAAATATCCAAAATATTATTTGGAATAACTGGTTATTATTCACTATTAATATTTAGATAAAGAAACTTTAAGTGGTAAATATCTAAAATAACTTTTTAAAAATAATAAGTTATTACATATCCTTGAAAGAAACCTTGATTATAATCAATGACATTTTCATTTTTTTACTCCACGATTTACGAGCCGTGTGAATATGAAATACTAAGGCAAAAATAGGTTTTTAAAACTCCTTAAATTTCCTTAGATTTCTAATTTTTTATCCCTCATTCTTATGATTTATAAGTTGCAAAATCTTGAAATACTGAGGAAAAAATGAGCTTTTAAAGCACATGAAATTTTCTTAAATTTCTATCTTAATAAATTCAGTCTTAATCAAATAAAGATTTTAAGAGATTTGCATTAGTTTTTCTTGGTACTTTGTAGACACATTTAAGGGTGTGATCCACAGTAACCAAGGGTTCTTTCTTTTTAAACTTTCAGTTTGAGTTTGTTCATCATAGCAAAATGTATCCTAAAAAAACTAATGGGATTAAAAACACCAATACCATAAAAATTATAAGTCAAAACACACACCAAAGAGTTTACCTTAGGTTGGGCCTACTAAAGGTGTTAATATCTAAGTAACCAATTCCTTACCTTAGAATCTCTAAAAGACCATTTAAGGTTCCTAGTGACCATAATTCTAAGTAATGGCTTTTTTATTTATAAAAATAAAAACAAAAATCTAAAAATCAATCAAAGGTCACCGCGACACCGCCTTCGCTCGCGAGGGTGCTATAATTCCCATCAACTTCTTTTTATTCTTTATTACTACTACTACTACGACTACTAATATTATTTGTATTATTATTACTATTATTGTTGTTGTTTTTGTTTATAATTTATGAAATTAACCTCCTTGTAATTCAACCTTGGTCTTGTTGGGTTATTTATTACTTCAACACTCCTACACTTAGAGAAAACATCAATCTTTTGGTCGTGTCACATACCAAGAAGGTCTTTGATCAATCCTTTCTAATATGAGTTGTGCAATCACCATGTCAATCTCTTTCAAAGTGATTTGTGTAATTACATTAAGGAGATCGAGTCAATCTTATCATTGGATGGTTAATAAAAGGTCGTTAGGCATCACTTAGAGAAAATGAAAACATTATTTATGAATAAGTTAATTTATAAATGAGAAACTTACATTCTTAGTCATTAACTATGATACATTTTCAAATGATCAGAAGTATTTATCTTCTATATCTTGTAAATAAGAAGTATTTATCTTAATTATCCTCGTGACTTTGAACAAACCACACCGTTTAGGGGCTAGTGTGCCCTTACTATCTTTATTATCAATAGCATTCAACTTTCTCAACAACAAATCTCTAAATTTAAACTTTTTATTCTTCACTCTAGCATTATAGTATTGGATAGTTCAACACAAATACACTTCATTTCTAATTATTATGGTCAAATAAGATTTTTCTAAGAAATCTAAATTGGCCTTAAAGCCTTTTTTATTACTCATTAGTACTTAAAAATGCATTCTCATTTAAGTTTTATATCATCATATTGTACTAAAAGTATCATTAATTCCCTAACATAAGCATATTTTATAATAACAAGTCTAATGATATAAAATATATTTAATTTATGGTAAATGCTCATTTCAAATGCAGTTATGTTTCACAATTCAAAGGGTTGTTTTTTTTTTAGTGTTCATTTAATTTATTAATATTTTTTTAGTGTTTATTAATATTTTTTAATTTTATTAATATTTTTTAAGTGTTAATTTTTTAAAATAACTAGTTTAAAGTGAATTAATTTTTTTTGCATTGTAATGTGAACAATATTTTTTTCTTGAAAAATTAATATAGAGTAAATTAAATTCACTCGCACTGTAATATCAATTTTATACTTGATAATATTTTATCTAATTTTATTATATGCTTAAAAAATTATGAAAACTGTAATTCTTATCAAATAAATTTTATGCATAATGTAATTATAAATAATTTAATAAAATAAAAAAATATTTTATATAAAGTATTATTTATTTCATAATATAATAGGAGTAATTTATTCTATAATAGTTAAATTTAAAATCATCAATATTAATATATATTTTTAAAATTATTTTATAACTTTACTTTCAAAAGCTTTTTTAACTAAATACATTAAATTACTTTTTCTTCAACTTCAATTTCAATCACAGTTTTAACCAAACACCTATTTTTTCAAACCAATCTCAACTAAAAGTACTTTTTATAAAACAATTTTTTTCAACCACAATCATGACATTTATCGCAACACCAAACACACTCTAAGTAGGACTTTGCTGGTGTGTTCAGCCTGGTCATTTTTCTATGGTGATACATTGAAAAGAATTGATGATCGATGTGAAGGAGTTCAGCCTGGTTATTTTTCTATGGTGATGCATTGAAAAGAATTGATGATCGATGTGAAGCCTTTGACATTTCTCCTTCATAATTCGACAAATAAAATAGTCCCATTATTAGTGATTGAGATTTCTAGAATTCCAAATCTACAAGTGATGTTATTCCATAAGAAGGAGATGACCTTGCTAATGGCGATATCTGTCAAAGTTTTTGCCTTTACCCATTTGATGATGTAATCATGTAATCCATAGCCACCATAATGAATTGTATGTTACTTGTAGCCTTTAGAAAGAACCTAATATGTTCATTCCCTATTCGGTAAAAGGACATGGAGAAGATAAGATTGTTAATTCACGGAAATATATGTCTAACGAGGCGTGGAACTCTGCTGACATGAACGCTTACTGGATCCTGATGTTAGACGCCGGGATCCCCCATCATCTACATGACTTTTTATACCATCGTCTGGTTTTTGGTCATGGCCTTTTTTATCTTATTCGTATTCTAATAATCTTCACTTCAGTCTCCTTTGAATTGAAGAAAAAGAAGAGAGTGAAAGGAAAAAAAAAAAGATGATGAGAAATCCCCCGGGACGCGCTCATGGGCAGCGTGAGGAATCGGGTACTCATAGGGTTGTCTCTGTTAGGATGCTGACATGCAAACCCGACAAGACAAAAGGTAAGGGACAAGATAAAATGAGAAACGACACACAAGAATTTACGTGGTTCACCCAATTTGGCTACTTCCACGGGTAAGTATAGAAGGATTTTACTAAGTAATGTGGGAATACAACTTCTCTCTATTAATAGGAGAACAACAAAATCTCTCTATTATTAGGAGAAAACACCTCACTTACTATCTCACAAATACCTCACAATTTTGTGGGATTACTCTCTCCTCACCCTCTCTTCCTCTCTTCTTGTGATATATCTAATGCTTGGATGCATTGCCTATTTATAGGCAAGTATCCATGCAAAAGACAAGGAGTTAGGCAAATAACATCAATTTGGTGCATACAATTTTTGACTAAGGTGTAAAAGGATGACTACACCTTCTCCCACCATTTTTGACTAAGGATGGCTACACCTTCTCCCACCATTTTTGACTAAGGTGGTTTGGCTTCACATTCTCCCACTTGAAGACTTTGATGATTTAATCAAGTCTTCACACTTGATCATTTGTGCTTCTTCTATCCTTTCTATACTTGTCATCTTTATGCTGCTTACGTTTCTATTAGGCCGTAAGAGGATATGCACCATATATACTTATCAATGTTGACCGGTTTCGTCAAAGCATCTGCTAGGTTTTCCTTTGTGTGAATCTTCTGAAAATCTACACTTCAATCTTCCACCACTTCACTAACAAAGTGATACTGAACATCTATGTGTTTTGTTCTTGAATGAAACGCTGGATTCCTTATAATATGCAAGGCACTTTGACAATCACAATACAAAAGAATATTCTCTTGTTTGTGCCTGAGCTCCTCCATAAGTTTCTTCATCCATATTACTTCTTTACAAGCTTGTGTAGCTGCCATGTACTCAACTTCTGTTGTGGATAACGCTACAATAGTCTGTAGTTTAGAAATCCAGCTCATAGCTCCTCCTACAATTATGAACACATAGCCTGTAGTAGACTTCCTTTTCTCAAGGTCACCAGCAAAATCAAAATCAACATATCCTCTGATAGTAAATTCTGATCCTCCATAACATAATGCAGCATCTGAGGTACCCTTGATATATCTCAAGATCCTCTTAATAGTATTCCAATGCTCTCTACCAGGATTTGCCATGTATCGACTAACTGCTCCCACTGCTTGTGCAATGTCTGGTCTCGTACATATCATGGCAAACATTAAACTTACCACTGCTGATGCATACGGTACTCGAGACATCTCCATCCTCTCTGCTTCATTGCTAGGAGACATACTTGAGGATAATTTGAAGTTAATAGAAAGTGGGGTGGAAATTGGCTTACAATCTTGCATGTTGAAGCGTCGCAAGATCTTCTTTAAATAATTCTTTTGAGATAGCCAAATTTTCCTCTTACTTCTATCTCGGTAAATTTGCATCCCTAGAATCTTGTTTGCTGGTCCCAAGTCCTTCATATCAAACTCCCTAGCCAACTGTGCCTTCAATTCTTGGACTCGATCTTTGTTGGGGCCTATCACCAACATATCATCCACGTACAACAACAAAATGATGAAATCTTCTTCAAACCTCTTGTAATACGTACAATGGTCTGAACTGAGTCTGTTGTACCCAAGGCTAATTATGAAGGAATCAAATCTCTTGTACCAACACCTTGGCGCTTGCTTGAGACCGTATAGAGATTTGTTCAACCTACAAACCAAGTTCTCCTTGCCTGTTTCAGCAAAACCCTCTGGTTGGAGCATATAAATTTCTTCTTCAAGTTCTCCATGAAGAAATGCAGTTTTCACGTCTAACTGCTCCAAGTGAAGATCAAATATAGCACACATTGCCAAGACTACTCTGATTGTCGTAAGTCGTACCACAGGAGAAAATATCTCATTGAAGTCTATTCCTTCTTTCTGAGCATATCCTTTCACCACCAATCTTGCACGATACCGCTCCACTTGATCATTGCCATCACGTTTTATCTTGTAAACCCATTTGTTGCCAATGGCCTTTCTTCCTTGTGGTAGCGGAACAAGATCCTAAGTATTATTCTTGTGCAGAGCTTCAATCTCCTCTTGCATTGCTGTCATCCACATACATACATCTGTGCTTTTGATAGCCTCATGGAAAGTTGATGGCTCTCCATCCTCTGTTAGAAGACAGTATGCAATGTTACTTTCAGTAACATATTCTGAGTGCCAAGCCGGTGGTCTTCTTTCACGAGTCGACCGCCGAACTTCAGGAGTTTCAGACTCTATTTGTTCTTGCTCTTCATGCTCTGGTACAACTTCAGAAGAAGTATGATTCTGAGTATTTTCCACATGGACTGCTGTAGTCTCCCTTAGAATGCTATTATGTTCTTCCATTTGCATTTTACCTTCTGCAAATATGACATCTCTGCTGATAACTACCTTGTGGGCAGTGGGATCCCACAAGCGATACCCCTTCACTCTATCAGCATATCCCAAGAATACACATTTTCTGGATTTTGAATCCAGCTTGCTAACTTCTTGTGTATTGTACATCACGTACACAGGACTTCCAAATATATGCAATCGAGAATAATCAGCTGGTTTTCCAGTCCACATCTCCATCGGTGTCTTCAACTCAATTGCAGTTGATGGAGATCGATTTATCACATAACAGGCGGTATTGACTGCTTCTGCCCAGAATGACTTTCCTAGACCTGCAGCCTTCAACATTGCTCTTGTTCTTTCTAATAGAGTTCTGTTCATCCGCTCTGCCACTCCATTTTGTTGTGGAGTGTATGCCGTTGTGAACTGCCTTTTGATACCTTCATGTTGACAGAAGTTATCAAATTCATCACTGGTATATTCTCCTCCATTGTCAGTCCTCAAACACTTGATCTTCTTTTCAGATTCAAGTTCTACCCGCGCTTTGAAAATTTTAAAGATTGTAAGCACATCTGCCTTCCTTCTAATTGGATACACCCAACATCTCTTGAAGAAGTCATCTATGAATGATACAAAGTATCTTGCTCCTCCCAAGGATACAACCGGTGCTTGCCAAACATCAGAGTGAATCAGGTCTAAGATGCATTTGCTCTTAGTTGTTGATGTGCCAAACTTCAACCTGTGTTGTTTACTTGTAACATAGTGCTCACAAAAAGGTAAAGTAACCTTTGTAAGCCTAGGGTGTAACTTCTGATCAGAGAGAACCTTTAAACCTTTTTCTGACAAGTGACCTAGTTTTTGATGCCACATCATTGTTTTCTCTTTTGTAGGATTGGCTGATGCGATTGACACTTCTGCCTCATGATGTGTTTCTCCCATTAATACAAATACATTTGCAACTGTTTTTCTTGCCTTTAAAACCACCAGCGCTCCCTTGATGATTTTCATGATTCCATTGTTTGTTCGGATCTTATAGCCAAGACTATCAAATTGTCCTATAGATAAAAGATTCTTCTTTAAGTTTTTCACGTGTCGTACTTCTAAAATAGTACGAATTAAGCCATCATACATCTTCAATTTGATGGTGCCAATGCCGACAATCTCTAAAGCATGATTATCACCCATGAACACTTTGCCTCTAGAGATAAGTTTATATGTATGGAACCAATCTCGATTAGGAGTCATATGTCATGTTGCTCCTGAATCCATTAGCCAGACCTCAGTGAGCTCTTCTTTATCTGTAGATATTGTTGCTGCTTCACTATATAAAATCTCTCCATCTTCTGAGGTGCTCACAACACATCCTTGAGATTTTGATGACTCTGCAGCATTCTCTATACCCTTTTTAAACCAACAATCCTTTTTTAAGTGCCCCTTTTTGCCACAATTGTAGCATTTCACAGCCTTCTTACTTCTTGATTTGGACCTCCCTTGCCTTTGACTCCCACTAGAGCCACACCAATTTTCTTCTTCCAAGATAGCGGCTGCAACATCATCGAAGACTAGATAATCTGAGAGGATATTATTTGTCAAGTTGATAATGAGTTGATCATACGAATCATGAAGACTTTGAAGTAGAAGCTCTGCATGTTCATTTTCCTCTATTTGCTGACCCAATGTAGTGAGTTGTGAAAATAGAGTTTTTATTATGTTGATGTGGTCAGTCATCGATGTGGTTTCTGCCATTCGAAGGGTATAAAGTCTTCGCTTTAAGAAAATCTTATTGTGCAAAGACTTGGACTCGTATAGCTTTGTTAGAGTCTCTCATATCTCCTTAGTTGTTTTCTTCTCTACCACACTTGATAATACTTCATTGGCTAATGCTAAATGTATATTAGTAATAGCATTGCCATCCATCTCATTCCATTTTGTATCATCAGCGATCTCCGTGGGTCGATCCCCAATTGCTGCCAAGCAATTGTCTTTCCTTAAGATTGCCTTGATTCTCATTTTCCACAGTGAGAAATTGCTCCCATTAAACCTCTCAATCTCGTACTTTGCTGCCATTGTATTCACTAAGATCTATTCAACTATCACTGTTTCACAGATCTGTAACGTATATAGAAATAGTATCGTGTGAATAATACTTCACTAAGTAAGTTCTCAGGAAAGATTGGAGGGGTCACAAACGGTCCCGCTTAAAACCCAATCTCCTTAGACAAAACTTCCTAGACTGTATTTAATCACCGCATTGACTTTCTATATACGTCAACAGTAACATATGTGAACAGTATCGTATGGATGAATAGTGCTGTATATGTGAATAGTGTCGTGTACGTGAATAGTAACCGTATACACAAATAACTTTGTGTATTAACAACACCAACCAGGATGCTCTGATACCACTGTTAGGATGCTGGCATGCAAACCCGACAAGACAAAAGGTAAGGGATAAGATAAAATGAGAAACGACACACAAGAATTTACGTGGTTCATCCAATTTGGCTACTTCCACGGGTAAGTATAGAAGGATTTTACTAAGTAATGTAGGAATACAACTTCTCTCTATTAATAGGAGAACAACAAAATCTCTCTATTATTAGGAGAAAACACCTCACTTACTATCTCACAAATACCTCACAATTTTGTGGGATTACTCTCTCCTCACCCTCTCTTCCTCTCTTCTTGTGATATATCTAATGCTTGGATGCATTGCCTATTTATAGGCAAGTATCCATGCAAAAGACAAGGAGTTAGGCAAATAACATCAATTTGGTGCATACAATTTTTGACTAAGGTGTAAAAGGATGACTACACCTTCTCCCACCATTTTTGACTAAGGTGGTTTGGCTTCACAGTCTCGAGACTCGAGACTAATAGAAACATTTGATGTTGATTACATCTTTTCACCAAGATGACCGCATCGCTCAGGATTGTTGGCTAGTAAAATCCTATCCTGTTGACCTGAGTGATACAAGCTCTAGAGCTGGTGTGTAAACCATAGTTTGCTTCATGGATTCCCTCAAAACATAAAAGATTTCTCCAAGAGACAAGCACTTGAATAAGAGAGCAAGGAAAAATCATCTATATAAGACCCCATCCACTAAAGAATACTTAATTGCTGGCCTAGTTAAATGAATGATCTCATTTGTTTCCAGGGGCCGAGAACTCCCAGGTGAGCAGATAATCTCTCAAGGAAGTTTTACAATCCTCTTATATGTCGATAGGGACAACCGTGAGCCCTTTAGTACTTTGATTTTCCAAAATTTCATCCCATACCTCAAAAAAAAGTTCAACCAAATTAGATCTTGCATGATTTTATGTTGGGATTTCATAATTCTTATGGTTATGGGATTTATAGATTAACTTGAGTGGATTCATATTTTTTTATTGTTTTTAAATTATTTTATTATTATTATTTTTATTTTTTAATGTTAAATTATTTGATAATTAAGCTTCATAATTTTATTTAATTTTCTTTCAAACACAATCACTCTGATATCATAACTAGGTTAAAAAATTTACATCTTATATTTGGTGTTCTCTAATCAACTTTTTTTTTATCCTTTTTAAATTATATTTTTTTAATTTTATCCTTTTATATTTTATTTACTAGAGATTGAGATTAAACTTTTTCTTTTTTAATTTTATTTTTATAAAGTTATCATGTTTTATCATGAATTGATTTTTAATTTTTTTTATGAGATTATTTTGCATTTTAATCTATAAAAGTATTCCAATTTTATATTCATAGTTACGAAGTTGTTTGCAATTTAACTCTGTTTAACTAGATGTTTTTGTTTTTTTAGATTTATTAGGAATTGAATTTTTTATTTTTTTTATTTTTTGTTTGTTTATTTATTGTTATTGTATTTTTTTAATTATATTATTTTAATTACCAATTAAATCAATGGTTTAAAAATTGGCCAGCCCCTGAGCTTAAAATCATATTTAATTATATTGCTTAATAACATAATAAAAGCCTATGATGTGGAAATGGTTACATTGTTGAACAAAACTCACGTGGGTTATTCTTTAAGAAAAGACACAACAGCTTACCTTTTCTCTTTATTATTTTCTTATGCATATTACGGATGTTTAAAGCGACTTTATAGAACCTTACGAGTAGTATTAAGACTTTTTTTCTTATCTGACTAAGATTTATCCTAGCTTTTAATAATAATAAACCTCTAATAAATATTAATTTTAATATTATAATTCTTGCTAACTCTAAATCTTATGAACCACGCACATCTTATAAACAACGTACTCTAGCGTGGCATTGAATTCTAACACGCATGACTTGAAGCATTGCGTTTTATATATTTATTTATTGATAATCCCAAGAAAACAAGGAAAACACCCAAGTAGAAAAGGAAACCACTTCGAGAGAAAAGAAGCATTTTGCAGCAACAAGCTGAAGCAAACTAAGCTGAGAGCCTGGGAAATGGCAGCTCCTTGTAAATAAAAGAACAAAAAGTTTAAATTATATAAATATTACGATAAAAACATGATTTATGCTATTTTAATATTATCATCAAGAAATAAATCCTTGATATATGGTTTTATGACTTTTCGGTGACTTGCTAATACTTTTCAAAGAAAATACACGACTTTCATGTGATATTTAAATTTAGCGGAATGTAGTAGAAGAGGTGTCAATCATGACACTTTTTGCAATTCATAAAAAAATAATCAAATGAACTATTGGTGAGGTTTACCCCACTTTCTGCAATTACTAATTTTATACCTTGATTCATGTCTTATGTCTTCCTGGTATTTTGCTTGAATCATGTTGAAATCCAATCCAGCAAACTCTAGAAGGATGGGGTTCAAGTCCCTTTTTCTTCCATATGCATCTATGAACCATCTTGCTTCCATCCTTTGCATCCTCCAATGCAGTGGAAGTTCCATTGAATGATTCAACAACAGTGAAAGATAATGATCTTCATTCAGTTCCTTGCAATATTCCTTAACATGTTTTTCAGAGAAATCTCTCGCCTCTTCTAAGATACTCTCACCATTTAGTAGATAATAAGAGGCTTCATATAGATTTAGCATCCCTTTGACATCATCGCGAAGACAATTCTTGAAGTTTCCATGCTCATCCTTGAAGCTATTGAAAACATCTGCAAATAAAAGAATTGCTTGGTGAAGGTCGTTTAAGCCAAGTGTAATTGATATACACATATATATAACTATGAATATATATGTATAAAGACAACCTTGAGGCACATTATATCCATGCTGCCTTAGCAGTCTAAATTCAACAGAAGTAGCATTCAAGTCCTCTTTCATCTCTCTGTTGTCTTCTTTATAATGATTCCACCTGCTTTCCAGTATGCTCTTTATCTCAAGCTCAAAATGATAAGCCACTCCAAGTCTTTGGAGGTTGTCAATTAGCTCCAGTTGATATACAGCATCCAATGGTTTCTCAAGCATGTCCCTCACAGTTTCCTTCAGCTTGTTAGCTTGTCCTGTGTATGGCTCTCCCTGCACAAATATTTATAAGGGGCTTTGTTAGCTTTCCATGGTTGGAAACAACGGCGGTCCTGAGATATATAAGCATTATTAGAAGTAATAATGGTAATGGAAATTTCTAAATGCCTTTGTAACCAAAAGCATAATGGCTAGTCAAATCTGGCAAGAACATTTCTCGAACGTAATTGAATTTCACAATTTCTTTTCTTTTCTTTTTTTTAATGCTGAAACCAGTTTATCAATCACAACTAAATATCTCTTTTATTAAGTCAATATTATATCTAGTCATTGCCTATAATACGATCAGATCCATAGTGACTACAATACTCACGAAAAGCAAATTATAATAATAAAGGTAATGGAGCACATATGTCTATATTTACCACATATTCACTTGTCAATGACTGAAGAAACTTATGATCCCAGAAGGGAGTGGGGTAATTTCCGGAGCGCCTGGCAATGCTTTGATCGCAAGTCTCAGTCGCTACCATGCACCGAACTTGGCTAGGGAAACAGCCATTTCTTGATGATCCTAGTGAGGTTCGACTTGAAAATGTTCGTTTGGTGACAGTACTAATAGGGAATGTAGCAAGTTGGTAAAGAGCCATTTCGGAAGTTTCCTTGTTTTTCTTTTTTTCCTGAACGCAAATTGGATTTTACGAGTGGAGAATGCAGATCTAAACTATAGGCCTATATGTGTATGCAGAGAGAGAGAATTCATCTGGTATCTTCTTGATCTATATTTGCCACGAAGTTCAATAAGGGCCTGCATGCCAAATCATTGAAGTCCTAGACCGACAAAGTCGGGTCAATTTCATCAAGATTAATTTGTCAGACAATAAAATCTTTCACATTTGTATCATGATAGAATTCGAAATATTATCCGTGGAGTAAGATTACAATGAACATGAGAATCAGGGGCCCACTCAGCTCCACTTGCCAATATTCTAAAAAATTCAACCCATAATTGGATGAGTATTACAGGGATGGTGGGACAAATGAATTATGTTCTCTCTTACTTTCTATTTTGAAATAAAAAATTTACAACCATACCAAAAACATATTTTTTTTAATTTTTTAATTAAATATGTTTCAATCACTTTTTCTAAAAGTACCAACCAAACACTACACTCAAATTAATTAAGCCTTTATTTTCCATGGTGACGTACACGCGTGTGTATCTACATAATTACATGCATACATACAGATATTCATAATTAAAATACATAATTCTATATCATCACTATTAGATTAGTTTTTCAATAATTAGTTAAAAACTTTAATAGAAATGGGAAAATTTATTGATAGAAAGTCTAATAATAATCAATCAGTTAAAAGGTATGCATAAAAATACAATTAAACAATTATGAAAATAAATTACAATCTTTATTTTTTTTTTATTTCATTTTTTGATATAGCACTTGATTTTATCCATATTAATTATATTAATAGGATTACAAGATAAAATATATTCCCTTATTTGTTTTCTCAACAACTTTGATAGATTAGGGGCTTTGATTTATAGATAATGGACTCAATTGAGTCATGGATAATAACTAAAAGATTTTTTGTTTTCTTCATAATTTTATGATTTTCTGGTAAAAAAAATTAATTATATTAGGCTAACCACAAATCAATTAACTTCTATTTATTTTTATATTTTTTATTTAAAACATGATACGCATTAGACTCCTGTGAGTTATTTTCACATTTGATATTTTAAAATTAAGGGAGAACGTAGGAAGGGAACTTTAACTTACACTATATTACTCTTAAATGTGAAGAAATCTCTGTCGACTTAAACTTGGATTTAAATCAAAACTCTATCAGTACATATATTTGTATTAGTTTAACGATGTAATTGTAGACACGTAATCAAATAACCACATCATTAATGGAGTATGCTTTGAATTTAGGCTTCAAAATTAATTCCAACGGGCTTGGTTGAGGAAGAAGTATTTATCATGTTGCAGGAAGCTGAGGAACTGCAGTACGTCTTGGCCAAATTAGCCTGAAAATTTTGTAACATCATGTTTTCGTATCTCTTAATTCTTTGACTCTTATACTTTTACGAAAAAGATTTCTCATTGAATCTTTGGGATAATATGAGCGATGCTCTTCATACTTGGATTTCATGATAGCTATCTCAATGTTTTTGCCTTGTTGAAATCTTAGTTTCAACATATTGGAAGGAGACCTTCGTAAAAATATTGAAGGCCAAGCAGCTTGCTAGCTTCTCCGGTAGCTTGTTGAAATCTTAGTTCTGCTGCAGATTCTCCACGCTCTACGAGCTCCACACCTCAGCCGAGATCTCCAGCCAATCTATAAATCATTGTTCATCTCTTTTCTTATCCTCTTCAGCAGCTAAAGGATCGAGGTTCTCCTCCATCTCACCCTGCTACTTGTTAGCATCCCATGATCCTTCATCCATTGCTACCAAAGATCGCGCATTTGACGGCATCTGCAGCCTCCTCTTTTGCCCTATCTGTCAAGTGATCTCTCCTCCTAGCTATGAATCCATTGTATTCTAGTTAAGTAGTTTTTAAGTTTAGAAAAAAGATATTGGTCACCGAATATTATTTTAGTTTGGACTATATTAGCTTTTTTTTTATTTTCAATTTCAACAGTTATACTTATCAATCAATTATTTGATTTAAGTGAGAGACTTCCATTTAAACAAAATATTTATCATAAATTAAAGATATATTATATTATTAGATAACTTATTATAAAACATATTTTAGTTAAAGAGTAATTTATATTTCAAGTAACAAACCTTTTTACCATAGATTAGAGGCTTTGATTTATAGATAGTGGACTCAATTAAGTCATGGATAATAACTACAAGATTTCTTGTTTTCTTCTTAATTTTATGACTATCTGATAGCCAATCAAAATCTCAAGCATATACTACCGTTTTGAGGTTGAGGTAAACAAACTTTACTTATATTAGGCTAACCATAAATCAATTATTTTTTTTATTTAAAACATGAAACGCATTAGCATTAGACTCCTGTGAGTTATTTTCACATTAGATGTTGATCATGTCACCAAATAGTATTCTAGTTTAGACTAAACCAGCTTTTTTTTTCTAAGTTTGGTCTTTTCTTTGTCTTCTTAATTTTAGTAGTTAAACTCATTAATCAATCTTTTGATTTATGTGATAAGCCTATATTTAAGATGAATATTTACCATAAATTAAAAGTATCTTATATTATTAGACATGTTATTAGAAAACATGCTCTAGGTAAGGAATTACTGATACTTAAAGTGCAAAATAATGATATAAAATATTAATAAAAATACACTTCTAAGTACTAATTAGCCGTTGGTGTGCCTGGTCATTGAAGCATGAATTTTTCGATTCTGATTGTTGGCATCAAACTGCAAACGTTGTGGAAATCACTCAGATGTTACATACTTAATATATTGCATCCATATATCCCCTAAGATGAATGGCGCTTTGAATTCCAACCACACCGCCACCTCATTCCAGCTGATTAGTACTCAAACGTGCATTTTTATCATGGTTTTATATCATCATTTTGCACTTAAAGTATCAATAACTCCTTAACTAAAGTACGTTTTATAATAATCTATCTAATAATATAAGATACCTTTAATTTATGGTAAATGTCCATTTTAAATGCAGGTCTATCACATAAATGAAAGGATTGATTGATGACTTTAAGAACTTCAATTGCAAAGGCAAAGAGATGATCAAACTTAGAAAAGAGATGTCGGTGCAATCCAAACCGGAATATTGTTCGGTAATTAGGTCATATCTGGAGCTATAGATCTCAGATTTAGGTCTATTTTATATGGATGGAAACGTAAGACATAGGCCTATAACTTTCATATGAAGCCTAAAATCTAAAAAGGCCATTTTCAAGTCCAAATTATTGCAACAACAAAAAAGCCCGAATCTGTCCTCCAGCTCCAGCATTGTTCAGTATTTTGGCCATATCTGGAGTTCTAGAAGTCGAAATGAGCTGAATGTTTTACACAAGAAAGATGAGACAATTGCCTAGAACTTTCATGTTTTCAATTGGCTCTAATTTTGACGTCATCAATGACGTTTTGGGCAGACAAGAGAAGATAAGGATTGTCACCAAGTCAAGGGTTGGCCATCTACTCATCAATTAGTCATCAAATCAATAGTTTCTAATTTTGGCCTATAAAAGGAGGCATTTGCCATGCATTTAGGCATCTTGGTGTCCAGATCAAGATCATGCTCTTCTTTTCTCTCTTTGTATTCTTTATGCTTTGTTTTCATTAATATCAAGTTTATGCCTTTCATTTCCTTTCCTTTGCTTTGTTAACTCTTATCTTATTTATGTTCTTATTTTGTTTATCCATTTTTCTTTGTTCCATTATGTCTAGCTAAGTTAATTATGTCAAGGTGAAAAGGTTACATTAATGGTGTAAGAATAAGTATAATATAAACTTGATATGGACTTTAATGTTTAATACTAACATGTTTTATATTTGTTATCTTGTTCACTCTTTAATACTTTGCTTGTTAAATGACTAATCTTGATTTATGTTGTATAACAATTGGTACAACAAATGCTTGGCACTTTCATAGCCCATACTGTATGGTATAACCGACACCTGAGCTATGAAAGGAACTTGATTTGTTGTTAACATAAGTTATAATCATGAATGCTTAATGAAATTTACAAGCATGAGCATTAATCGAATAAGATGACTAATGTAATCATGTTAACAATCTATAATCTGATTAGGAACCTCCTTTATGTGTGGTTTCTAATTGAACAATAAGAGTTTATACTATACTTGTTTGACATACCATTAGTGGAACCTCTAACCTTGACATTTGATATTATCACTGCTTAATCCTTACATTAATATTTTGCACTTAAAGTATCAATAACTCTTTAACTAAAGCATGTTTTATAATAACATACCTAATAATACAAGATATTTTTAATTTATGATAAATATTGATCTTAAATGTAGGCCTATCACATAAATAAAAGAATTGATTAATGAGTTTAAGAACTGAAATTGAAAGGACAATGAGATGGCTAAACTTAGAAAAAAGATGCTAATGGAGTCCAAACCAGAACACTATTCAATAATCGGGTCATATCTAGAGCTGTAGATGTCAGATTTAGGTTTACTTTGTATGGATGGAAAGGTAAGACATATGCCTACAACTTTTATATGAAGCCTAAGATTTCAAAAGACCATTTTCAAGTTCAAATTGTAGCAACAACAAAGAAATCCAAATATGTCTTACAACCCGAGTACTGTTCCTTGTTTAGCCCATATCTGGAGTTCTAAAAGTCTAAATGACCTCTATCTTTTTTTTCTAGAGAGCTAAGATAATTTTCTAAAACTTTCATGGTTCAACTAGTTCCAATTATGAGGTTATCAATGACATGTTAGGCAGACAAGAGAAGATAAGGATTGTTATCAAGTCAAGAGTTAGTCACTCACTCATCAATTAGTCATCAAATTAATAGTTTTCAATTTTAGCCTATAAAATGACACATTTGCCATATGTTTAAGCATCTTGATTTCCAAATCAAGATCATACTCTTGCTTTCTCTCTTTATATTTTTTGTATTGCTTATGTTTTACTTTCATTAATATCAAGTTTATACCTTTCATTTCCTTTCATTTACTTAGTTAATTTTTATCTTATTTATGTTCTTATTTTGTTTATTTATTTTTCTTTCTTTCATTATGTCTAGCTAAGTTTATTATGGCTAGGTGAAAAGGTTACACTAATGGTGTAAAAATAAGTATAGTGTAAACTTAATATGAACTTTAATGTTTGATACTAACATGTTTTGTATTTGTTATCTTGTTCACTCTTTAATACTTTGCTTGTTAAATAACTAATCTAAATTTATATTATATAACACTTGATATAACAAATGTTTGACACTTTCATAGCCTATACTGTATGGTATAACGGACACCTGAGTTATGAAAGGGACTTGATTTATTGTTAACATAAGTTATAATCATAAAAACCTAACAAGATTTACAAGTATTAGCATTAATTGAATAAGATAAGTAATGTAATCATGATAATAACAATTTATAATCTGATTAGAACTTTCTTTGTGTGTGGTTTTCAGTTGAATAATACGAGTTTATACTATACTTATTTAACATACCATTAGTGGATCCTCTAACCTTGACATTTGTTGTTATTATTGTTTAATCCTTAGTTAATATTTCATCTCAAAGTTCTTTATTATTATTATTATTATTATTATTATTACTACTACTACTACTACTACTACTACTACTACTACTACTACTACTACTACTACTACTATTCTTGTTGTTGTTGTTTAATCTATATAATTAACCTCCTTGTGTTTTGACCCCAGCTTGCCGGGTTATTTATTACTTTCATACTTCTACACTTGGGAGAAGACATCAATCTTTTGGTTGTGTTAAGTTTTTGGCGCTATTACCAGGGAGGTAAGTTCTTGTATAAATTATAGTATTGATTTTATTTTCTATTTTCTTTTGTTTCTTTTTTTTATTTTATTTCTACACGTGCATGAGAGTGTGATCACGTATATTAAGTGGTAGACTTTGTAGGGTATCTTCATTATTTTCAAAAAATATGGTCAAGAAAGATAATCAATCACTTCACAATGAGAATAACTATGTTAGAACACTTAGAGACCACATGAATCCTACAAGAGCAAGTACACCATCATGCGTAGTTTTTACTCCGAATGCATCTCATTTTAATCTTAAGCTAGGTATTATTTAACTTTTACCTTCTTTTCATAGCTTAGATTTACAAAATACATACTTGCATTTAAGAGAATTTGAGGAGGTCTGTAACACCTATAATGAGTCAATTGGTTGCACGAACACCATCAGATTAAAGTTTTTTCCTTTTTTATTAAAAGATAAATTTAAAACATAGCTATAAAATTTAAGACCTGAATACATTCATGCTTGGGATGAAATGCAACAACAGTTTTTAAAGAAGTTTTTCCCTTCTCACAGAACAAACTCTTTCAAAAAACAAATCACCACTATCACTCAAAAACCAGAAGAAACATTTTACCAATGTTAGGATAGGTATCGAGACTTTCTTAATATTTATCCTCATCATGGTTTTGAAACATAGAGATTGGTTTCATATTTTTATCAAGGGTTAACACCAAGAGATAGGCAAATGGTTGAATTGATATGCAATGAAACTTTTAAAGATAAAGACCCTGATGAAGCAATAGAGTACTTAGATTTGTTAACTGAAAATGCTTAAAATTAGAACACTGCGGGTACTTATAAGGCACCAAGTAAAGTTCAACCCCATACATCTAATGGAGGTATGTACAACCTTAGGGAAGATCATGACCTCTAAGTCAAGTTTACAATTTAGCTTGAAAAGTCAAGGCATTAGGATTGAAAAAAGTAATCAATTAAAATCTATTAAAAACATTATGTTTCAAATATGTGAAACAAATAAGCACATAACCAATAATTGTTCAACCTTGCCTTCTTTTAAGTAATGTCTTTATGAATAAGCTTATGCTTTAAATAGTTTCTAAAGGGCCTACCACAACCTATACTCACAAATATTCAACCCTGATTGGAGAAATCATCTAAATTTCAGTTTGAAGACTGATAATAATAATATACAGACTTCACAACACCATTTCTAGTAAGGATGATCAAAAAAACCAAAAAACCAATTAAACCGAGAAAACAAAAAAAATAACCAAAAAACCGAACAAAAAAACCAATTAAACCAATTAAAATTTTAAGAAAATCAGCTGGTTCGGCTCTGTTTGGTTTTTTAACCAAAAAACTGAATCGAACCCAAACTGACAAAAACCAAAAAAAAACAAACCAAAACTAAAAAAACCGAGCCAAAACTAAGAAACCGAGCCAAACCAGAAAAACCAAGCCAAACTAGTTTGAACCTGTTTTTTCCCTAAAAAACCAAATCGAAACGGGTCGGTTTGACCCGGTTCCGTTCAATTTCATTTTTTAAAAAAAAAAATAGTTTGGTTACTTTTTTTGATAAAAACTGAACTGAACCAAAAGTGAACACCCTTAATTTTAAGCACACCATAATTTCTAAAATTCTCATGGATATGCACCTCCTTATGCTCCACCTCCTATAAGAAATCTTGGGGAAATATTACATGCATTCATTGAAAAGCAAAAGATAATCAATACTCAACTTACTCAAAATATGATAGATTTTAAAGATACTCTTGCAAATTTGACATCTGCTCTTAGTTTCTAAGACAAAGGTAGGTTTCTACCTCAACCACAACAAAATCTCATGGGGTAATACAATATAAATGCAAGTAGTTTTGGAAGCCAACATATAGATCAAGTTGAATCAGTCACTATTCTTTATAGTGATAAGGTTATGGAAAAACCCACTCATGAATCTTGTAAGAAAGATGATGAGTCAATCTCTGAGGGTAAGGAAAGAGTTAAATCTGAAAATTACAAAGAAAAGACCAATTCTCTGTCAATATTTTCATTTTCTCATGTCATGACCAAACAAAAAAAAAATCAATCACAAATCTAAAATCTTTGAAACTTTCAAACAGGTAAGGATCAATATACCTTTGTTGGATGCTATTAAACAAGTTCCTTTCTATGCTAATTTTTTAAAAGATCTATATACTGTGAAAAGAAAACTAAATGTGGAAAAAAAAAAGTCTGTTTAACCAAACAAGTAAATTTCATTCTTCAGAACAATAATGCTTTTAAATATAAAGACCTTAGTTGTCCTCAATTTTTTACTCTATTAGAGAATATAAAATTAAAAGAGCCTTACTTGCTCTTGGAGCTGGTGTAAATTTACTTCCATATTTATTTTTTCAAAGTCTCAATCTAGGTGAGTTAAAACCAACTTCTGTAACTCTTTTACTTGCCGATAGAACTGTAAAAGTACCTAGAGGAATAGTCAATGATGTGTTGATACAAGTTGATAAATTCATTTATCTTATGGATTTTATTGTTTTAGACACACAAGTTGTTGAAGTATATAATTCATTTTTTGTTATTTTAGTACATCCATTTCTTGCAACTTCTAATGTATTGATTAATTATAGGAATAGAGTGATGAAGTTATTATTTGTAAACATGACATTGGAGATGAATATTTTCAACATTTACATGCAACCTTGAGATAATAATGAATTACAAGAAATAGATCATATTGAGGAATTAGTTTATGATCAACTTGAATATACTTTAAGTAAAAACAAGTTGGATAAATCTGAAGATTTGCAAATGATTTATTCTCAAGAAGAAATCTTAGATGAAAAACACACCGAAAATGTTGATGCAGATCTTTTGTTAAAAGTGACAACAGATTCAACATCTGACATCACACCAATCGATGATTCCTTTCTTGATTAATCCTTACTTTCTCTTAGTCCAATGCCTTGGTATGATAAAAATCACAATTTTCTTACTTTAGAAATTTTACCAACTCACTAGAGTATAGAAGACAAGAAAAATTTTTAGCGACATTCAAAACTTTTATTGTGATGACCCTAACTTATTCAAATATTATCCTGATCACATATTTCAAAGACATATTCTTGACAATGAGGTAGGTAGCGTCATTAAACTTTACCATTCTAAAGCATGTGGAAGTCATTTCTCATAAAAAAAGATAGTTGTGAATTTTTTTTTAAAATGGATTTTATTGGCCCACCATGTTCAAGGACACGTATGCATTCTACAAAACTTATAAAAATTGTTAAAAAGTTAATACTGGTCAAAAAATTTCATTTTACAGTTCTCAACTTTATTTATTCCCTAAAAAGCTAAGATTAAGATGGAGCAGTCCATTTATTAATAAACATATGTATCCATATGGGGCCTATGATATTGAGAATCCAAAGAATAACAATATTTTTAAGATAAATGGACATCGTTTGAAAGCTTACTTTGATAATTTTTCAAGTGAAAATGAATCCACTGGTTTGAATGATCATATAGATAAAGGTTGATTATTTTATTTTTCTTATATTTTTTTCCTTTTCTTTTTTTTTATAACTCTTGGTTTGCTAGTCTCTCTCACGCCGGTTAAATGGTGGATAACGGTACTCCGTGGCTCTTAAGTCAGTTCATTCAATTTCCCATGATAACTGATATTTATGTATATGTTTGTTCAATTCCTTGTTCCTTCACTTTTCTTTGCATCTCTTTTCCACATATCATCTTAAAAAATGGACACCACTCTTGAAAAATTAAAAAAATATTTTATTGATTTGCTTTAAAATGCAATTATAAAAATTTACCGAGCTAGGTGTGCAAGATTGAGGTTATTAATGAACCATGAAATTCCTGAAGAGATTTGCTGGCTAATTGCACCAAAGGTCCAATTATCAGGTGAGTCTTCCAATTCTTTTATTTCACACATACCTAGAACAAGTAAAAGTAGTTTTGCAAAGAAATGTCATGCAAAACGACTAAAAGTCTATCATCGATGTGTCAGATGGACTTACAATGCACAATGTCATTTTTTAGGAATGGTATGTGTAAACCATGAAGATAAAATATTATTCATTAAAGATGACATGAGTAACGGGTCTTTAGATAATCTTATATTGACTCTTGAGACGCATCCTAGTAGAGATGTGCATCGCACAATTCATGATTTATAGCCAATATTCCATAAAGAATATGCTTGATATAATCTTAGGAATCTGACTAAAAAAGATCATGTTTGCTGGTTTTTAAGAAAACTACCTGGGAAGCCTATCCTGAACCCATAAAGAGTGTTTAAGTCATTCATGGATGTAAAACTAATGGAAGGTATGAGCCACAATCACAACAGCTATTTGAGTTTTAGTTTGTAAAATCTTGTGTCTTTTGATTTTATTAATAGCATAATATTTGTATTTTGTTATTTCTTATGTTTATTTAAGTGTGTTTCGGGTTTGTTAGTGTTCAGTGTTTCAAGTGATGTCTTCTATGCTCTATCTTGCTACCTTAAAATATTGAGAACAATTTCTCATTTTGGTTGAGGGGAGAGGGTAGTAGTTGACAAAAAAATTAACTGTGTTAACTTTTATCTTATTTATGTTCTTATTTTATTTATTTATTTTTCTTTCTTTCATTATGTTTAGCTAAGTTTATTACGTCAAAGTGAAAACATTACACTAATGGTGTAAGAATAAATATAGTGTGAACTTAATATGGACTTTAATGTTTGATACTAACATGTTTTGCATTTGTTATCTTGTTCACTCTTTAATACTTTGCTTGTTAAATTACTAATCTAAATTTATGTTGTATAACACTTGGTACAACAAACGCTTGACACTTTCATAGCCCATATTGTATGGTATAACCAACACCTAAGCTATGAAAGGAACGTGATTTGTTGTTAACATAAGTTATAATTATGAATGCTTGATAAGATTTACAAGTATTAGTATTAATCAAATAAGATCACTAATGTAATCATATTAACAATTTATAATCTGATTGGAATCTCTTTTGTAAGTGATTTCCAATTAAATAAAAAGAGTTTATATTATACTTGTTTAACATACCATTAGTGAATCCTCTAACCTTGATATTTGTTGTTATCATTGTTTAATCCTTATGTTAATCTTCCATATCAAAGTTCTCATCAACTTCTTCTTCTTCTTCTTCTTTTTTCTTTATTATTAGTATTATTGTTGTTGTTGTTATTGTTATTCCTGTTGTTATTGTTCTTGTTATTACTATTGTTGTTTATAATTATAATTAACCTCCCTGTGGTTCGACCTCGGTTTTGTCGGGTTATTTATTACTTCGACACTCTTACACTTGGGAGAAGACATCAATCTTTTAGTCATGTCACCTATAAATATTAATAATATCCACAAGTGAAATGACTCCATTGCAAAATCTTATATACAACGTAACATTCATAGAAATTTAACATCTATATATTTTCAACTAACATCTATATAGATTCATAAATAACAATAAAAATTAATCAAAATAATAAATAACATAACAAGATTCAACAATAATAATTCAAATTTAACAAAATTTTCAATTATTATGTCAATACAAACAATAGAATAATTTTAACAACTAAAAAGAAAAAACCAAAGACTGTCGACACATCCATCGATATTGAGGTGTTAAAGCATATGCACATTGGAATTGCAGAGTCAGTTGGTGATTCTGTTGGGAAGTGGACCAAACGACCTAGCACTCCGACAGTTGCATGTATTGGAATTTGAAATGTCTGTCAGTATAGTCATCGGTTATTGTGCCAAATGCAAATATTTTACAACTTTCAGTAAAATACCAACGGTCATTGTCCATCAGTATAGTCGTTGCTGATGGTGGAAAATGCTATAAATATTTTTCAACTCTTGGTGAAATACCAACAGATTGGTTTTGTCTGTATTGACGTCAGTATTTATGTCATACCTTTATGTGTTTTCTCTATATTGCTAATTTATCCTTTTGCACAAATGTTTAAATTGCAAACTTACCACATAACACAATAACAACAACAAACAATTATAAAATAAATACTTCATGTTCTAAAATATCATCCATAATAGTACATTATAAAAAAAAAAAGCTTTACACTTTTGTGTTGTGATCATATCTAGTCAGAATTTTTATCTTCATCCTCAATTGAATTGTTATCAACTTCATCGCACTCTTTAATATGGTTATCATCTTTTTTATCAACATTCTCTAGTCCACTAGAGTTCAAAATAACATTCAACTCCTCTGCATCAACATTAACAATACTATCATAAAAAACATAAAAAATTAAATTTTATTCTACGTCAATCGAATGAGCAACTCAATATGGTTCAACCAACTCGCTAACTTGAAAGACTTCATCTATAACACTTGTGTCTTTGTTTTCATCCTGAAAAACCTCAAAACAACCCTTGAGTTTTGTTTTCAAAATGGATAATCAATCAACTCCTGATCAGTCCTTTCTAAAAGAAGGGGTATATATATAATAAACTTATTGGCATTGCTTTGTGAAAATAAAGAATCGTTTATGTTGTGAAGTCTAGATTTTGAGTTGATTTCAACTAGATCATGTAAGGATCTACTCTGATTCCTCTATCAATTATGTCAAGCCAATAACATTTGAATAAAAACACTTTATTATGCTCGCTATGATATTGCAATTCGATGATCTTTTTTTAATTTTTTATAATAGTCAACTTTAAATTCACTAGAAGTCAATCCTTTAATGCAAACACTGTTGTTGTATGTCTTTCTTCCATGTCCATATTCTTCAATATGAAACACATATCCATTGACGAAATACCCATTATAGCACTTGACTTTTTTTTAAGGCCCGGGCTTAGTAAAGACAATGAAATAGCAGCATTACCTCCTATTTGATAAACCTTGTATATCAAAAACAACTATAATCAATAAACAGATATTATGTACTATTGAAGTACAGTTACTTTGTAAGAGATAATGAGTTTGTGATAGGAATTACATGTGTTCTAAAATACATGGTAAATTATTCATCTTGTAATTAAAAAATTTGGGATTCAGTCAGTTACGAGTTATTGAACAGTAAATATCATTGATGTTGCCTACAAGGTTATTCCAAATTATATGAGTTTATGATATCATAATATATAAATAATACACTATTGACAAAGTTTAAGTAGTGCATCTCTTTTGCCTTTTCAGCTTTCTCATGGTTTTTTCATCTTTTCTCATTGAAATTTTCACTTATCCCTAATATAGCGTGTGATCCTAGTCAGGATTTCTTATGAAAGAAAAATTATCCAAGCTAAAAAAAGGGACCACATGGGATATACTTTTTAGAGTGTAAAAGGAATAACAAAGATGGTTTTATCTCATTTCAAATGCAAGCAGTTAAAATCAATAAACTTTAGCCTCGTCCAATATGATGGTTTGGTCTTTGCAAAAAGATGCATTTCATGAGTCTAAAAGCAATGAATTCATTACATACCATTATTCATACATTTAAAACAATATGTCTCAAGAGTATTAGCATGAGGATAACAATTCATTTTCTATTCATGCATTTTAGTTTAGAGTTTAGTCATCTCAATGAAGGAGTTGCTTGATTCATGTGTCATTATACAAGTAGAATGTCATAAATATTGTTTTAAATAAACAATAAATTATATTTGAAATCAAAATGCAAGTTTAATTTTTAAAATTCCAATAGGGAAACTAATTTTGGTAAAAGAGATTAATTAAGCCTATGAGATCATGTGAAGCTTCAAAAGTGTATTTGTGAATTCTTAGAGGGAACCTCCTTTTAGGATGTTATAGTTATAAATCAAAAGAAGAGACACAATTAAAGGATCATTATTTTATTGAAATTCTAAAAAACAAAAACAAAAACCTTATACTAGCAATGTGACACATAAAGAGGGTTAAACACTTGACCATCATCGATTAGAATTTTTGGAATATTTCAATTGTCCCTCTTTTATGAATCCCTCAACAAGGGCACTTTTTCAACAGTCAATTAGGGTTACATATAGACCAATCTTAGCCTAATAACACTGTAGCTTCTTTCTTAGGATGAGTGACCTCTAAATATCTTTGTTTTGGTAGCTTTTTCTCTCACCTTTATAATCACCTTAAATATTATGAACCTCGATTTCTTTTTTTCCTCTAGTGCAACATTTCTGCTCGAACGAGTCAACAATCTTTACTAAATGGATAGCTTGTTCAATCCTCTCAGCTATTGTCATAACTCATTTTTTGGTTATTCCCCAATTCACATTTTTTCTTTCTTCAATAAATATTATCAAAAAAATATAAAAATGGAAAAAGGATGATGAAGTACCCAAAAAATGGTTAAAATTGGTTGAGAAGGTTCAAAAAATACAAAGATTGAAAATTGATGATATTTTATTGACTAATGAGAGCCCTATTAACAAAGAAAATTCAATTTAAGGAAGAAAAGTCCAGAATCAAAAGTTTATAAACTCATTTCAATTTTATTAAAGATTTAATTGAATTTATAGAGGTTTTGATTGTAAGAAAAATTGATTTTGAAGTTAATTTGGACTTTAATTGAAAGAAATTCAAGTTCTAGGGTCAAAATATAATTTTTAAAGTTAATTTGATCAAATTAAAGGCTTAATTGCATAGATATTAAAGTTTGATGGCTAATTAGGGACTTAATTGAAGAAATCTGAAACTCATAACCAAAATGAAAAAATTATGAAAATAGAAGGGTTAGAATTGAAATCAAATCAGGGGCTAAATTGAAGAAATTAGAAGTTTAGTGATCAATTAAGAGTTGAATTGTATAAATCAGAGACTAAAGACCAAGTTGGAAAAGGTGGCCAACTTCAAGGCCAGTGATTGAATTTGGCAAAGATGCAATTGAATTGATTTTTAAAATAAAAATTGCAATTGAGGACTCGATTGAATAAATCATAAATTGAGTACTGATTTGTATTTTGACGTATTTTGACATATGTTTAATGTAGTTTTCATTTAAATGAAATAACGTGTTTTACCCAAAACGATGTCTTTTTATAAACTGTTCTTAAAAAAAGACCTAAAATGGTTCCATTTTTAATGACACCGTATGTCGTCTTCCTTCCCTAGACTTGCAGAAAATAGGGGAGGGTGCTTTTGTTCCTTTATTTTCACCAACTTCTCTCTCTTTCCTAAACATCAAAAAGACACAGATCATTGATTAGTACTTAAAAGTGTATTTTTATCAAGGTTTTATATTATCATTTTGCACTTGAAATATCAATAACTCCTTAATTAAAACATGTTTTATAATAACATATCTAATAATATATGATACCTTTAATTTATGGTAAATATTCATTTTAATACAGACCTATCATATAAATGAAAAGATTTATTGATGAATTTAAGAATTGAAATTTAAAGGACAAAAAGATGGTCAAACTTAGAAAAGAGATGCTGGTGCATTTCAAATTGGAACATTGTTCGATAATTGGGTCATATCTAGAACTATAGATCTCGGATTTAGGTCTACTTTATATGGATAAAAGGTAAGACATAGGCCTACAACTTTCATGTAGAGGTCAAGTTTTAAAAAGTTATTTTCAAGTCTAAATTGTAGCAACAACGAAGAAGTTTGAATTTGTCCTACATCTTGAATATTGTTCAGTGTTTGGTTCATATCTGGAGTTCTAAAAGTCCCAATAACCTTAATTTTTTTCCTAGAAAGCTAAGACAATTTTCTAGTACTTTTATGTTTTCAAGTAGTTCCAATTCTAATTAGTACTTAAAACTGTATTTCTATCAAGGTTTTATATCATTATTTTGCATTTGAAGTATCAATAACTCCTTAACTAGAGCATGTTTTATAATAACAAGTTTGATAATATTAGATACCTTTAATTTATGGTAAATGTTTATTTTAAATGTATGTATTCTTACAATTCCAAGAATTGATTGTTGTGATTAATTGTTGGAAGTGAAAGGACAAAGAAAAGGCTAAGCTTAAAAATGAGGTGCCGATTCAATTCAAATTCAAACATTGTTTAGTCATTAGATCATATCTAGAGCTGTAAATCTTGGATTTCAATTAATTTATATGGATGGAAAGATAAGAAATAGGCCTACAACTTTCATGGGTTGGAAAGACCTAATTTTTTTGTTTTTAAATTCAAAGTTTGATCATAAAAGAGAAGTCAGAATATGTCTTGCAATCTAGCCCAAACACTGCTCAGAGTTTTACCCATAACTGGAGTTCTAGAAAGCCAAATGACATGAAATTTGATGGGTGGAAGCAAAATACAATTTCCAAAAACTTTCATCGAAGTGCAGCTCAAATTCTGATGGTACAAATGACATTTCATCCATACAAAAGCATAAGGGCTATCCACCACGTCCATCAGTAGCACCGCTCAGTATTTTAAACATATCTCGAGCTGTAGTGCTTCAAATGTTCTAAATTTTGGTGAGTGAAAGGATAAGTTAATTTCCAATAACTTGTATAAAGAACACTTTGCCAAATTCTGATTACATCAATATCAATACATCTAGCCAAAAAGCTTGAGTGTTGTTGTCCACCAAATCCACTAATCAATAGTTGGCCACTACATTAATTATCAATTATCAGATGAATAATTCTAAATTTTAGCCTATAAAAGGAGGCATTTTCCATTCATTTATACATTTTATTTTTCATATCAAGATCATGTTATTTCTCTCTCTCTTTATATTTTTGTAATGTTTAAGTTTTGTTTTCATTAATCTCTTATTCATGCTTTTTATTTTCTTTATACTTAGTTAACTTATATCATGTTTATGTTCTTATATTGTTTATTTAAGTTTCTCTCCTTTATAATGTCTAGCTAAGTTAATTATGTCAAGGTGAAAAAGTATTTTTGTAATGCTTAAGTTTTGCTTTCATTAATATTTTGTTCATGCCTTTCATTTCGTTTCCTTCACTTAGTTAACTTTTATCTTATTTATGTTCTTATTTTGCTCATTTATTTTTATTTTTTTATTATGTTTAGTTAAGTTTATTCTATTAAGGTGAAAAGGTTATACTAATAGTATAAGAATAAGTATAGTGTAAACTTAACATGGACTTTAATGTTTGATACTAACATGTTTTATATTTGTTATTTTGATCACTCTTTAATATTTTGCTTATTAAATGACTAATCTAGATTTATGTTGTATAACACATGTTACAACAAATACTTGGCACTTTCATAGCCTATACTGTGTAGTATAACCGACACCTGAGCTATAAAAGAAACTTGATTTATTGTTAATATAAGTTATAATCATGAATGCTTCATGAGATTTACAAGTATTAGCATTAATCAAATAAGATAACTAATGTAATCATGTTAACAATTTATAATCTGATTGGAACCTTCTTTGTGTGTAGTTTCCAATTGAATAATAAAAGTTTATATTATACTTGTTTAACATATCATCAATAAATCCTCTAACATTGACATTTGTTGTTATCATTGTTTAATCATTGCATTAATCTTTCATCTCAAAGTTTTCATCAACTTTTTCTTCTTTACTACTACTACTACTATTACTATTACTATTACTACTAGTATTATTATTATTAGTATTATTATTGTTGTTGTGATTGTTCCTGTTGTTGTTATTGTTATTGTTATTATTGTTGTAGTTGTATTTTTGTTATCTATAATTTATACAATTAACCTCCATGTGGTTCAATCCCAGTCTTACCGGCTTATTTATTACTATGACACTCCTGTACTTAGAAGAAGACATCAATCTTTTGGTCGTGTCATTTTTTGGCACTGTTGCAGGGGAGGTAAGTTCTTGTACAAAATATAGCATTTATTTTATTTTCTCTTTTCACTTTTCTTGTATATAACTTTATTTTTTTTCTCTTGTTTCTTCTTTTTCTATTTTCTTCTTTTTTTTTATTTTATTTCTACACATGCATGAGAGTATAGTCACGTATATTAAGTGGTAGACTTTGTAGGGCATCCTCATCATTTTCAAAAAATATGGCCGAAAAAGATAGTCAATCACTTTACAATAAGAATAATGGATAAAAACCAAGAGAAATATTTTACCAATATTGGGATAGATTTCGAGACTTGCTTAATACTTACCCTCATCATAGTTTTGAAACATAGAAAATGGTTTCATATTTTTATGAAGGGTTAACACTTAGAGCTATATAGTTGAATTGATGTGCAATGGAACTTTTAAAGATAAAGATCTTGATGAAGCAATGGAATAGTTGTTAGCTGAAAAAGCTTAAAATTAGGAAACCAATGTACTTATGAGGCATTGAGTAAAACTCAACATTATACATCAATTGAAGGTATGTACAATCTTAAGGAAGATCATGACCTTCAAGCTAAATTTGCATATTTAGCTAGCAAAGTCAGGCATTATAATTGAAAAAGAGTGGTCAATTAAAATATGTTCAAGACATTGCATGTCAAATATGTGAAACCAATGATTCTTCGACTTTGCCTTCTATTAAGGAATGTCTCAACGAACAAGCTCATGCTTTAAATATTTTCAAAGGCCCAATCATAACCCATACTCATAAACATACAACCCTGGTTAGAGAAATCACTAAAATTTTAGTTGGAAGAGTGACAATCAACAAACTTCATAACCACAGTTTCAAACACACCATAATTTCCAAAATTCTCATGGTTATGCACCTCCTTATACTCTACCTCTAAGAAAAAATCTTAAGGAAACATTGCATGCATTCATTGAAAAGCAATAGATAATCAATACTTAACTTGTTCAAAATATGATAAATTTTAAAGATACTCTTGCAAAATTAACATCTGCTCTCAGTTTTTAAGAGAAAAGTAAGTTTCCATTCTAACCACAATAAAATCCTAAAGGGAAATACATTGCAAATGCAAGTAGTTCTAGAAGCCAACACATAGATAAAGTCAAATCAGTCAATATCTTCGCAGTGGTAGGGCTACTGAAAAACCTATTCTTGAACCTTATAAGAAAGATAATGAGTCAATCTCTAAGGGTAAGGAAAGGGCTGAATCTGAAATTTACAAAGAAACGAACTGATTCCCCGCCAGCACTTTCATTTCCTCATGCTATAACCAAATAAAGAAAAGTCAATTACAACTCTAAAATCTTTGAAACTTTCAAATAGATAAGGATCAATATACCTTTGTTAGATACTATTAAACAAGTTCCTTCTTATGCTAAATTTTTGAAAGATCTGTGCATAATGAAAAGCAAAATTGAATGTGAAAAGGAATACCTTTTTAGCCGAACAAGTAAGCGTCATTCTTCATAACAATAATGCTTTGAATTATAAATACCCTAGTTGTCCTATAATTTCTTTCTTTATTGGAGAACATAAAATTAAAAAGAGTCTTACTTGATCTCAGAGCTAGTGTGAATTTAGTTTCATATTCAGTTTTTCAAAGTCTTAATCTAGGTGAGTAAAAACCAACTTTTATATCTTTTTTACTTGCTAATAGATATGTAAAAGTGACCTAAAGAATAATCAAAGATGTGTTAATACAAGTTGATAAATTCATTTATCTTGTAGGTTTTGTTATCTTAGACACATAACCTATTGAAGCATGTAATTTATTTCCTATTATTTTAAGACATCCATTTCTTACAACTTTTAATGCATTAATTAATTGTATAAATGAACTGATGAAGCTATCATTTAAAAACATGACATTAGAGATAAATATTTTTAATATTTACAAGCGACTTAGAAATGATAATGAATTACAAGAAATAGATCATATTGAAGAATTAGTTTAACTTGAATCTACTTTAAGTAAAAATGAGTTAGATGAATCTAAAGATTTGTAAATGATTTATTCTCAGGAAGAAATCACGGATGAAAAATGCATTGAAAATGTTAACGAGGATCTTTTGTCAAAAGTGACATCAGATTCAACATGTGACATTACATCAATCAACGATTACTTTCCTAACGAATCTTGGTATGATAAAAAAAATCTTAATTTTCTTGCTTCAAGAGATTTGCTAGCTCATTGGAGTATCCAAGACAAAGGAAAGTTTTTGAATAAAGTGAAGAACTTTTATTGGGATGACCCTAGCTTATTCAAATATTGTCCTAATTAAATATTTCAAAAATGCATTCCTCACAATGAGGTAAGTAGTGTCATTAAACTTTGTCATTCTAAAGCATGTGGGAGTCATTTCTCATCAAAAAAGATAGATGTGGTAATATTTCAAAATGAATTTTATTGGCCACCATGTTCAAGGACATACATGCATTCTGCAAAACTTGTGAAAATTATCAAAAAGTTGATACTGGTCAAAAAGTTTTGTTTTATAATTCTAGACTCTATTTATTCCCTAAAGAGCTAAGATCAAGATGGAGCGGTCTATTTATTAAGTAACACGTGTATCTTTATAGGGCCTTTGACATTGAGAATGCAAAGAATGATACTGTTTTTAAGGTAAATAGACATCGTTTAAAAACTTCGATAATTTTCTTAGCAAAAATGAATCTGCTAGTTTGAATGATCTTATAGATAAAGGTTGATTATTTTATTTTTCTTATATTGTTTTTCTATTTTTTTTATGACTCTTGGTTTGCTAGTCTCTATCACCCCGATTAAATGATGGATAACGGTACTCCGTGACTCTTAAATAGGTTCTTTCAGTTTTCCATGATAACTAATATCTATGTATATATTTATTGAATTCCTTGCTCTTTCTCTTTTCTTTGAATCTCTTTTCCACTTCTCATTTAAAAAAATAGACACCACTCTTGAAAATTAGAAAACGTATTTTCCTACTTTGCCTTAAAATGCAATTATAAAAATTTACCAAGCTAGGTGTGCAAGATTGAGGTTGTTAATGAACCATAGAATTCCTGAAGAGATTTGCTGGCTAATTGAAGTAAAGGTACGATTATCAAGTGAGTCTTCCAATTCTTTCATTTCACACATGCCTTGTATAGGTAAAAGTAGTTTTGCAAAAAAAACGTTATGCAAAACAACTGAAAATCTGTCATCGATGTGCCAAATGGACTTGTAATGCACAATATCATTCTTTAGAAATGGTATCTATAAACCGTGAAGATAAAATATTATTCATTAAGAATGGCCTAAGTAAAGGGTCTTTGGACAATCTTCTATTGACTATTAAGAAGCATCTTAGTGGAGATATGCATCTTGCAATTCATGATTTATAGCCATTATTTCATAAAAAACATGATCGATATAATCTTGGGAATCTGACTAAAAAAGATCGTATTTGTTGATTTTTAAAAAAACTAGATGAGAAACCTATTCCTGACCCATAGATGGCGTTTAAGTCATTCTTGGACATAACACCAAGGAAAGATGTGAGCCACAATCAAAAATGTGATTTGAGTCTTAGTTTGTAAAAACTTGTATCTTTTGATTTTATTAATAGCATAATATTTATGTTTTGTTATTTTTTATATTTGTTTAAGTGTGTTTTAGGTTTGTCAATATTTGGTGTTTTAGGTGATGTCTTCTATACTCTATTTTTTTACTTTAGAATATTGCGAACAATGTCTCATTTTGGTTTGGGGGAGAGGGTAGTAGTTGATATTAAAAAAAATAACTAATTGTGTTTTTTATTTTATAAAGCATATGTAAAATTGTTGTTACTAGCATAGTAGAGTAAAGGAGTTCTTTTGTTAAAGTGACTCTTGAGATGCATCTTAGTAACCATTCTTAACAAAATCTATCATAATTCTTCTTAAAATATTTAGGTTTACAAACTCTCAAATTGTTATCACTTAATTCTGCTCATATACTCATTTAACATGTATTTTTAAACCTTAATTTTCACACACATACTTTAACATATGATTGTAGGTTGCACATTGGATTATTACATTATTTATATTCTTTTATTAAAGGTAACAACTGAGAAAAAGGGATAATATATAATTTGAAAAAAAATCATGATAATAAAAATATAGATAAGTTTGGTTTTGTAGCAACCTAAGCAATTAAGCCCGAAGAGGTGTTTTAATACCTAATATCCTAAAATAAACTAACTTGGAAGCTATTGACCAAACGTTTGTTATATGGGTTGAGAAGAAAAGCTTAAAAGAATCAAACATTATACTATCTACGTATCAATATTTGCAACCTGAATTACTAAGCTCGTAGGGGTGTCTCAACACCTAATGCCCTAATACTAACTGGTTTGAGAGTCATTAGCTGAAAGCTCATTACATGGGTTAAAAATGCATGGTGTTTTAAGTTATATGTATATATATTAAAAAAATAAAAAAATAATAATTTCAACCTAAAGAAGTTAACCTTAAACATTAGAACAAAAATTTTGTTTTCTTCCAAGAAAAGCCATATATTTAGCATAAAAGAAAGGTTTGTTAATATCTTGTTTAAAAGGTATTTAATAGATATATAAATTTAATGAGAGTTTGTTTATCTGAATAGATTAATGGAAGTTGAATGATGAATACCTTGCTTTGTGGAATTTTCAAATTATTTTTTTAACACTTTGATTACTAGGGACTAGTAATAAACTGGATAGAGGGTGTGATTATACTTAAAAGTGTATTTTTATCAAGGTTTTATATCATTATTTTTCACTTGAAGAAATATTAATAACTCTTTAACTAAAGCATGTTTAATACTAACATATCTAATAATATAAAATACCTTTAATTTATGGTAAATTTTCATTTTAAATGCAGGCCTATCATATAAATGAAGGGATTGATTAATAAGTTTAAGAACTAAAACTGAAAAGATAAAAAGATAGTCAAACTTAGAAAAGAGATACCGGTATAGTCCAAATCGAAACACTATTAAATAATTAGGTCATATATGGAGTTGTAGATCTCAATTTAGGGTTACTTTATATGGATGAAAAGGTAAGATATAGACCTACAACTTTTATATGGAGCATCTTATATTAACTATTAACTAAATTATAGTTTTATTCTAATATACTTCTATTCTAGAGAATTTTATTCTATATTCGTTTTGAATTATACTTCTATATTCATTTAGAAATTAATATAAATATATTAATATATTTTTTGCCAAAAAAAAAAGAATGAAAGAATTTGTCATTTTTTGTTTTATCAATGAATAGAATATAAAGACAAGTAAGGGTTTACTATTCCTTATCTATAAATATCTAAATTTTTATACTTAAGACCCCGTAAATACAAAGATTTGATAAGATCATTTCTATATCGTAGGAATCTATCTTGCAGCCCAAATATTATTTAGTGTTTAGCCCATATCTGGAGTTCTAGAAATCCAAATGACCTCTATTTTTTTTGAAAAGCTGAGATTATTTCCTACAACTTTCATGTTTTTAAATGGTTCTAATTTTGAAGCTATCAATGATGTTTTGTAGAGACAAAAAAAAGATAAAAATTATCTTCAAGTCAAGAGTTGGACACCTGCTCATTAATTAATCAATAGTTCCTAATTTTAGCCTATAAAAGGAGATATTTTCCATGCATTTAGGCATCTTGATTTCTAAATCAAGATCATGCTCTTGCTTTCTCTCTTTGTATTTTTGTATTGCTTGAGTTTTGCTTTCATTAATATCTTATTCATTTCCTTTCCTTTACTTGGTTAACTTTTATCTTATTTTATATTCTTATTTTATTTATTTATTTTTATTTTTTTGATTATGTTTACTTAAGTTTATTCTGTCAAGATGAAAAGTTTATACTAATGGTATAAGAATAAGTATAGTGTAAACTTAATATGTACTTTAATGTTTGATACTAACATGTTTTATATTTGTTATCTTGTTCACTTTTTAATAATTTGCTTGTTAAATGATTAATCTAGATTTATATTGTATAACACTTGCTACAATAAATGTTTGGCACTTTTATAGCTCATAATATATGGTATAATCGATAACTAAGCTATGAAAGAAACTTAATTTGTTGTTAACATAAGTTATAATCATGAATGCCTGACAAGATTTATAAGTATTAGCATTAATCGGATATGATAACTAATTTAATCATGTTAACAATTTATAATCAGATTGGAACCTCCTTTATGTGTGGTTTTCAATTGAATAATAAGAGTTTATACTATACTTGTGTGATATACCATTAGTAGATTTCCTAACCTTGACATTTGTTGTTATCATTGTTTAATCATTGCATTAATCTTCCATCTCAAAGTTCTCATCAACTTCTTTTTCTTCTTTACTACTACTACTACTACTACTATTGTTATTGTTGTTGTTGTTGTTGTTGTTGTATTATTATTATCTATAATTTATACAATTAACCTCCCTATGGTTCGAACCCGGTCTTGTCAAGTTATTTATTAATTCAACACTACTATACTTGGGAGAAGAGATCAATCTTTTGGTCATGTCATATTGTATAACACTTGCTATAATAAACATTTGGAACTCTCATAGCCCATATTATATAGTATAACCAACACCTGAGTTATGAAAAGAACTTGATTTGTTGTTAACATTAGTTATAATCATAATGCCTGATAAGATTTACTAGTATTAGCATTAATCGAATAAGATAAATAATGTAATCATGTTAACAATTTATAATCTGATTGGAACCTTCTTTGTGTGTGGTTTCCATTTGAATAACAACAGTTTATACTATACTTATTTGATATACCATTAGTGGAACCTCTAACCTTGACATTGTTGTTATCATTGTTTAACTCTTACATTAATCTTCCATCTCAAAGTTCTCATCAACTTTTTATTCTTCTTCTTCTTCTTCTTTACTATTACTAGTAGTAGTAGTAGTATTGTTATTATTATTTCTATTCTTGTTATTATTGTTGTTATTATTATTTCTATTCTTGTTATTATTGTTGTTGTTACATTATTATTATCTATAATTTATACAGTTAACCTCCCTCTAATTCGACCTTAGTCCTACCAGGTTATTTATTACTTCACACTCCTACACTTGAGAGAATACATCAATATTTTGGTCGTGTCACTGAAAATGCTCAAAATTAGGACACTACAGGTACGTATAAGGCACCAAGAAAAACTCAAGCTCATACATCTAATGAAGGAATGTACAACCTTAAAGAAGATTATGACCTCCAAACCAACTTTGCATCTTTAGCTAGAAAAGTCGAGGCAATAAAATTGAAAATGAGTGGTCAATTAAAATCTGTTCAAGACATTATTTGTCAAATCTATGAAACTAATGAACATTCAACCAATGATTGTCCAACTTTGCCTTCTTTTAAGGAATGTCTTCATGAATAAACCAATGATTTAAATAGTTTCTAATGGCAAAATCGTGATATATACTCACAAATATATAAATCCGGTTGGAGAAATCACCCAAATTTCAGTTGAAAGAGTGGTAACAATAATGCATAAACTTCACAACCATTACTTCAAGTATACTATAATTTTCAAAAATCTCGTGGATATGCATCTTTTTATATTCCCCCTCTTAGAAGAAATCTTGAAGAAACTTTATATACAATCATTGAAAAGCAAGAGACAATCAACACTCAACTTGCTTAGAGGATAATAGATTTTAAAGATACTCTTGCAAAATTCACATCTTTTCTTAGTTTTTAAAAGAAAGGTAAATTTTCATCTTAACCACAACAGAATCTCAAAGAACAACACAATTCAAGTGCAAGTAACTTCGAAAGCCAACACATGGAACAAGTTCAATCAGTCATTACTCTCCACAATGGTAAGGTTATTGAAAAACTATTTTTTGAACCTTGTGAGAAAGATGATAAATAAATCTCTAAGGGTTAGTAAAGGGTTAAACCTGAACATTGCAAAGAAAAGACTGATTCCCCAACAGTACTTTCATTTCCTTATGTCATGACCAAACAAAAAGAAACCAATCATAATTCTAAAATTTTTAAAACTTTCAAACAAGAAAAAATCAGGGACAAGAAAGGCATAAAAAATTGATATGGATCTTTTATCAATATTGATAATAGATTCGAAATCCGACATCACACCAAATAATGATTACTTTCTTAGTGAATCTTTACTACCTTTTAGTTCAATGCCTTGGTTTGCTAAAAATATCAATTTTCTGTTTTAGGATTTTTGTCAGCTCACTAGAATATCGAAGACAAAGGAAAGTTTTTTAAGGAAGTTAAGAACTTTTATTGAGATGATCTTTACTTATTCAAATATTATACTAATCAAATATTTCAAAGATGCATTTCGAATAATAAGATAAGTAGTGTCATTAAACTTTATTATTCTGAGGCATGTGAGAGTCATTCCTCATCAAAAAAGAAGAATGCAAAAATCTTATAATATGAATTTTATTGGCACACCATGTTAAAGAACACATGCGTTCTGCAAAGCCTATGAAAATTATCAAAAGTTAAGATTTATTTCAAAACATAAAGAGTCCTTAGATAATCTTCTATTAACTATTGGGACGTATCTTAATGGAGATATACATAGTGCAATTCATGGTTTATGGCCTTATTTTTATAAAGAACATGCTCAACATAGTCTTGGAAATCTAACTAAAAAACCATGTTTTTTAGTTTTTAAGAAAACTGGATAGGGAAGCCTATCCCTAACTTATAAAAGGCATTTAAATCGTTTCTAGATATAAAACCAAGTGATGATATAAGTCATAATCACAACTATAGTTTAAGCCAAAATTTGTAAGAAATTGTGTCTTTTGGTTTTATTAATAGCATAATATTTGAGTCTGGTGTTTCTTGTATTTGTTTAAGTGTGTTGCAGGTTTATCATTGTTTGTTGCTTCAGTGATCTCTGCTATATTCTATCTTTCTACCTTAGGATATTAAGGATAATGTCTCATTTTGGTTGGACGGAGAGGGTAGTTATTGATATTAAAAAAAAATAACTATGTTTTCTATTTCATAAACCATTTGTAAAATTATTGTTACTAAGATGGCAAAGTAAAAGAGTTCTTTTGTTAAAGTAACTATTAAGATACATCTTTGTAAACATTTTTAACAAGGTCTATTAGAATAATTCTTGAAATATTCAGGTTTATAAACTCTCAAATTATTATCACTTGATTATGCTCATATACTTAGCTAACAAGTATTCATAAACTTTTATTTTCACACGCACACACTTTAACATATGATTGTTACATTATTTATATTCTTTTGTTAAAGTTAACAGCTAAGGGAAAGGGCTAACATATTATTTGCAAGAAAAAACAAATTGATGATATTGATGATAATAAAAATATAAATAAGTTTGGTTTAGGAGCCTCTCTAACATAAACAATTAGGCCTAAATGGGTGTTTAAACACCTAATACCCTAAAGTCAACTAACTTGGAAGCTATTGGCTTAGTGCTTGTTACATGAGTTAAGGAGAAAAGCTTAAGGGAATCAAATATTGTATTATCTATGTATTAGTATCTGCAACCCAACTTATTAAACTTGAAGAGGTGTTTTAATACTTAATGTCTTAAGACCAACTGATCTGAAAGTCATTAGCCTAAAGCTAGTTACATGAGTTAAATATGCATTGTGATTTAAGTTTTATATATATAATCCTAACTTCCCTACTTAAGAAATTTAACCTTAAATATTAGAACAAGACTTTGTTTTCTTTCAAGTAAAGCCCTATAACTATGTATTGATATATTGAGCATAAAAAAAAGTTTATTAATATCTTGTTTATAAAGTATAAAGTAGATATATAAATTAAATAAGAGTTTGTTTATTTAGATAGATTAATGGAAGTTTAATAATGAATGCCTTGCTTTATAGAACTTGCAAATTATTTTACTATTTTAACATTTTGAATACTAGGAACTAGTAATAAGCTGGTTGGGGGGTGTGATTAGTACTTAAAAGTATATTTTTATCAAGATTTTATATCGTTATTTTACACTTAAAGTATCAATAATTCCTTAACTAGAGCATGTTTTATAATAACATGTCTAATAATATAAGATATATTTAATTTATGGTAAATATTCATCTTAAATATAGGCATATCACAAAAATCAAATGATTGATTAATGAATTTAACTACTGAAATTAAAAAGACAAAAAGAGGTGACACGACAAAGAGATTAATGTCTTCTCCCAAGTGCAGGAGTGTCGAAGTAATAAATAACCCGACAATACCGGGGTCGAACCACAGGTAGGTTATTGTACAAATTATAAATAACAACAATACAACAACAACAACAACAACAACAACAATAATAATAATAATAATAATAATAATAATAATAATAATAATAATAATAATAGTAACAACAACAATAATAAAGAAAAAGAAAAAGATGAGAACTTTGAGATGAAATATTAAAGCAAGGATTAAACAATGATAATAACAAATGTCAAGGTTAGAGGTTCCACTAATGGTATGTCAAACAAGTATAGTATAAACTTTTATTATTCAATTAGAAACCACACACAAAGGAGGTTCCAATCATACTATAAATTGTTAACATGATTACATTAGTCATCTTATTCAATTAATGCTAATACTTGTAAATTTCGTCAAGTATTCATGATTATAACTTATGTTAACAATAAATCAAGTTCCATTCATAGCTCAGGTGTCGGTTATACCATACATTATGAGCTATGAAAGTGCCAAACATTTGTTGTACCAATTGTTATACAACATAAATCAAGATTAGTCATTTAACAAGCAAAGTATTAAAGAGTGAACAAGATAACAAATATAAAACATGTTAGTATTAAACATTAAAGTCCATATTAAGTTTATACCATACTTATTCTTACACCATTAATGTAATCTTTTCACCTTGACATAATTAATTTAGCTAGACATAATGAAAGAAAGAAAAATAGATAAACAAAATAAGAACATAAAAGTTAACTAAGGAAAGGAAAGGAAATGAAAGGCATAAACTTGATATTAATGAAAACAAAGCATAAAGAATACAAAGAGAGAAAACAAGAGCATGATCTTGATCTGGACACCAAGATGCCTAAATGCATGACAAGTGCCTCCTTTTATAGGCTAAAATTGGGAACTATTGATTTGATGACTAATTGATGAGTAGATGGTCAACCTTTGACTTGGTGACAATCCTTATCTTCTCTTGTCTGCCCAAAACGTCATTGATGACGTCAAAATTAGAGCCACTTGAAAACATGAAAGTTCTAGGCAATTGTCTCAGCTTTCTTGTGTAAAACATTCAGCTCATTTCGACTTCTAGAACTCCAGATATGGCCAAAATACTGAACAGTGCTCGAGCTGGAGGATAGATTCGGGCTTCTTTGTTGTTGCAATAATTTGGACTTGAAAATGGCCTTTTTAGATCTTGGGCTCCATATAAAAGTTGTAGGCCTATGTCTTAACTTTCCATCCATATAAAGTAGACCTAAATCTGAGATCTATAGCTCCAGATATGACCCGATTACCGAACAGCGTTCCGGTTTGGATTGCACCGACATCTCTATTCTAAGCTTGATCATCTCTTTGCCTTTGCAATTGAAGTTCTTAAAGTCATCAATCAATCCTTTCATTTATGTGATAGGCCTGCATTTAAAATGGACATTTACCACAAATTAAAGGTATCTTATATTATTAGATAGATTATTATAAAACGTACTTTAGTTAAGGAGTTATTGATACTTTAAGTGCAAAATGATGATATAAAACCATGATAAAAATGCACTTTTGAGTACTAATCACACCCCCCAACTAGCTTATTACTAGTCCCTAGTAATCAAAGCGTTAAAATAAAAAGACAATTTGCAAATTCCACAAAGCAAGGTATTCATCATTTAACTTCCATTACTCTATCCAGATAAACAAACTCTTGTTAGATTTATATACCTGCTCAATACCTCTTAACAAGATATTCATAAACCTTTCTTTTGTGCTCAATGTATCAACACATAATTATGGGGCTTTTCTTGGAAGAAAACAAAATTTTTGTTCTAATGTTTAAGGTTAACTTCCTTGGGTTGAGATTATTATTTTTGTCTTTATATATATATATATACAATAATTTAAAACACCATGCATCTTTAACCCATGTAACGACCTTTCAGCTAATGACTCCCAGACCAGTTGGTCTTAGGGCATTAGGTGTTAAGACACCCCTACGAGCTTAGTAACTCGGGTCGCAGATACTGATATGTAGATAGTGCAATGTTTGATTCCCTTAAGCTTTTCTCCTCAACCCATGTAACAAGCGTTGGGCCAATAGCTCCCAAGTCAGTTGACTTTAGGGTATTGGGTGTTAAAACACCCCTTCGGGCTTAATCGCTTAGGTTGGGGAGGCTACGAAACCAAACTTATCTACATTTTTATTATTATCATTCATTTTTTTCTTTTTCTCTTATTTTTTTTAATTATATATTATCCCTTTCCCTTAATTGTTACCTTTAACAAAAGAACATAAATAATGTAATCATCCAATATGCAACCCACAATCATATGTTGAAGTGTGTATGTGTAAATTAAGGTTTAAGAATACATGTTAAATAAGTATATGAGCAGACTTAAGTGATAACAATGCAAGAGTTTGTAAATCTAAATATTTCAAGAAGTATTATGATAGACCCTGTTACGAATGATTACTAAGATGCATTCAAGAGTCATAAAAGATTCTCCTTACTCTGCCATCATAGTAACAATCATTTTGCACATGCTTTATGAAATAGAAAACACAGTTTTTTTTTTTAACTACTACCCTCTCCCCCCAACTAAAACAAGACATTGTCCTCAATGTTTAAAGGTAGAAAGATAGAGTATAGAAGATATCACCTGAAATAACGAACACTGACAAACCTGAAACACACTGAAACAAGTATAAGTAATAACAAAACACAATAATAAAACCAAAAGACACAAAGATTCACAAATGAAGGCTCAAATCCAATTTAAGATTTTTACGGCTTTCCTTGGTTGACCAATTTATGCGACTCATGAAAGGATCAATTACAGGAACGAAAGATTGTAGTTGGTCAATTAATTGTTCAGCAGTAGCAGCAGAGATAAGAAAAGACAACAACTTATCATAATAACCATTAACATTTAACAAACCTATGGGTTTATGGTGAATGTGCAGTTGGGCCCAAGAGGAAATATAAAATATCTCTTCCAATGTGCCTAGACCACCTGGTAAAGCAATGAAGGCATCAGCATGGTTAAACATTGCATTCATTCGAGTTGACATTGTAGAGACCTGAAGTTCCTCTCCAATTGTTTTTCCAATGATGTCCCCTTGTGCTAAAGCTTCGGGGACGACCCCCAAAACTTGACTACCTCCTAAAAATGCAGCTATTGACACACCTCCCATTAACCCAAGACTGCCTCCCCCATATACTAAATGAATCTTTCTCTCAGCTAACACTTGACCAAGATGATTTGCTGATTCTGAAAACTCCTTTTCTTTCCCAGGACTAGATCCACCGAAAACACAAATATTTCTTATGTAATGACTTGAGAAACTTGCCATTTCTACACACTTCAGTAGTTGTTAAATGTGTGGGCTGAGTAGAAATGAAAGGAAGGAAAAGAGGGTTTTATAGATGAGAAATTAGAAAAGCAATCATACCACCTATATGTAGGCTAGCTAGAGTCTTATACTCTCTCTCTCTCTCTTTATTTATTTATTTATTTTTAAAAAAAGCATGTATATGTACAAGTAGTTGTGATTGTGGCTCACATCTTCCCTTGGTTTTACGTCCAAGAACGGCTTAAACGCCCTCTATGGGTCGGGGATAGGCTTCCCATCCAGTTTTCTTAAAAACTGGCAAACAGGGTCTTTTTTAGTCAGATTCCCAAGACTAAGTCGATCATGTTCTTTATGAAATAGTGGCCATAAATCATGAATTGCACGATGCACATCTCCACTAGGATGCGTCTCAAGAGTCAATAGAAGGTTATCTAAAGACTCCTTACTCAGGCCATCCTTAATGAATTGTATTTTATCTTCACGGTTTATAGATACCATTCCTAAAGAACGACATTGTGTATTACAAGTCCATCTAGCACATCGATGACAAACTTCCAGTCGTTTTGCACGACGTTTCTTTGCAAAAGTGCTTTTACCTGTTCCAGGCATATGTGAAATAAAGGAGTTAGAGGACTCACCTGATAATCGAACTTTTGCTTCAATCAACCAGCGAATATCTTCAGGAATTCCATGATTCATTAACAATCTCAATCTTGCACATCTAGCACGGTAAATTTTTGTAATCGCATTCTGAGGCAGAGCGGGAAAATACTTTTTCAATTTTGCAAGATTAGTGTCCATTTTCAAATGAGAATTGGAAAAGAGATTCAAAGAATTGCAGAAATGTATATACAGATATCAGTTATTTGGGGAAACTGAAAGAACCGACTTAAGTCACGGAGTACCGTTATCCGCCATTTGACCGGGGTGAGAGAAACTAGCAAAAATCACTCAAAAAGAAACACAAAAACAATGTGAGAAAAATAAAATAATCAACCTTTATCTACAAAATCATTCAAACCAGTTGATTCATTTTCACTAGAAAAATTATCAAAGTAAGCTTTCAAACGATGTTCATTTTCCTTAAAATCATTGTCATTCATTGAATTCTCAATATCACAGGCCCCATAAGAATTCCTCCATCTTGATCTTAGCTTTCTAGGGGATGCATAAAGTTGAGAATTATAAAACAAAACTTTTTGACCAGTATCAACTTTTTGACAATTTTCACAAGTTTTGCAGAATGCATGCGTGTCTTTGAACATAGTGGGCCAATAAAATCCATTTTGAAAGATTTTTGCAGCAGTCTTATTTGACGAGAAATCACTTCCACATGCATCAGAATGACAAAGTTTAATGACACTACTTACCTCATTGTCGGGAATGAATCTTTGAAATATTTGATCAGGACAATATTTGAATAAGTTAGGGTCATCACCATAAAAGTTCTTCACTTCGTTCAAAAACTTTTCTTTGTTTTTAGTACTCCAATCAGCTGGCAAATCTTCTAAAGCAAGAAAATTAATATTTTTATCATACCAAGGCATTGGATTAAGAGAAAGTAAGGATTCGTTAGGAAAGTAATCATCGATTGGTGTGATGCCAGATGTCAAATCTTTTGTCACTGATGACAAAAGATCTACATCAACATTTTCGGTGCCTTTTTCATCCGTGATTTCTTCCTTAGAATAAATCATTTGCAAATCTTCCGGTTCATCGAACTCATTTTTACTTAAAGTAGATTCAAGTTGATCATAAACTAATTCATCAATATGATCTACTTCTTGTAAATCATTATCATCTCCAGGTTGCTTGCAAATGTTGAAAATATTCATCTCCAATGTCATGTTTCCAAATGATAGCTTCATCAGTCCATTCCTACAATTAATCAATGCGTTAGAAGTTGCAAGAAACGGACGTCCTAAAATAACAGGAAATGAATTACATGCCTCAACAGGTTGTGTGTCCAAGACAACAAAATCCACAGGATAAATGAATTTATCGACTTGTACTAACACATCTTCAATGATTTCTCTAGGCACTTTTACAGATCTATCAGCAAGTAAAAGAGTTATAGAAGTTGGTTTTAACTCACCTAAATTGAGACTCTAAAAAACTGAATATGGAAGTAAATTCACACTAGCACCAAGATCAAGTAAGCCTCTTTCAATTTTATGCTCTCCAATAAAGCAAGAAATTGTAGGACAACCAGGGTCTTTATATTTCAAAACATTATTGTTCTGAAGAATAGCACTTACTTGTTCAGCTAGAAAGGCTTTCTTTTTCACATTTAGTTTCCTCTTCACAGTGCATAGATCTTTCAAAAATTTAGCTTAGGAAGGAATCTGTTTAATAGCATCCAGCAAAGGTATATTGATTCTTACCTGTTTGAAAATTTCAAAAATTTCAGAGTTGTGATTGACTTTCCTTTGTTTGGTCATAGCCTGAAGAAATGGAAGTGCTGGCGGAGAATCAGTCTTTTCTTTGCAATTTTCAGGTTCAACCTTTTCCTTACCCTCAGAGATTGACTCATCATCTTTCTCATAAGGTTCAAGAGAAGGTTTTTCAATAACCTTACCACTGCAAAGAGTAGTGACTGATTTGACTTGATCCATGTGTTGGCTTCCAGAACTACTTGCATTTGCATTGTATTGCCCCTTAGGATTTTGTTGTGGTTGAGAAGGAAACTTACCTTTCTCTTGGAAACTGAGAGCAGATGTTAATTTTGCAAGTGTATCTTTAAAATCTGTCATGTTTTGAGCAAGTTGAGTATTGATTGTCTCTTGCTTTTCAATGAATGCATGCAATGTTTCCTCAAGATTTCTTCTAGAAGGTGGAGCATAAGGAGGTACATATCCTTGAGAATTTTGGAAATTATGATGTGCTTGAAATGGTGGTTGTGAAGTTTGTGCATCACTCTTCCAACTAAACTTTGGATGATTTCTCCAACCAGGGTTGTATGTTTGAGAGTATGGGTTGTGGTTCGCCCTTTGGAAATTGTTTAAAGCATGAGCTTGTTCATGGAGACATTCCTTAAAAGAAGGCAAGGTTGGACAATTATCTGTTGAGTGTTCATTTGTTTCACATATTTGACATGTAATGTTTTCAACAGATTTTAATTGACAATTCCTTTTCAATTCTAGTGCTTCGACTTTTCTAGCTAAAGATGCAAACTTGGCTTGAAGGTCATGATCTTCCCTAAGGTTGTACATACCTCCACTAGATGTATGAGGTTGAGTTTTACTCGGTGCCTCATAAGTACCCGCGGTGTCCCAATTTTGAGCATTTTCAGCTAACAAGTCTAAGTACTCCATTGCTTCATCAGGGTCTTTATCTTCAAAAGTTCCATTGCACATCAATTCAACCATTTGCCTATCTTTAGGCGTTAACCCTTCATAAAAAAATGAAACCAATCTCCATGTTTCAAAACCATGATGAGGACAAGTACTAAGTAAGTCGCAATACCTATCCCAACATTGGTAAAATGTTTCTCCTGGTTTTTGAGTGAAAGTGGTGATTTGTCTTTTGAAAGAGTTTGTTCTATGAGATGGGAAAAACTTCTTTAAAAACTGTTGTTGCATTTCATCCCAAGCACGAATGGATCCTGGTCTCAAATTTTGTAGCCATGTTTTAGCTTTATCTTTTAATGAAAAAGGAAAAAGCTTTAATCTGATGGTGTTCATGCTACAATTTAGATTATTATATGTGTT